>PVJO010000853.1:0-168702 GCA_004026905.1 Hystrix cristata
CTCCTCCACTGTTGGTGGGAATGTAGACTGGTCCAACCACTGTGGAAATCAGTGTGGAGATTCCTCAGAAAACTACAACTAGAGGTTCCATTTGACCCGGCTATTCCTCTGCTTGGTATCTTCCCAGAAGAATTAAAATCTTCATACCATAGGGATGTATGCACGACCATGTTCATAGCAACACAATTTGTAATAGCTAAGTCTTGGAAACAACCTAAATGCCCAACAACCAATGAATGGCTAAAGAAAATGTGGTTTTTCTACACAATGGAGTACTACACAGCCATAAAAAGGACAAACTAGAGTCATTCCTATACAAATAGATGTTCCTTGAGAACATACTTCTAAGTGAAATAAATCAGACACTCATGAGTACACATCGAATTGTCTCTCTGATATGAGAAATCATAACTGTAAATAAGGACAAAGAGGTGTAACAGATATTATATAAAAGGAAGATAATATACAAAGGAAAGGAGTACTAGAAAGAAAGAAGGGGAAAAGCAGAAAGGTAACAAAGGAAAGAAAAGGGAAAGGGAAAATATGGAAAATTATGAATAAACCTGCTGTAAATAGGGAGAGAGGAAACAGAGGGGAGGGGTGGGGAAGAGGGGGGAGAACCAAGATGCATCATGTACAGGTACAAAATAAATGTGATGAATGTAACCATTATATGTAAAATGTACCAATACATGGTCTTGGTTTAAAATAAAATAAAATAAAATAAAATAAAATAAAATAAAATAAAGTCTATGAAAACGAGCAAAAAGTAAAAAAAATAAAAATAAAAGAAATAAAATAAAATAAAACAACACAGGCAGCCTGAGTTTGGAATTCCAGGTGGGACCTCCTGGAGTAACTCCAAAGGAGAGTCTGAGTCCAGTTTCTGGAGCTGGGTTTTTTATGAATGTGGGGGTAGTGAGACAGTCTCAGGTGGGGTGATGCAAAGGGGGCCATGAGAGTGGAGAAGAGAGAACAGCTGAGTACTGGGTCATAGCAATGACTAGTGTTCTGTTGTGGGTGCACTGTGACCCAGGGTGGTGGTGTGCTGTGTCCTAGCAGACCAGGCATTGTTCCTCAGGCTCAGGCAGTTTGGAATACATATTCCAGGAACTCGGGCAGATGGAGTGGGTGTGAAAACAGGGTCAGACTTATCAATGGCTCTTGTGCAATAGGGAAACATTTGGGTAATCCAAAATATATGGCCAGCAACTCTGAAAACATTTACTCACTGATTCTTCACTGGAAATGTTGACACCTGTTCTAGGTATGTTAGTAGAAGGCATCCCTGTAATGTTAACCTGTAACTCCTAGTTATTTTAACATCTCAATACCCCCGATTATCAAACCAGAAGGCTGTGGAATTGGTCACATCCTCCTGCTCCCCATGTACACTGGTATCGCTGTTCACAAACTTAATTCTTTCCATGATTCTGGTTGCAAACAGAATCATGGAATGAACTCTGTAACCAGAACCGTGGAAAGAATTAAGTTTGTGAACCAAGGTCTGATTGCCTGAAATGTCTCCTTAAATAAGAACAATTGTCTACACTCTATACTCATTGTTAAAAATGGTGGAATTTCTTCCTCTTTCCTTTTCTGATTTCAGCTGCCTGAACTAATTTACACCCAAAGCTTAATTAGTTCCCTGATTCTCCCATAAATTGTCCTAGCAAAACATGGAAAGTCATCAACTTTAATCACTTTTAAGAGTGGCCTGTCCTGAAAGGAATAGAACATTTCATGTGGAAATTATATAGGATTCTTGAACAGAGTCAAAATAGTCCTGACTTCTGGAAGCTTACAACACAAATATATCGAAGAATATAGAAATAAACCATAGATTATTCATCATAAAATACATATCAATATAGAGAGAAGAGATTTTTATTTATCCATAAAATTATAAATATGAGCTTTATTCAAGATTTCTATATTTATTATCTTTGTAAAAGTCAATTTATGAAACTTTTTATACCATTACTCTTTATCTTGCTTTGAGAACACTGAGTCAAGATCAGCAAGATGCTGTCCCTAGCTCTAAAATATGTATGTGTTTATAGATAATATATATATTTACCAAAGTAATTGTGACATAACAGGATACCCGATGTGCTGCAAAAAATGTATTTTGCACAATGAGAACACAAGAGATTCTCTTAGGAAGATTTAGGTAGATTCATTGAGAAACTGACTTGCCAGGCCTTGAATAGGGGCAGATATTTTCTGAAGTGGGAAAAAAAAAAAAAAACGAAGAGTTTTACAGATAAAGGGAACACATGAACTAAATATTCAAAGTAGAGATTAACCTTTTGGTGTTACTGTACATTTGTAAAATATAATATGGCTGTAAGATGTTATCATTGATAATATAGTGGTCAGTAATGAAATGTTGTCATTCTTGTATGCAAACTTTGGCATTATGTTTAAGCGCTATTCATTTTGCAAAATAAAATTTCTGATTTGAAGAGCTCATTAAAATTTGAAAAGAAAAATATTGGTCTTTTGTGATATAGTTGTAGAGAAATATTAACCTCGTGTTTTAGTATTTTAAATATAACATCAACAGGCAGGAAATACTTTTTCTCATTTCTCTATTAGACTCCATTTTTCTTATATTCTGAAGAGTACTTTACTGGCAAAATGCAAATAACTGTATTAGTTAGGGATCAGATGCCATGAGTATTCCAAACACATCCATGAAAGTTTAAAACTAGAAAAGAGAATGGACTTACATCTTCTTAAACTAAATTTCATAAACATAAAACTATTTTTTCTAAGCGGTATTGATATCACAATTAAAAAACATGTGCAGCATTCATATTACACAGTGACAAAGTGCCTGCCACTCAGGAACAGTTAAACTTAAGCAGCACAGTACCGTCTAGTGTCAGCTACATACTGCATCATTAACGTGGGGAAGAACGGGGGACTAACTTCATATGGAGAAAATAATGGAAAACGAACACCGTGTCTCCTTCCTCAAATAATCTGAAAGCTTCTTACATCATCTCTATATTTTATTCATTTTATGCAGAAGTTTTCAAGCAAAAAATACATCTCAGTAATTTTCTGGTATTTTGCTATTGATTGACCCCAAAAGTAAGAGCCCAGCACACTCCTAAACAACATGTCTTAGTAGTGTGTCTGTTTGGTTCAGACTACGCAAACTCTGAATCCAGGAATCACTCTTTATCTATGTCACACTTTCCAGAGTTTCAGTTACCTATGGTCAACTGGGGTCTGAAAACATTAAACATGCAGGTACCAGCTCCACACAAGAAATCTAAACATTATGTACTGCAAACATGTACCAAAAAAAAGAAAAGCATCAAGAGATGGAGGGAGGGGGAAGGGGAAGGGGGATGAAAAAAGAAATTCAGATGTATTATGTACATATACCAACGCCCCACAAGGAATATAAACATATGTACTGCAAATGTACTAATAAAAAATTTAAAAATAAATGAAATAGTCATAAAAATGGAAAATTTCAGAAATAAAGAATTCTTTAATTTTAAATTGCATGCCCTTCTGAGTAGTGAGGTGAAATCTCAGGCTGCCCTGCTCTGGATCACCCATGGAGGAACGGAATCATCCCTTTGTCAAGCGTATCCCTGCTGCATATGCTGCACTGCACATCCATTAGTTAGCGTGGTAGCTGTCTCAGTTGTCAAATGTACTATTGCACTGTTGTAGTGCTAGTGTTCACATTCTACATATTGTTATTAGTTATTCTATTTTATCATTATTGTTAATCTCCAACTTTTCCAAATTTATAAACTAAACTTTACCATAGGTATGTATTGTGGAAAAAAATATAGTATATTTGAGTCAATCTATGGCTTCCAGTACCCCCTGGAGACCTGGGTAGGTATTTCCTATAGATACAAGGGGGACTTCAGTAATATCACTCAGTAGTAACATCTATAGAGCTGGTCAATAATTCATTCTTGTTTGTAAGTCTGTTTTCATTGAGTGTTGCCTTCTTTTTTTTAATATAGTGCAAAAGGGACATGTTCCTAAATTGCACTGGGTTGCTTTAGAAACTTACATGTTTCTGGAATTTAATTCAAACATAAATAAGCTTTCCTACGTGTAATCTTTTTATACTTTAGGATCCCCGAGTGCCATCACCCTGACCTTTCAATTGATCTCTCCTTAAAATTGCTCCAGGAATTGTTTTCACTAAGAAACCACACAACAAATACTTTTGAACTGATTGTAATGAAATGGCTCATTTCTCTTTTTTATATATCATGAAATGACTTATTATGAAATGACTTCACAATCAGATTGTGAGAATTCCTATTTCTTTTTTTTTAATTTTATTTTAATGGTACATTTTTAGATGTACATAGTAATAACATTCATCATAGGGATTTGTACCTGTACATGATACATCTTGTTGCTGAGAATTCCTATTCAAAAGGATATTTGTGTATTTTTTTTACAAACTTTTCTCATAAATTACTCCCCCCAAAAGTATATTATCTGGAATTTGGCTTGAAATATATCTTGCAATATTAAAATTATATTGATAATGATTTAGCATTGTGTGGCAGCAGGTATTATTACAATAGCTCAATTCACACCTCTTCTCACATATTTGACAATTTAATGGCATATAATGGAAACATAATAAACTATGTGTATTTAAGGTGTGCAGTTTGATCTTTTCAGACATATGTAAACTCCCATGAACCCATCACCATAACTAGAGCAATGAATATCTCCATCATTTCTCCAATTTTTCTTCTGCTCTTGTTTAATTCCTGCCTCTGTTCCCCTACCCCAGGTTTTATGGGTTGAATTGTGCCACTCTGCCCCTCTCATTCATCTACTGAAGTTTGACCCTCCAGTACTTCACAGTGTGACAGTATCTGCAGACAGATTTTGAATGAGGCAATTAAGTTACAGTGAAGCCATTAGCATGGGCCCTAAACGGATTTGACTGGTGTGTTTAGAAGAAGATGAAATTTGGGTGTACAAGAGATACCAGGGATACACTGTGTATAGGAAAGGCCATATGAGGTACAAAGCGAGAAGACAGCCATATGCAAGCCACAGAGCAAGGCCTCGGAATGCAATCGGGCCTGCTGATACGCTTCTGCCCTGTTTAAGCATCACCAGTTCCTACATTTTCTCTTTGAAACGTAAGAGATATTTGAGAGATATTTTCTCCACGTTTTGTTTTAATCTGTACCCTCTGCTAGTGAGCATACATTAAAAACAAGGATTTCACTGTCATCTTGAAAATAATAAATTTCCTGAGAATATTTCTAGTCAACACTTACGCAATCATAGCTATATAATCAAGTTCCTGATGAATATTTTGAGTAGGAATGTCAAGTACAATACATGCCAAACTAAACACCTTTCCTTTTTCACCCAAACATGGAGATCGTTCGTGTTTCATCTACTTGTAGACGGCTCACCTCTTACCTGTAAGCCCAGCCACAAACCTGAGATTCAGCCTTACCCGCACTTCTCATCCTTAACTCTCACTCCCCATGACAATGCAGGTACTCCAGTGAAAACTACAGGTCTCCAATCTATGCTTTCTCTTCGTATCTGCTGCTTCTATCCCCATCGGCCCTCATCTGTGATTCTGGAAGAGACTTGGATGGTTCTGCAGACTCTAGTCTTAACTCTCTATGCATTTAACGTTCCTACGAGACCCGAGTAAATGTTCTGAAAGATAAATCTGTCTATGAGACACTGTATAAAAAACATGCACCTCTAATACTCATTGAACCCATTTTCATAAAAATGCATACAATATTCATATCATTTCATTTTCTGAACGCCCTATTTTGCCACCATCTTCCTTTCAGATCTCATTGCCCACAACTCCTCTAGCTGAATTCTAAGATCTAGCTATAAATAGCTTCTAACAGTTCCTTTAGCATGATATTTTAATACAGCTCCATCCCTTAATTGATAAGATGACATCCTCTTAAATATCCTTCCTTGTACATATGATTAATGATCCACATACATTCTGAGAAGGCTGGTTCATTCCTTATTTTGCAAAGAGCTTCCCACGGCTCATCCAAGTCTAGATGAGTATTCTTTAATCTCAGAAGTACCTTCCTCCACAGTATTATTTAACACAATGTCTAGTAATTATATTTTTATACTGTCACTGCAGAGGGCACAGATGGCAAGCTCACATTTTTTTTCTGCATCCTTGGTGCCTTGAACAATGCTTAACACAGAGGCACTTGGAAATATTTTTAAATGAATAATCAATTTCCCTTTTTTACCTGGAGAGTCTTGTTGAAGCAAGGATCATTTACAGAGTTATAAAAATGTTGCTTTTTCTTTAAGGAAGTGACCATTAGGTATGTTCTAAAGACTGATTGAAATTGAAAATGTTTTTTAAATTAGATGACAGAGGAAACATTGATACTTTGGCAATAAGTGTTCAACCGATTAAGTTTGGGTGAACAAATTTAAAATCAAAAGGCAGTAGTGATAATCAATCTCTATAAATGTCCCTTCTTATTCTAAATAATGAAATATACTCTGGCTGCATATAATGAATAGAGAAGGACATTGATTATCTAAGATATAATGTTTATTATTTCTAAAAAAGAAAGTTTTGTGCTATTATCTGCTTGCTTCTTTTATGTAAGAAGGAATTTTTTTTCTACATCTTATACTCTGATTAACGACTTTAAAGATAATGAATCACAGTGTATCAGGTATTGCTATTTTCTTATTGTTTTGTTATGAAATTTTGTATTATTTTTCATAAAATAAAAAAGTTTTGACATGATGATAGTGTCTGGAATCAGTTAAAATTAGAATAAAATATAGAAATGTAAAATAATAGTTTATAAGCTTGTATTCATTAAGGTTCTCTGCAGGAACAGAATCAATAGAAAACAAGGGGATTTATTAGATAGGTTTACAGGACTAGAGGAGGCTGAATCAACAGTGATTGCCTGTGGGATCAGGGGTAGAAGAGTCCATGATGACTGTCTGCAAGCAGGGGTATCAGAGGATCCAGTAACTGCTTAGCCCAAAGTGATGAAAATTGGAGAACAAGGGGATCAAAGATTGAAAGCCCGGAAGCTCATGCTAGAGTCACCAGTTCTTGTGTGCCTTGGAATACTGAAGAAACTGGAGACCAGTGTCCAAAGGCCACAGTGAAGACAGGAGCTCTTCAGAAAGGAGAACACTTTCTTCTTTGTTCTCTTTTTTATTTCATCCAGGCTGTAAACTATTGGTAGATGCCACCACGTGTAGGGTAGATCTTCCCCTCAGTTTGTTGGCCTATGTGTCAATTATCCACAGTCCCACCCAGAACTCTGCTTTACTAATTCTCTAGTAATGGTTTCTTAATCCATTCAAGTTGGCATACTGTGATTAAGGGTCACAATGCTGTGAATTATTAACATGAAATTCTCAAAGTACTTTGTGAATATTATGTTAAGAAATATGAATCTAAATGTATATGTAAAAATGGAAAGATAAGTTAAAATAATAAATCCTAAAATGCCTTTCTTCCCATTATTTTATCTTAACTGTTCAGTGTTAAAGGTCCTTCTCATCATAAAATTATTATCAAGGAAATGAAATACTGGATTCAGGATTGATGAAAGTCTTTTAAAAAGAAACAGAATGAGAATTCACATTCTAAAGCCATTTTTCCATTTCAATGACTGTATGAGAGCCCGTCAGGGGTACTCACTAGAATGACCTGCAGAATCATAAAATCAGGGTACAAATCTGGATTCTATTGCTTGCTAATTGTTTAACAGTAGGCAGATCATTAAACATTGGCTCTATAAAATTCACTTTTAAAGGGCAACAGTCATAACAAGCATGTTCAGTAAAAGAATCTAATGAAAATATGTGTCGGTTAGTATAGGCTGGGCTATGCTATATAATAGTGAGGAAGGAGAGAGGCCTGGCTAAAGCTGGCTGGGAAAGTAATCATGACCTGTTCATCACAAAATCCCAAACAGATGATGACTTCTCACAAGAATGGCCTAGACCTGATGTCAGCCTGAGGTGCGAGATTCTAGCACCGCCTCTTGGGACCCAAATGTAAAAGTTCTCACCCAAGTAGAAGTTCTCATGTGTCTTCTTGAGATTTAGAAAGCATAAAGAGACCCACTAAAGAGACAGTCTGGGCTATCACATCATTCTATGATCGTCCATACACATCTTTCAGACAGGATACCTTTTCTTGGTTTTGTCTTGTTTTGTTTGGTTTTGTTTTGTTTTTTGGCCTAAATTTGCTTTGCTGAGCCAGTTTCTCCCAATCTCCATTTTGCCTTTTAAATAAACTTTGTCACCACTTTTGGCTCATTTCATTCAATTTTTTGTTTGTGGCTGGAAGAACGTGGAATCTAACTCCAGAAGGAGGGGTGAGCAATGTAGAACCCGGTAACATTTATCTGGAGTATAACTACCCAATAACAATAGGAGTGAATCCTAATTTTTATTTCGTTAAACTACTCAAATTTTAGAACCAACTTATCAATAAATATTACCAAGTACATTATTCTCACTTAACCCAGAAAAAATTCTCTTTTTTTAAGGTAAATATTTACTATTGTTTTTATTCTTTTTAGGACTTAGAATTCACAAAAACAAAAGATGAATAATAATGAATAGCTGTAAGTGGAGAAAAGTCTTTTGACTTAATTAAGCCTCGATTGGCTTCTTTGTAACATTCACGCTGGTTCCAAATTAGTGAATAAATACAAATTGCTCTGATTAATTCGACGTGATGTTTTTTCTAAAGTTTTTCTACTGTCATCACCAAAATGAAGTTATAGATTATACAGACTAGAAATTAACAAAAATATCTAATTCATTACTTAAATTCATATATGAACAAAACAAGACCTAATGAAAGTATTTCTTACCCTATATTCACCCAAACTTTTAGAAAATTGAATTTTTCTTATCTTTGCTGCCTCTACTTTGAAGCAGAATAACACTGAACATTTTACCCTCATTTAACATATTTTAAGCAGATTCTCTATTAAATGCTAGATGCACAAAGTGACTAGTCCTTAATCACTCCAGATTTTACTGTCAGGCCATCATGGATCTAAATTCCAGCCTTGGCTGTAATGTACATGTCATTTTGGTCAGTATATGTAACCTCTCCATGACTCACTTTGTCTCATTACTAGTAGACAGGAATATAGATCACATCTAGTAAGAATGATTCAGAATAAAATAACAGAACATCATCAAAATTCAGCCCAGAGAGGTGCAACCTTATTTAGCTCACAGAACAGGAAGGTTAGAGGTTGATCTGATGCTGGGATCAGCTTAGCAGCATGTTGATGTCATGGTCAACATTTCCGTGATTGTCTCTCCTCCCCCGTGCTTTTTACCTGATGGTCTTCAAATGGTGAAGACAGTATTGACAGTATTTTGGGTAGTGAGGTAAAGGTGGCCAAAAAAAATCAAAATATGTATGTACTAATTCTCAAAAATGAATGGAATTACTCTATATCACAAACATATACTAATTATAAAGAAGCACATGCAAAAAAATGAAGAGAGAAGAGTAAATGCCTTTGTTTGGTTTATCTACCTACCTATCCATCCATCTGTCTATTTTTAAGCAGGAATGCTCTCTGCAGAAACAGTTTGGCCCTACGTTTTCCACCTACCTCCCTATAGCTTATAGGTTATTGTGAGGTTTAATTCATCCTTTTAATGAAATCCCATTTCATAAAAAACAGGGAATGGATATTGGAAGCACAAATAGCCACATCTGGTGTTTAGGTTGTCTGACTTTCGACCATCATGAAAATTCAACATGATAATACGGAAGCAAAGCTTTTAAGAGAGAGCCCTGAACAGAGTAAATCCCTAATACAGATGACTGTTGTTATTATTACCTATTGCAACTGGAAGTGTCACAACGCCATAGATGTTTATATTAATATACAGTAATGATAGAAAGTATACATTTCTGGCTATCCCTTGGAGCATGTGATATGATTAAATTTGCCTCTTCCCTTGAAATATGATCAATGAACTACAAGCAGAAGTGGCATGTGTTACTTCTAGGTGGAAGCTTTAAAACTCAGTATGTAATATACCACCATGCTCTCAAGTCCTTCTTTGGGAGCGTGACATCAGTCCAGACTGTAGACACTACGTGAGCCTGCATCCTGCGGAGAGAATGACATGAAGCAGAAGTATCTGTTGCTCAACTGTGACAAACATGGATCATCAGTGGGGAATAATGGATAGTTATAAGCCCTGGAGATGTTGGTGCTGCTTGTTAAGTGTAGCATACCCCAGTCTGTCCTATTACAACCTTATTTTTCTTCTTATAAACATAAAGGACATGAAATAATATAGTGAGAGCAATATTTACTTTATACACCAAGTATATCTTATCTGTTTAGAATGACAAGGAACAATTAGAGACCGAATGTTAATATTGCCTTTTAAATTCAGGTTTTCTCACCCAACTTAATAAATCAAACATTTAGTTCATTTTATTTAGTCAGATGGTCTTCCTTCTTGAAGACATCCTGGGATCCAAGAGTCTTCCGTCTCTGCCTGCTCCCCCATTGCCAATTCACCAGAGTTTTAGGGGAAGAGTCTTGGTTCCTAGGGGAGGCACAGATCAGGCTCAGTCACCCACCCATATCAATCAAAACAACGAGCAAGGGTGAAGGGCAGGAAAGGAGTTTTAGTCAACAGAGTCCTGGTAGAAAGCACAGATTAAGAGGTTCAAGATCCGTTTTTCAAGGACAACAGAAACAATGGGCATGTATAGAATAGGGAAACCAAGGCAAGGCTTGTGGGTTTACACAGCCGGGGGCTGCATTAGCAGAGCTGGCAATGTAATGATACTGGCCAAAACGTTGTCTGGTTGATTGGCATCTCACGACCAGTTTTGTGAGGTCCTGGAAAAGTCATATCATTTGTGGGTGTAATTCAGTTCCCAGCCTCATTGCTGGCCATGGGGTAATTGTTCCTCACTAGAGGGAATGATGTCGCCAAGGGGTGGTCTCTGAGGCTCTGCTGTATGGGAATCTGAGGTGGCTGCAAATTTAGGACAATGACTTGAGACTTCTAGGAATTGCTCCCGGAGGTCTGGAGCTGAACATTGCAAAAGCTGGTAATTGGATGTCCCTGCAAATTACCAGCTGAGAATTATTTTAGCTATTTCTTTCTTGTCGTGCTCAATCTTGAAGAGGGAAGAGATAGGACAGGTAAATTTAAATGTAATAAAATTTTTAACACAGACACTGCCTGAGTGATTAGCATGGGCTAACTGCAGAGCTGAGTGGAAATCTGCCCCGGCGTTTTGAAGTAATAAGAGAGACATAAAAACAAGACAGAGATGCCAGGTTTCATCATGCTTTTAGTTACCAACTAGGCATTTGGAGGTGTATTCTTTAAGTCTCTGTTAGACCACCTCCTTGGCCTCCTTGACCTCCTTGACCTCGTGTTCATCTCTTGTCTTATAGCAGAGAAGAAAAAGCACCAGGGAGTTTTTCATGTTATTTTTATGGTCCAGACAGGAAGAAGTTTTGTTAATTATCGGCACTCAGATTCACTAAGGAATTAGGTATGTGGCTTCCTCTAAAACCAAGGTATGTGGGGAAGGATAGTAGGGTTATCTAAAGAGTAAAAAAGATTTCAGTAGAATATCAGTCTTTGCTATTCTTGTATTACAATTCTGAAGTCTTCAACCTGACCAGGTTTCACTGGTTTTTGTTTGTTTCTTTTGGTCTATTTTATTTTATTTATATTTTGAGATAGAGACTCACTATGTAATCCCAGCTGTCTTTGAACTCACTACGTATCCCGAGCTGTCCTTGAACTCACAGTCAACTTCCTGCCTCAGCCTCCATGCCACCTGCTGGGATGAGAGGTGTGTCCAACAGTGCCTGGCTGACCATGTTTCAGTGGAAAAGACAAGCAGTCATCCTTATATATTCATTTGGGCTTTCAACTGCCCCCATCCATCATCAAGCATTGACTGCTGTTTTTTGTGACAATAAAATTTGTGAAAATAACTGAATCTATCTTGATAAATTTAGTGTGCAGATGCCAGTGGAATTCTTTAAAATATTTACATCATGTATTCTTATTTCCTTAAACACCTCATCATTGGAACATTGTGAGATGCTAATTCAGTCTCAGCCTCTGTACTGATTCACATTATTTTCATTAGAGATTCTATTCATAACAAAGACTGGTTAAGCATATAAACATCAAACTGGAAAGACATTTGAATTAAGTGTAATGAGCTAGTGGTTGCTGTATTCTCATTGTGATCTACAAGTGCCAAATGAAATTTTCAGAATGGGTAATGACCATTGTTGGGTTTTCTGGTCATTTCACATTTGCTCAAAAGTCAATTAAAATAATTGCCTTGGTTAAAATAATTTAAGGTCAGATATAAACTAACTTATTATGTGTGTTATCTCTCTACAGACAATTATGTGTAATTTAAAAATAATTTTGGAAAGTTTACTTGTATTTAAGTACAAACAAATAAGAAAAATGAAACAAATGAGAAAAATGAAAAGACAAATGAATAAGAAAAATGAAAGGAGAAACATTAAATTATGCTTCATTATTGTTTACTTAGCTCCTAAAATGTAGACTGGTAAATCTGGTGCCCTTTTCCTTTACTAAATTTTTAAACTGATACACAAAAACAAAAACTGAAGTTGGATACAGTAACAGGTCCTTGTCCAGCTTCTTTTATTTTAAATCTTTTTTTTTAACCCAATTACTTTAGTTCTCAAAAGTCAGGTATTAAACTGTTTCAAAATTTTATCCCATATACCTATGTGTTGAGTATATTTTATACACTTAGTAATTTATTTTAAATGTTGAATACGAATAAACCTTGACTTTAAATATTATTCTCACCCTGACATATATCCACATCTACACATACATACACAGTACAAAAACACATAATCACAAATACATATATACACATGTGAAGGTAATTTTTCACAGAATTAAGAAGCATAATAGGGTTGGGGATTTAGCTTAGTGGTAGAGCACTTGCCTAGCAAGCACAAGGCCCTGAATTTGATCCCAGTACCAAAAAAAAAAAAAAAAAAAAGAAGCATAACATTAGGTTTTTTTTTTAATTATTTCTACAGATTGTTCTTTTCTCAATACCTAAGTCAATGTTGGAAATATAAAATAAGCGTAACAAATTTTATGGATCTGTGAAACCTTTTGTTACTGTAGATTATTAAATATTGGCAGAAGGAAAAATAGTCACAGAGCCAGAGACTGCACTTAGTAAAACCGTTTTTGTTTTTCTTATGAAAGACCCAGTACTATTCTTTCATAACCCACAAAACACATGATTAGTGTATGTGTAAACAGACATATAAATGTAAAAGGCTTAGGCACTCATTTTTCTGAACCACTATAAATAAATAACTATAGAATATACAACTATAATAGATACCTTTTGTCTTATAATGTGTGGCTTATTCAAAATGTTTTCCACTTCTAATATTATAATATATTACACAAAAATTTGTTCATGCACAAACACACACACCCCCCCCCCAGGTACCCTCCTTCTTTCATTCTCCTTATTGTAATTATGGCTGTCACCACCACTACAACTTGAGCCTATTTTCCTCAAAATCAGGATGTGACCCACTGAGGATATAATCTTGACCACTCATCTGACCAAGCCTCGACACTGTATTTTTGAAGGGTCTGAGATAATTTCTAACAAAAATGGGACAATCAAATGTCGAGGCCTCTTGAGGAAGTAATTGTCATATGAAAACATTTAAGACCAGTAATATCTGTGAGAATGTGTCAAATATCTTCTTCAATGACTTAGGGTACATTTCTTTCACATTCCAAATATTCTTAGGTCAAATTCCATGACAATTCCTCTTTGAAACCTTTGGGAACAGTAAGACACAGGCTGAGTCGGACATTATTTATAAGGAACTATATTCCTATTGTACATAATCTTGTAATTTTTTGAAAACTGACCTACTATCATTCATTACTCACTGTTATTGAGAACTAGAAGATAGAATAATGAGTATTTTTGACAATTGCAGTGTTGATATACTTTTTATAAGAATGTATCTAAGATGTTTGCTGATGATTGAAAAATGACAATGAGAATATACAATAGGATAAGCCGCATGTTATTATATGTACTTTGGTATGTTATGGGTCAAATCACTGTTTAAAAACAAAGCTTTGGAAAATGCCATGGAGAATAAAGTCAATAAGATAGGCAGACTCCTAATGCCACCCCATTCCGATCCCATTTATTCAATAAAATACTAAGGTACTTCTGAGAACAGATTTTGCATATGAAATTAATGTTATCAATCATCTGATCTTTAAATTAAAAATCAATATAATCATATGAATCTTTTAAAATAGAAGAGGAGGGCTAAAGAGACAACCAGAGATACAGCAGAGGAAGGAAAAAGAGATGAGGTAGAAGGGAAGGTTAAAGAGATTCAAAAAGAAGGATTCTGTCTGCCCTTCTTGAGCCAAGAAAGTGTATCATGAGCCAAAAAATGTGAGTAGACTCTAGAAGATGAATTGGAAAGGAAATGGGGACCTGGAATTCTAATCACAGAACTGAATTATATCAACAGCTTTAACCAAGCCTAGAAGCAAATTATCTCTCGGAGCCTCCAATCAGAATTACTCTTGCTCACCTCTTGATTTCTGCCTTGTAGAGCTCTAACTAGAGAACCAGCTGAGTCACAGTGTGTCTCGACAAACAGAGATTGTAAAATAAGTTTAATTTTAAGCCACTAAATTTGTGGCAGTTTGTTATGGCAGTTCTGGGGGGGGGGGTGCGCGCGTGCATGTGCGTGCGTGTGTGTGTGTGTTGCTCATACAGTTTTCCTAACCCTAGAGAAAAGAGCAGAACATATATTTCAGTAAATAAATATTTGATGGATGAAGATTGTTAATTTCAGCAATCACTTTAGGCTCTGAAATTTAGGCAAAGTTTTTCTAAGGTTAGCACTGTGACTGATAAATATTTTTCTTGTAGGTAATCAACCATCTTTGTGATATTTCTAAAGTGAAGATTACTGATATTTTAGGTTATGATCAAGTAGTATACAGCCAGGTATAATATTCCTAAAAGGCTCACGTGAATTTATTTTTCAAGACTTTGACAGAACATGCAATATTAATAGGCATGATAATGAAAACACCAAGTCTTTAAAAGGTGTTCATTGTTCCTCTGGAGAAAAATGAGTACATTAATAGGACACATACTTCAAAAAATATAAATATAGTGTTACTTTGGTTCATGAATTTACTTTGTTCTATGATTTTGAAAAAGATGGCCACATGTGTGTTTGTGTGGGAAAGACGGCTATAGTCGTGTTTGTCACCCAATGCAGCGTTTGCAAACAAAAACAAAATTTTGCCAAACGTTTTTGTTTGCAAACCAAATTGTTTGCCAACAAAAGCATTCATGAACTGAGGTGCCTCTGTATAGACATCCACAAAAACTGAAACACTATGAAAGTCTCAACATGTCTACTTTCACAGTTAGTGTAAAGTCAGGATCATAAAGATTATTCTCCAAATAAATATTCGAGTATAAAAGTATCAGCTAAGCAGCAGAGAACAAAGCTAACCAAACACAAAGTGAGAGGCTCTAGGAAGAGAACATATGAAACATGCACAAATATACACTTAAACACTATGTATCCCTAGCTCCAAAGCCAACTTACTTCATGCCTAGGCTAGTTTTAGGCTAGATGAGAGGCTAAAACTAAGTTTTCTGCCTTTCTCAGAGCTGATGAATGATAACTTATCTACATTTGTAGCTCTGGACATGTGACGCTACCATTCAGGTTTAAGACTATAAAGTCTTTGGAAAGAAAGCACTAGTATGAAGAAAACACACTACCCTTCTCTCTTAAGACATTTAAGAATGTTCCCCACTTAATTCACCCTACAAATATAAAATATAGTATCACTTGAAAAGGTCAGGTCTGAGAAAAGGAAGCCATGATGCTTTGGGTGAGTGTTCTCCAAATGTCCCTGTGCTGACTGTGTGGTCCCGGGCGGCGCTGCTGGAAGACTGTGAGCCTGTGGAAGGGGACTCTGCAGGGCATCCTGAGGTCATCAGTGGTATGCTTCTTTGGTTCGTCACAATGAGATGAGCAGCTGGCTCTGCCTCAATTTCCCCACTGAAGGATGCTCAACTATCAACAGGAGCTTCTGAAACTACAGGTCAAAGTAAACCTCTCCTCTTGGTTAAGTTATCTGTTTTGGTTCTTTTTTTAATTTTTACTTTTTATTAATATATGTTTGTAGTATATAATGATCACATTTCTTGTGAGGAGTTGGTCCACGTACATAATACATCTAAATTTGTTTTCCATCCTTTTCCTTTCCTCTCCTCCTCCCTCCATCTCTTGGTCCCCTTCCTTTTTGCAAAAATTTTTCTCCCTATTTCATATTACCTACCTTTTATTTTGCTCTCCAGATTTTGGGTTTCTCATATAATAAAAACCATGCAGTTTTTAAACTTGTGTGTCTTATGTACTTCATTTTAAACTTGTGTGTCTTATGTACTTCATTTTATATTATGGTCTCAAGGTGGATCCATTTTCCTGCAAATGACTCAAGTACATCCTTTGTTATGGCAGAGTAGTATTCCACTGTGCATAAATACCACACTTCTTTATCCATTCATCTATTGATGGACATGTAGACCACCACCAAAATTTAGCAATTACAAACTGTGCTGCCATAAACATGGATTTGCATGTATCACTGTCATATTCTGTCTTTAACTCTTTCAGGAAGATACCTAGTAGGGGAATAGCTGGGTCCAGTGGAATTTCCATTTTTACTTTTTTTGAGAAATCTCCATAAGCATTTTGTTATAGTGACAAAAATCCGAGTAATTCAGAAACTGGGGTGGTTTTCAACTACATCAGGGAAGAGAGACAACAAACAGTTAGATGCACTGGGTAGAGATCTCAAATATGTAAGAACGCTACTGGAGGGAGCTTGGGGATATGGTTCCATGTAAGTCCTTTTTTGTCCGCTGGCCTCTCAGGATAGCTGGATCCAGACTGACCAGAATACAAAGACAGAGCAGAGAGTGAGACATATTCTGAGCCCGTGTGGATCCAGAAACAAATAAAATCCCCTGACAAAAGTGTACTCAGGGATTTTTCTGATTAGGACAATCTTAGCTCAAGAATACTTGGCCTAAACGTGAGGAGAGATGGGTGGCCAGGGGAAACCAACTAGGTGAAAAGAAGAATATTAAAGTTTCCATGTGCTGAGAATACCAGGAGAAAAACATTAATTTGTTGGTCATTAGGCTTTGCTGCTGTGAACATTTTACTTACTAATTTTCTTGAAAGTTCTAGACTTTTAGTGTGTTTACTCTGATATAAAATAATGGGTTAGGAATTTTTGCATTTTTGTGACACTATTCCCCAGTCGACATTAACCTTTATTGTTTTTCTCTCTTCTTCCATCCTACATTTAGATTTACCTAGGAACTCTTGGAACCTGGTGTCCATAATTTATCATAGTTCACATAGCAATTACAATGTTTCACAAAGAGAGGAAGTTCAAATGCCAAATTGCATTTTAAATATATTCTTTGTATCATAAAACTGGTAGTTTCCATTAAGCACTATCCTAAGGATGGCAATAATACAATGCCAATAAAGACTATCTAATTCAGTATTCCTTGTAGATATCACTCATCTATCACTATATTTTCCCACTGAAGGGGCAACAGAACTCTTCTCAATAGAGATCCACATAGCCAATTCTAAGTGATTCTGTATATTACATGAAATAGCACACTATTATGGAATGCTTTATTTTCTCATAAGACAGAAGGAAAGAAACTAAGAGGCAAAGATTAAGAACTTTGAACAAGAATATATAACTAGTAAATGACTGAAATGAAATGTGAATCAAATTCAGTATAGCACCTAAGATAGGTTCTGTCTAACCTATCTCATGTTTGTAGACCAAAATAACAAAATCTATTAAAATTTCAATCATTTCATGATTGAATCTACCAGAGAACAGTCTCTAGTTTCAGAAGGAATAGCTGTCTTTGCTACTTACTATTACTGAGCTGGACATGATTACTGGGAATTTCCTAGACTCAGGAAAACAATAGTACTTAATTAAATGTATACTTCTGAGAAGTAAATAAGATAACACACATAAGGTACTCAGCCCATTACCTGACACCTAGTAAATGCACATTAGAAGTTATTGAGTATCACTATCATTGTTACCTGCTGTATAAGTGAGAGGACGAAATCATGCCTATAATGCAAAAACTAAGATAAAAAATTTGACTATAAACTAGAATAACCGAATACCAAGTATTCACCTCAAAGAATGGAGTTAGTTAAGCATTGTATTTTTCTGTATTGGCCCCAAACATAATCCTCTTTCATAATAGATAAGTCTTGTGATCCATCAAAATAGTTTATAAAGGCCCTATACTCCTCGAGAAACTTACAGGAATATGTGACTAGATAATGTGTGATACTTAATGGGCAATGAAAGCTTTATTTGTTTGAAAACTTGAAGCGTTTTGTTTTATCAAGAGTCACCACAATGTGATAAGCAGTAAATATGGAAGCAGATTCCTTTTTCTTTTGCTTTGGACAGTCAGGATAACTGGCAGTGCTGTGTAAATTGGAGGTGTCAATGCTGTCGACAATGCACGGGTGAGCGCTGCAGGGGTGTGGGGCACTTAAGAGAACAGTGAAGGAGGTGCTGAGCAATTAGAATAGGAATCTAAGCACCATCATCCCCCAAGAAGTGTGTAGTTATTCAAAGTAAAGGCAAGAGATCAGACATGCACAGCACAGGAATCTGTACTACCATGCTGTGTTCTTCACTTTTGAAGGAGTCTATTAAATGACAAGGGCAACACTGAAAAATACTAAAATCTCACCAAATGCCTGTCATCCACTGTTGAAATATAGCCTCATGGACATGAGTTACTACCATCTAAAGAAGCCACAGGGACACATTTCAAGCAATGAGGTGATCTGAAGTACCCCAGGAATTCTCACCACCATAAGGCTCCTCAGAAGGGGGAAATTAAGCTTCATTTTTTTTCTACTTTTGTACAGTTTTTCTATTTTAAACTTTGAGGAAATTGCCACTGTTGTCAGTGTACAGCAATAAAAGACAGCATGGACTAAATGCTAAAGAAAGGAAAACTGGCAAGTGGCACTGAAAGGTGATTCTTGCTTCTGGAAAACGTAACACATCCATTCAGAAAATCAGAATAACAGCAGTTGTTAAACTCATTTTCCAGACAGGAAAACTGAAGTCCAGAGAGATGCTGTGACTTTCACAATCAGTTGGTTCAGAAAGGCAGTAGAATGCACACATCAGTTAATTTGATTTCTGGCTTTAAAATGTCACACCAGTGCCATGTGACAGCAGGAATCACCTCTGTGACTAGGTACAGTAAGCCAAGTTTCAGAATGGTACCAGGATTCTCAGACCCTTGTAAAACACACCCCTCTTGCAGTTATTCAGTCCAGTGCTATTTAGGTGCTGCAATAAAGGGGTTTCCCAAATGTAATTTAGGTCTCAACCCACTGACATTGAGCCAGGAAGATTACCTTTAGACGTTCTCAGCTGTCAACTTGATTGGATTAAGAGAGTCCTGGAGAGGTGGTTCCTTCAGGGGGTACTATACTCATCCTTTGATTAATTCTACCTCTTGGCAATTTTATGTACATTATTTAATATGAATTTTTCAAACTGGTAAAAAGTTGAAAACCACAATGCTCAATAATAAGTGATAGATTATATCGATTCTGTTATATTAAGATGATGAAGCGTTCTATAGTGATTTAAAGGTGTGTTCAAAGAACACCATGAGAAATGTGTAACTATAATGTCAGATTTATTTATGTAGGTGTGTACTGCATATACATACATAAAAATATTTTGCATTTCAAAATGTTAATAAATACTAACTCTGGTAATGGGATTAAAAATTATTGATTTGAGTCTTCCTGTATATATAAATTCTTCTATAATAGCTGCTATTATTTATAATGAAGGCAGTAAACAATAATAATAAACTGTTCTTTCAATGTTACTTCCAATGCAAATATTATTTATATTTCTATCATCTTGCAAAAGTGAAATCTAGAAATAATTTTAATGAGTTTGCAGAATTACTCGAGAGAAAAGCTACATTTTATTTTTCTTAAAATAATAATATTTCTAAATTGTGCAAGAGCTATGTGATTCAGCAATTGTCTTCTTGGTTATTTATCTCACATTAATTAAATGTGTAACTATACAAAAAAAAAAGTCAGTTCGAATGTGGTCACAGGCTCAGGCAGGACCCAGTCTCCTCACCAAAGTTAAAGTTTAGGGTTATAGGACATTTATCCTAAAGACTGGGCAGATCAATGTTAACATGTATTTTCTGCGGCTCCTAGAGTATTTTAAAATACATTATAACAGCACATATGCTGTTAAAATGATAATAACTATAATGATTATAATTTGGAAATTAAATTACATGGACTATTTTGATTATATTAATTACCTAGATAGATATATATCTGAGGAAAATGAAAAACTGGGGTGGGTTAGGGGTAGGTAGAAATGTACCAAATTCTCTGATGTGCTCAATGACCTATGACACCAGAGTACCAGAGAGTAGAATATAGCAAAAGTTCAATACTGGTTTAATTTAAAAGTTCCATGTGCTTTATCATTCATGTGTAATTATAGCTAGTTCATTAATTACCTTCTTGAGAAGTAAGATTGGAAACTAAATTAAATGGTACTTTAAAAACCTAATTTTGCAAACAAACGAAGCCAAATGTAATGGATAATAATTGCTGTACCAACTGGCCCTGGGACATTCCTCTTTAGAAAAAAGTTGTTGTTCATATTTGGCACTATGAGAGAATAATAACTCTATAAATAAGCATAAAAAAAACAAGATTTTCATAAATTTGTCTCATACTAAAACTTCAGTAACAAATTTTAACATTGTTTCTGGAGGGGGTTGATGAAGACTTAAGTATAAAACTTGAGAAGTAATATATTTCAGGTGTCAAAAAATTATAGATTGATAAAAGTAATGAACCTTGTGCTACTCTCATGTCTTCTAGAAGGAAGAACCACTTTATGGAAGAGTTCACATGTAACTTTTAGAGTGTCCAAGCTAGAACCACAGAAAAAACTGATCATACAGTTTAAGCCTTTCAAATCTCATTATTAAGCATCTACCCTGTACAACTACTATGCTAAATGTTGCATATACATTAACGCTTTCCTCACACTGCTCAGACCCCATCCAAGGTAAACATGCCAAACAAGCAAAGCAACCAGGGAGCAAGGATCAAAGTGACGCAGACGGAAAGACCTTATGCTCAGTGTGGGCTGCCCAGTGCAGGTCTTGCCCAGCCACGATATGGTAAGTAGCACCTTACTAAACAGGTGGAATGGTGACAAAACCCTGATGTGGGAATGCTTTTTAGGTAGAAAGAACAGTGTAGAGAAAGACTGGCAACCACGAGTAAAGTAGGTAGGAAAAGCTTCTAGTCAGGCAGAGGACAAATTTTTCTTAGGAGTCATTCAGGGGTTTTGGAAATTCCTACATCAATGTATGTTCATTCATTTATTCACTCATTAAGAGCCAATTTTTTTCCCAGCTTTTCATGTGATTGATTCAAGGGACCAAAATTTTACCAAGATAAGGATCTGCCTTGGCGATCTTGCAAGGCAACAGGGAATAGGCAAGAAATCAAGAAAGACAATGTGAAGCAACCTTAACTATTGTCATCTCTGAGCTGTGGCCCTTCTTCCTGTATTTTAGAGGACAGCATTTTTGTTTTTGATTTTGACTTTTTAAAGCAGCAAAATGCCATTCTTTGTGAATGAGTTGTGACTGGGCTAAACCATAATGGCTATCCCAACCTCTTTTACTGAAATCTCCTTTTCTAGCCTCCCTTACAGCAGGGAGTACCCAGTGAGCAAATCAGCGAGCAAAATGGTGAAGATGGATCCTAAACAATCTTTGTTATTGCATTTATGCTATACATCATATTTTTTCATATCATGGTATATATGGGTTAAATATGTGTGTGTATGCGTTTTCTGTCTTCCACATAGCACTATTTCAGATATCCACTTAAAGCTGTCATAATAATGGATATTACTATATCCATGTAGATACCAGAGTCTAAACTTTCCTAGCCCCATAACCATGCCACATGACAAAGATTTTAGCCCCCATTTCTCTTTGCTAACCTTTCTAGAGACATACCCTTCTATGTTGGTGTGTCCTTTAAAAAATACCTTTCCAAGACCTAGGCCTGTCTTCGGTGTGTGATCCATCAGAACACAGGAGGTTTGCTTGCTTTCTTAGTACCATGTACCTGATAGTTCTTACTTTTTTTCAAAAATACACGGTATAATTGAACTAAACTCGAAAATAAAAAGGCCCCTTATTTCAGATACCAAGTTTGAAGACAAACACCAGCATAATAATGAGTGATTTGTCTTTGAAAAAACTCAGGCATTGTCAAATTTACATCTGCCTCTCCACTAGATTGATTTTTGTCAACTTCCCTGTGGCTCAACATCCTCACATCTCACCAGATGGTGCCTGAAACACATCCAGAGCAACACTCATCTTGCTTATGCCATCACTGTGTCTACCTGTATTCACATGACTTTACTCAAGTAAGCAAATTGTAACAGTCTTACCCAGTGATGCTCCAGATGTGCTGAACTGGATTCTTCCTTATCATATTGGGTTATTTCTGATGCTCGGGAGTCTACTAAGATTCCCTTTCCCTGAAGTGCTGAAGTTCTTTCTTTCTGCACCTGTTCACAAACACAGAAGCATTCTGAGAACTAGCACAGCAAATAGTTGGAGCACACTACTCACTCTATCATGCAGTGCCCCCCTTTTGTAAGATATTGCTTATAGGAGGGTGGAGATCCAGTTGTCAATTGTAGAATAACCAGACAACATTGACAATAACTTCAGTTATACCTGGCAAGGTATAAGGGCATGCCAACACACTTCCATCTCTGAAGCTTGAAATGGCCTAGGGTTGCAGAGCAGAAAGGACTCTTTCTGATAGGGCAAACTGATGTCTTCCACTATGAAGGTAGTGGAAAAAATCCTTTGCTTTATGTGCATAGGAAACAACCAAAGTGAATAATTTTGGTTTAAGAAAGAGGAAACAGTAAGAGAAACTTGAGATTCCTTCAAAAGACTCAGAACCTAGAATACCCAATTGTGAGGTAAGAAATTACCACAGAAATGGAATTAAAGTTGTTCTTTTCCACAATAATGAGTAAGAAATCTCTCAATATTCCGGGCACTGGAAGAAGTAAGTAGGGCAGAAAGCAATGATAAAATAGACAAGAGATGACAGCACACAGAAAATGAAGCCTTTCATGGTAGGATGATGGTGGGGTGAGTAGAAGTTTTGCTACAACATGCTAATAGTCACTGTCCAGTTACTTTGCCAAAAAACTGCAGCAATTTACAAACCTATTAATAATATATTAGAGAACGGTTCTCGTACCCTCACCTACATCACCTGTCACAGTATTTTATTTGCTTTGCTTTCTTTTCCCAGTGCTGGGGAATCAAACCCAAGGTCTGATTCATATGAGAAAAGTGCTGTGCCACTGATATACATTCCTAGTCCTTATTGCAGTGTTTTCATCAATCACTAATATGATAATGTTATTTTGATTTATTTTTATATTCATGAGTGGGAGAAACATTTTATAAATTTATCACGATTTATATTCATTTATCTGTATTTTAGTAAAAGGACTGAAAATAGATATTACAATAATAATGATTCATACTAAATAAGACATTCTACTGCATTTCTGGAGCACACTTTTGAGTCAACAAGGGCTTCCATGAAGCCCATTCTTATTTGCAGCTTTTGTGCTTGAAGTGATGGACATTCCAATAATTGGATGTTGGAAGAAGTGGAAATTATGGCTTCCTGTAGCAGCCATTGAGTTGCTCATCTTGATTATTGTTTTGGGTTGACTAATTTGTTTTTTCAAGATTCCAAGATACTTAAACGTAAGGCGAAATAAAAGGGACTTGATTCAGGATAACAAGTATATTTATGGTGTTTTAAATCTGTTTTTTTTTTCTTTTTTTTTAATTCTTGGTAACAAAGGCAGGTACAGGCATGGCAATTGCTTTTTTTAATTTTTTTTTCCCTTAAATGTTTCAAATCGTCATGGGCATTGGAATACCAAGGTCTGCTTGGCTGTAAGTTTTTCCAGAGTCAACAAGTGCCTTATTAACTTTGTATTCCTAAGATTTAGAAAAGTGCCTGACACATAGCAGTTCTTAAATAGTATTACAAAAGGTTTCCTACTGTATGACTGATGTAAAAATTAATATATTGTCATAAAATAGTAACAACATATGAGTGACATCCGGGAATATAAATTACTGTGAATTCTACTCCCCAAATCCATCCTGACATCTCTTTTCATGCTCTGAACTTCTAAAACTGTCATTCTGTTGACATAGTGCTTCCCTCATCTCATCGTTCACAACAACACATCCTTCTCTCTCATTTTATGGGTAAAGCTCTTGGCATTTTTCTACAGAAGCATTTTCAGGGATTATACATTCTCACAGTTTGGTGCATTCTTTGATAGAAAAATGTGCTGCATTGACCTGATAGTTGTAAAATACCTGAGATTTACTGTCTTTGTCTTCTGTGGGTGATAAGAAAAGTTCCTCTCTACTAAATAGTAGAGAAAAAAATATATTTCTACATATTTTTAGTCATAGCATATACAATGTGAATAAGTAAATATTATTTATCTTTAAGAACTTCATGAAAAGCAGAAAACTTGAGACCAATAAACACCTAAAAATTACCAAAAAAAACACCAAATAAACAACTAAAAATAAATCACATAGGAAACATAATTCCTCCCTGTACAAAAATAATTCCTCTTATTTCATTTCTGATTATGAAAAGAACACATCTAATTTTTAGTAATTAAAGACTATAGTTCTATTTTTTTATAGTTCTATTTTTAAACAAAAATTTTAAAACATATATAACTGCACTACCCCTCAGGGATAAAAACTACTAAAAATTTATTATATTTTCTTCTTATATTTTCTATATATGAATGCAGATTTGTAACATAGGTAACATTTTGTATATACCATTTGCGAACTTGTTTAAAAAAATTGTTGTATGATGATCACATTTCCATGTCAATAAATACTACTTTAAAGACATTGTGAGAAATAAACTGCAATTTACTTAACCATCTTCCTACTGCTCAAAATTTAGATTGCTTACAATATAACAACCACAATGAATATTTATGATTCTGTATTCAATCTACCCTAAATCTGAGACTTGGTATTCTCACCAACCAGTTATATCCTTTTGATTATTTATTTTTCCCCAAAAGCAGTGGAATAACAAAGAATTTTAAGTGTTTAATATCTAATATCAAATTGTTTTCCTATAAACATATGCATATTTACATTGCTATCCTTATCATATGAGTATGCCTATAAAATTTAATACTTCATGTTTTTCTCTAGAAACTCTCCTACGAACTAGATTTCTGAGTGAATACTATACATAGAATTTGGTATTATGTCTTAAATGAGAAAAACAAGTTTCCTGCATGTACTTCTTCTCCCTAATGACATATGCCAGGTATATTTAAAAATAAATTAAAATCACACATTTGAATACATAATAAATCATGAAATCATTCAACATGACAAACACTACCATCTTACTTCCCTTATTCCCTCATACACATATTTGTATATGGGTTACATATAGACATATACTACATACATACAATAACCATATGTACATGTGTTCATAGACGTAGTTCCTTCTTTTTCCAAATTTTGATATTATATACAATATGTTGTGATTTTTGGCCACTTAACAGTAAACACTTTATAAATAAATTTCCACTCTTTATAGCTCCCTTTTGTACATAAAACAATTTTTCACTTATTCCAGTATATACAGTACACATTTCTTACATCACAAATTCTAATTTATAAAAAAATATAGTATTTTGAATTTGGTATTACACCTTTCCATTTTTATTCTTTTTCACATACAAGGAAAGTCCAATAATTAAAAGAAATGCAAACTGTTTTCTTGTGAAACTACCTCTGCACTGAATTTTAAAAAGTTACTGCTATCAGTGAAATTACATCAAAATTAGATGTTTTTGAAATTTATTTTAGAAGGAATAAAAGAATTTTGGTTTGTTTTGCTGTTTACATTTTGCAAAGGGATTTAGAACAGTTTAAAGAGGAAAACTTTGTCATTTAGTCTGAGGACCAGAAATCAGATAATGAATCTTTGTCACAGTAAATGAGACTGTTATGACAGCCCCTTTAAATGCTATTTACAATATTTATCAAAAGAAATAATCAAAAAGTCTAAGGATAAACTTTCCCAATATATTTAAATACAGTCTACTCCTGAGTATTTTCCAAAAATGCTAAAGTAATAGTATTAAATAGTGAAGTTAATATTTTTATTGTCTTATAGAAGGAAAGTGGAGTTCATCTAAAGAGTTGATCAAAAATATAGCCTCAGAAGGGATTAAAAGAGATTATACAATCAAAGAAGAGGAGATTTATCCCAGGTTGAGCACAGCTTGAAAAGAATTCCAGGAGGGTGGGACACATTTTCTATAGGAATTGGCTATTTCAACTCTTCAACTTCTACTCTTTTATGTGCTGGAAGTAGCTATCACGAACACTAGAAGTTTCAAATGTTTTCAGAAATTCATACTAGTCACACACCGTACACTGTTACAAAGAAATACAACATATAGTTATGAAAAAGACAAGAGAAAACCAACTCATCACATACAAGATAATTACATTATCATAACAGTTGACTTCTTATCAGGAAACGAGAGTACCAACAAACCAAAAGTTGAATGTTTGAAAAGATCAACAAAATGTACAATTTAGCTAAATGTCCAAGAAAATTAGAAAGAAGAATCAATTACTCAATTCAGAAATGAAACAAAAATAAAAATGAGATGACAGTAAGATGCTATAAACAATATTGTGCCAGCATATTTAACAGTCTAGGTAAAATGGACAAATCTCCCAAATTATGGAAACCATCAAAACTGACTTAAGAAAAAGTAGAAAATCTGAACCTCCATATATGTGAAAGAAATCTGTATTTGAAATTGCAGAATTATGACAAAGAAAACCTGAGGTACAAATGCCTTCACTAATCTTTCATAAAACCTTCTAAAATGAATAGAAGAACATGTCCCAGTGTATTCTATGAGGTCTTCCACAAGAAGACATCATCGCAAAATGAGTAATATAGACCAATATCTATTAAGAATACAGGTCGTAAAATCATCAAAAAATAACACCTGAGACCAGTAATGTGTATACCATGACACATTAGAAAATATATCCCAGAAATACAAGTTTATTTTAGCATGTGTTATGTACATGTACCAGTTCCTTAAATGAATGTAATTATTATGTACTGCAAATGTGCACTAATAAAATCAAAAATTAATATATTAAAATCAGTATAATGTACTATGTAATTGAAGTAAAAGACAAAAGCCACATGATCATTTCCACAGATACAGAATTACTTGTCAATCCTATTCAATACATTATTGGAAGCTCTAACCAGTGAATTTAGGCAAAAAAATGAAATAAAAGGCACTAAGATTAAACAATATAATTACAGTACATATTTTTCCAGGTGACATGAGTTTTTATAACAAAACAAGCTATAGGGAAAAAAAAAGAAAACCAGTAGAACTAATAAGTATAGTAAGTTTTCAGGATTCGAGATCAAAATTTAAAAATCAATTGTACTTTATATAGTAACAGTGAACAATGCAAAAATGAATTTCTTAAAAATGAAGCTATAACACATGAAATAGACAAAATGATTAGGAATAAATTTAATAAAAGAAGCATAAGTCTTGTACACTGAAAACTACAAAGCATCATTAAATAAAATTAAAGTTCTAAATAAATAAAATGTTTCATAATCATAGATTGAGCAAATTAATGTTTTGATAAATCCAAAATTTAACACACCTTTTATGTTCCCCTAAAAATTCCAGCTCCATTTTTACAAAATTGGTAAGCTAATTTAGTTCTCATGGAAATGCAAAGGATGTAGAATCATAACAATCTTAAAAAAGAAAAGTAGTTAAAGCACTTTACAGGTTCCAGTTTTAAAACTAACAAACTGTAGTAACCAACACATTATAGTATTGAAATAAAACTAGATATATAGATCAGTGGCATTTCATTATATTCTATAAATAAATTCTTATACTTATGGTCAATTGAATTTAGGCAAGGTACAAAGCTAATTAAATGAGGGAAAGAATAGTCTTGTCAACAGATAGCGATAGAAAACTAAATATTTACATACAAAGAATGAAATTAGACTCCTACATCAAAACATACACAGAAGTTATCATGAAAGGGATAACAGACCTAAATGTAACAGCTAAAATTATAAAACCTCTTAGCACATGAGAAGAATAATCTTCATTACTTTTGTCAGGCAATGATTTCTTAGATAAAATGCCACAAAGTACAAGTAACTGAAAAATATTAAAACCTTTGGTATTTCAAAAGATGTCATCACAGTATGAACAGACAAGCTACAACATGGAAGAAAATATTTTCCAGTCACATATTCTGATAAGGCACTTGCATTCAGAAAAAAAAAAAAAACCACATACAACTCAATAAAAAGAGAGAGAACCCAGTTAAAAATGGACAAAGGATTTGAATAGACATTTATCCAAATAATTTGTATAGATGGCCAACAATCACAAGTCAGTAAAGATCCTCACCTTGATTATCATTAGGGAAATAAAAAATAAAAAACCACACTAAGATTCTATTTCCCATCCATCACAATGTCTATAATAAAAAAATGATATACTTTAAAAAGTACTGGTGATGACATGGAGAAACTATAAACTTAAACTGCTAGTAGGAAGGTAAAGCAGAGTTGCTACTTTGGAAAACAGTTTGACAAGACCTCAAAAATTTTACACAGAGAATTTCCATACCAATTAAATTTTGAGGTAAATAGTGAAGAGAATTGAAAACAAATTTTCACACAAAACTGGTACAACAATGTTTGCAGTAATATAACTCAGAATATTCCAAAGGTAGAAATAATTCAAATGTTCATTAACCAATGATAATTAAAATGTGATAAGTGAACATATGGGTGACTATTTGTCTATAAAAAGGGATAAAATATGCATACTTGTTACAGCAATGAAACTTGAAAGCTTCACACTAAATGAAAGACATAAAATTACATCCATTTTTTCCTCATAATTTTCTAGGTATAGTACCATTTTTTTTTTGTTATTCTTCAAGTATTACAGTCTGAACATCATTAACTTAAATATGAAGAAAATAACTGAACATCATTCTCCGGTTATGAGCAGGTCTCTGTGAACTGTTTCTACTGTCCATATGTGCCCTGAATAAGTACAACCTCTGACACTATGATTTATTTCCTCCAACCCACTTTCCATCTCTAATCACCATTCCAACCCTTTCTCCCATGACCCTCATCCATGTAGGCTCATAACCTGCTATGTAAAAGATTTCCGCATGGTCTTGTCCACAGCGTATTACAGGACATACCTATCAGCTGTGAACACCGTTTCCTACCTATTCTCCTTGTCATTTAAATACCAAAACATCTAGTGAAAGCTGGTTGAACTCCAAATAGTTGTGTGGTCCCTAACCAGCACCTAGGAAAATGACACGGTCATTGGATTTTCTTTCTTCCGAATGTTATTTCCCCCATTCCCACTCATTTCTGTGCCACGGACATGAAATCAAGTGAACTACTGAGTTCTTGATCTAGAGCCAGTAAATATGCTACTTGCCTTTTACAGTGAATATTCATGTATTAAACAAATACAGATCAAGAAACAATAGGATAGAAGAGTTGTGACACCTAACAAAGTACTCACAGGTAAGCACATTCTCTGAGAAATCATATAAAAAGATAAAAAAGATTTTTCTCAAAGAGTTTTGTTGTCTTGTTTATAAACAATTAGAAGTGGGAATAGTCAAACAAAAAAAAAGGAAGCACAACAGGACCACACTTTGAAAACATACTTTTATTGCAAAATAATGTGAACGATCTGCTAAAAATACAAAGTATAGGAAGCAAAAATTAAATGTTTCTGAGTTCCTCTTTTCATAATTATCCTTGTTAATCATACTACTTATACTGTTGCAGCTTTTCTTTTATAGGAAATATCATTGTTTATATAAGCATTACTAGCCCTGTTCAAATAGCTCATCAATATTTTTCCTTTATTCTTTTATTGTGTCTGTGTGTGTCTGTGTGTGTGTGTGTGTGTGTTGTCTGCGTGTGTGTGCTACAATGTATTTGTGTGTGTGCTTCCCTTTATGATCTATAGGCTTCATGCCATGCCTTGGAAAGCTTTTTCTCCTTCCTAAATTGCATGATTTTTTTTCCTTTTTTGGAATTTGTATGTTGTAGGAGAGAAAGGAATGATAGGTAACTTTTTATAACGATTTTTACAAGGTTTTTTTTTTTCCAGATACTAAAATCAACTGGCCACTGGGAAAAGAATGACATTGCATGTAATGGAGCTGAACATGTTTGAAGTCACCAAGTACAAGATCAATTAACCAGAAAATTGATAACCCCATAAACTTATACAGAAGCCTCCAATGAACCCAGCTCAATGAATTCATGTGCACTTGACAGGAAGGACACTTACAGAAATAAGCTACAAGTTTCACTGTTCAGTCACATTTACAGATAGATATGTAAATTATACATGCAAATACACACATGCACATGCATATGTGCACAAACAAAAGAAGCTGTAGATTTACAATGGGTCTTTACAGTTCTTTGAAAAAAGTATATTTGGAACATATCTGTTATGTTTTACATGTTTTATATCCATTTGCTTATGTATATTTTATTGTCATCCATTATACTAAGATTTCCAATGTCATTTTTCTGATATCTCCATAATCAATTAGCAATCCTAGACTTGAAGCTTCTTTTGTAGTTAACAACTTTTAACATTCCCATCCATAAATTCAGAGAAGTGCGACAATTTTTCAACTTCTTACTCTATGCATAATTCTACATAACAGCTTTTCCAATTCTGCATCCTCGGAGCAAGCTTCCTTGGACTGATGTCAGATCGGTTGGGTACCTTATTACTTACAAATACGATAATGATATTATTTGTTTTCATTGTTGGCTTTGTTAATATGATCAGATTCAGAACTCAACCACAGAAAACGCCCCCAAGGATTGACATCAAATACTAATCTACTCAATTTCTGATGGTTACTTAATGAATTATGACCTCATTTAACCATGTAAAAATCCTGTCAACACTTCTCAATTACATCTTTAAGAGCAGCATGGGAAATAACTCTGAAATATATTTATTCTATATGTACTGAATCTTTCAGCTTTGTCACTTGAATAAATGAAGATAAACTTGTAATTGACATTGTTTTCTGTCAAAATCATGGAATGTTACTATATCAAGAGATTTTTTTCCAAGAGGGTCATTCAGCCTCTTAGTTTTTTTCATTAGTGACTACTTTTTTATACTATTTGTGTCACTGCAAAAATTAAACATACTGAAAATTAAACATGCAGAAAATTGGATGGCACAGAAAAACACAAAGATATTAACTATAACTCATAATTCGGCATCTAAAAATAATCTGTATTAGCAATGTGTTGAATACCCGTATAAAGGTATATTGATGTTTCTTGCTATCTATATCTTCCTTTATTTCAAATATAGTCCTACTTCTGCAATTAACACTTCTGAAGTTTGACAAATGTATCACCCAAACCAACTAATAACAAAATCAAGACATAATGATATAAAAAATTAAGTCCAAGTACACAAATCTTAAAGAATACGTACAGTCCAAATATCTACAGCCTTTACCACAGCAATCTTTTCTTTCCTTCTCTCTCACCTTGCGCATAACAAATATCCCAATCTTCAGATAAACAGGGGCTCTTGGTAAGTGTAATATAATATCAGACCTCAGCGGCTTTTCTCTCAAAAGTATCTTCTCATACTTATAACCTGGTAACTCAGGGAAATAGGTTCTTTCTTCTTTCCTCTCCTCTCTTGCCCTCCACTCCCCCTATCTTCTTCTCTTCCATTCTATTCCCTTCCTTTCCCTGATCTTTTTTTCTTGTATCTCCCCTTTCTCTCTTCCTTCCCCCCCACTCCCCTCCTCTCTTCTCCTTTCCTCTCCTCTTTCCTCTCTTCTCCCTTTGCTCTCTGTCCTTCTACACCCTCCCTTTCCTGGTTCCCTCTCTCCCCCTCCCTCCTTATCACTCTCTCAGAACTTATATAGGCCCAAAACTTGGACAACTAAATTTTTTCAATATCTGATAAAAGCAGATTTTGAATTATAAGCAAAGTATTGGGGAAAATGAAAATTGTCAACCACTATTAATGCATTTGACATGCATATAATACCTCAGTTAATTCAGTAACCCTTAAGGGGATAGTTATATGGAAATGAGAAACTACTCTTTTTGACAAGCTTTTTGGAGAATGCATAGTGTAACTGTAGGGTTGAATCAAATTAAGTGAAATACTGTATAAGATTAATAAGATTATTAATTTTTAAAAAAATTCTGATAGGGCAAGCAAGACTAAAGCCAAAAACAGACACTGGGTTTTGCATTATAATGTTTACTACTTATGTAGATGAAATATTTTGGGGAATGTTGGAACTGAGAACTGTTAGAATTAGGTATAAGAGTGCAGAGGTTTAGAGGCAAAGTACAGGAAATATCTATAGGAATTTTTTTAAAAACTTAGAAAATAGATTGGTAGGCCTTTGAAGTGCGATCATTATACTTTTTAAAAATTATTAAGCAAAATGAGATTACCACCAATATACATGCATGAAATAGAACCATATTCTAGGGGGATACCTTGAGTAGGAACTGGGAATGATAAAAACTATGTAAGTAGTATTACTAGTTTTAGATAAGATAACAATAGTGCAGCCCAGTAATAGGCAGGAAACCAAGAGTCTGGTCAGATGCTGATAACCTTATCTGTGGATGGTCTCTTTTGATTTCATATATTTTTTCAGTGTAAAAACCCAATTCCCTGATAAATGAGTGAAGATGAAACAAGAGACCTTAGAGGCTTCAGGATAGAAGCATACATAGGAATTAATCATCCAGGCAAGTGGAAGAGAGGATGGTGTAAATACCTGACAATACTGGGAGAACACTTAATGGAAGATAGATTAGCGTGGTGGTAGTTTTCTTCAGCTGTACACAGCTACATGATGAATAACTTTTTAGCCAGTGTCATAATTTTCTCAAGAGAAAATATGGGAAAGGATCAAAAGAAAGGAAAAATGAAGTACACACAAAGTTGTTTCTGTAGTGGTCTATTATGGAATATACTCTGATTATGGGAAGATGGGACATTATGATTGCAAAGGAGAAAAATGTTACAATCAATGTATTGGACATCCTGGAGACAGCCCAAGCACCATTGTGGTTGTACTGCTGGAAGCTGGAAGTTAGAAAGGTAGACGCTGTATTCACATCATGGAATAATATAAGGAATGTGGAACAGAGGTAGAACAGAAGGCATGGTCATTGGCGACAATGACAAGAAACTACAATTATAGGGAAGCGAAGGTTTGTAGATAATAAGAGTAGCCAGTAATAAATCTGTTGAGTCTAGACTCAAAGCCAGAAATGTAAGAGAAGTGAAAACATCCAGAAGGCATCAAGGAATTTCTGATATCTACTCCAGGCCCAATGGGGTAGAGACTGAGGCAGAAAACAGCCATCACTGGAAGGTCCTATAGGAGGTAGTCTTCAAAGGAGTCAGGTCCAAAAAACTTTCATAGGAAGAAGTAGAAGATAACTTTCAGAGATAGATTAGAGATACAAAAGGTTTGTTGTTTTTTTTTTTTTCTGGCAGTAAGTAGAACATTCCAGTGCATGTTGTGCAAGAATTTCAAGAGATGTAGAGGAAGACAAAAGAATAGGAGAGCCACAGTACCTTATGGAGAGCATACCAGATTAACTGACAGATGACCAGGAAAAATGAGGGTTATTTATGAGCAAAAATGAATATAAAACCCTTTTGGGGATTAATTTTGGTAAGTTCAAGTCAGTGGGTGTTGAAGGATAAAATGAGTTTTTGGAACATCCTCAATTACCCAAGTAATGAAGTAGAATCCAACAAACTGAGCTTTAAATATTTGTATAAGAGAATAATTGCTCTGACATTAACACAGAAATATTTTGTGCATTTACTTTCTCCATGCTAACACTTTCAAACTGAGACATTACCAATTAGTTTATTGTTACTCTTGTTTTATATTTTTCTCTTTGTTAAAAAGAAGTTCTTCAAAATGTTGGAGTATATGTGACCCCTTTGCTGGAGCAAATCCTATTTAGTCTATTTAAAATTTCTCCATGGAATTTTACAGATAATGATTAATATTAAAGTATTTAATAAAAGTTACAAAGAAAAAAGACAACCAGTGATAAATAGGCAAGGGAAATACATGAAGGATTCATGCCAAATCTTCAATAAACCTCTAAAAAGACTAAATTTCAATAAATTCAAGAAGATTGCTAATCCTTCAGGTTGAAACTAAAAGGAAAAGATAGTCTGAAAAGTCTTTGATAAAAAGTGAATTTTTAGAGCCATTGTAAAAAGCAAATGCAATTAATAGAATTAAGTACATCTTTCAACCCAACATTCTTACTCTTGAAATTCCAATCTACAGAAATAATAGCGGCAGATCATAAAACTATATGTACACTGAGGCACTTTTAGCATGTCAGAGTAAGAAGGTGCAAGATACTGTTCATTTATAAAGGTAATTAGAATGTTGCTAAAACTTGTCAATACCAACTTTTTGAAAACTATAAATCAAAGAGCACTCAAAATAGTTCAAGGCACAACCTTTGTTCCCTTTTTGCACCCCAATATCTACGGCCTCCTATTGAACCCATTAGAAAAAGAGCAAAGTGTAGTAAAAGCACAGACCTTTGTAGCATTTTAATCTACACAATTCCCTTCCTGTACCTGGATCCACAGAAGCCTGAAAAATCAGCCTTACAGTCACAATAGTTATATACCAGCAACCTAGTAATCATCAGAAAAGACAAAATACATTTAGGGATTCCCACCAAGCCCCAATCTCTGAGATTAGTTACTATTTAAGCTCTTAGGAAGATCTCTGACATGCCCCATTCACAGGGTTTGTCTTTATTTGACAAGACTAAGAATTTGCCTTAACAATCTATCCTTGGCACACTTTTTGGAAAAGAAAGGTGGTATCTGCTTAACATTCAATATCTTGAGGCAGGAATAACCAGTTGGGTCCAATTAATATTTTACCAGTGGACTTAATAAGGAAACTAGGTCTGTAAGTGCCAGAATGGCTGAATGCTATGAGTTGAATCCCAGAGACAAATTCCCTAGGGTTCCACCTTGGCATATTGTTCCCTGGGGATCTCTTTTCAAAGCAAAGTCTTTCAGTGTTGCAATTTTTAACCTGTGAATAATACATCCTTGCAGCTTCCTTACATTCCCTCAAGGCATTTTTCCTATTGTCTTCATCGAAAGTACTTGACTTCATTTTAGTGCTAATCTTTTTAGCAACTAAGCTCTCCTCTGCTACAAAGTTATGGGCCCTTTTCTGGCCAAACTCAAGACTTTTTAAATCAATTAGCTGTGTCACTGGTATTTGATTCTCAATGTACACCTGGTTAAAAGCCCCTAACAGTACCCAGGCTACAGCTTCAACATTAGCTTTCTACTAAGTTTCCTCTGTCCGATGAAATAGTTTGCTGTCTTTAATCTTAGTCACTAGAAAAGTCTCTGGACACGAGCAAAATTTAGACAAACTTTCAGTCAGAGCATAACACACATGGCCTGGAATCCAATTATCAGTGGAGTTCTGAGCCTTGCTTTTATTGTCTGTATATCTAGCTGCACTCTGGTCTTCTGAGCTGTGACAAAAATCTCCCATCAAGCTCAGCTTACAGACTTCTAGAGCTGTTTCTCCAGCCAGCATCTCTCAATCTTTCCACATCCATTGTGCAAACCAGTTCCAAAGGCTTCTGAACCACATTATCAGTTCCAACAACAACTCCACTCCTGGTAGCAATATCTGTCTTACTTTCCTCATTGCTGGAACACAATACCCACCACCCACAACTAAACAGAGGGAAGTTTTATTTTGACTCACAATTTAGTCCATAGTTGGCTGGCTCCAAGGTAGGATGACATGGCAGAGGGGCATGACAAGGAGAGATGCTAATGACATAGTGAACAGGAAACAGAGAGATCAAGGGAGCACCTGTGGAGGAAAATAAACCCTTCCAGACCATGTCTCCAGTAACCATCCTCCTCCAACCAGTCTCCACCTCCTAAAATATAAGACCCTATAATCCAATTGTCTTGCAAAAGCCTTGCCTATGAGTGCATAAGGCTCTTGGGGGACATCTAGATATAAACTATAACATTAAAATAAAGCCACTGTGGCCAATGTATATGAGCTAAAATATCCACATCCTTACTAGTACATATGGAAATGTCAAGACTACCACTGTAGGTAAGTTTACCCTGGATTACACAGCAATTTTTTATTATATTCCTTTGAGGAGATAAATTTGGTTTAAAATTAAGCAATTTTATATAGAAATTATAATTTTAACGTTTACTATCTTTTAAGAATGAGCAATATGTTGTTGATCCCAAAGATGGATTTCAAGTTCAGAAGGAAAGAACAGTGAATTCAACAGAGAGAATACAATCACCCTGCCCTCATCTCCATATTCAAACTGAGTTCATAAGGTCTGGGAATACTAGGCAAAGACTGAAGGACAAATGATCAAATTGATAGTACCCATATTTATGATTTTATCGTCAACTCAGAGAGACAGATCTTCTGCCAGATATCATAACAAAACACAGAAATCATACATGCCTTTGCAAATGCAAAATATTTATCAAAATGAACTTTTATGACTGCCAAATAGTTTCTCATTTTTGTTTAATCTTGATATTCTCAAACAAGCCTCTTCTTCTTCCTCTTCCGCCTCCTCCTCCTCCTCATGACAGGATATGGTTGCAGTTTTAATTTATTAAACACAGGTAAATGAGAAATAAAGTACTTGATCAAATTGCTGCAATGATAGAGACAAGCTGACATTTGGTAAAGAAGGTCACTGAAGTCCAGTTCTGTGGATACTGGTTCACAAAGAAACTGAGTTGTACTTGACCCACATCACACAAATGCTTGAGTTGTCTCCCTCATCGCGAAGAGGTCTTGAGATTAAACATCAAAATTGCAAGTAAACAATAAGAGAAAGACATCCGAACCAAGTCCTGAATGATATTTAACCTTGAGTCTCAAAATAGCTTAACCCAAATAGCTAATTGTGAAACAGATTCTTATTCAAATAATATTAGCACTAATTTTCTTTTCACCCTCAATCAGATCTAAAATTAATTCATTTTCATTTTTAATAACTTCTCTAATTAAATTCTAATTCTAATATATATTTCAAATAATTTCCATTGTATGTATATTTATATGCTTTAAAGACTGGAATTTTATAAATAATATTTTATATGTAATTATGTTTTATAACAGATTTATAAAAACACTATGGAAACAAGGACAATGATTTTCTTCTGAGGATAAAAATCCACACTGAAGAAATATCGAGGTGGGACTCCAGGAGAAATTGGCCCTTTACCACCATGTGTGAGGTGGGGCAGCAACCAGTCCAAGGAGTACATCAGAGACCACAACTATTAGAGCCATGCTTCGCTTTTCCTCCTTTCCTTTCTTCCTAAGAGGAGGCATCAGCTCACTCCCTTCTCCAAACTTTCCAGAGCTATGCAAGCCACAGCCAATCCAGGCATGTGGATTATTCCAATTGCTTGAGCACTTTGTCTATGCCAGGAAATAAACCAGCTCCTTGGGAAACTCTCTGAAAGGCTGAGGACACTGAAGGCATATTCTTTTCCTCCCTTCCTCCTGCAGGAGAAGCCTGAGATCTGCACCTTCTTCAAGTCCTGCAGAGTCGTGCTGTTCACAGGAAGGTGTCCATCCCTCTATTTACCCCAGGTATCCTCACTATTCCAGTGACCTCAGTGTTCTGTATGGGACAACACGGAAGCTAGCCCCTTGGAGACCACACTGAAAGGCTGGAGGCTTTGGACGTTCACCCCATCCCCTGCCCCAACCCAGAGAGGAGTCATGGTCTCTGTGCTGTGCTGGTTTATAGGAGAGGCTGACACAGGTAAAATAAAAATTCCTTTTCTTGGCTGTTTCAGTGCATCTGACATTGGAAGAGTATATTAGAATAAAATCATATAAATGAAATTAGTTGCTTGAAATATTTAATCCATGTTAAAGATTTAATAGGTAAGATTATTTGCTGTTTAATTTTGTTTTGTTTTGTTTTTACAAAAGAGTTGTTTCAGTGCAGCCACAATGTCAAGAATTGACCTTATTTGTACAGAGTACTTTGATTCTGGATGAAAGCTAAAAGAAGTGGAAAGGCTAGTTTATGGAAATTATGAAAGCCCTGCTGTTTGAAAATCAGAGAATACATAGTGAGGTTTAAAATCTGCTCAAGTTTATAGCTACATAAGAAGTTCTGTCCACACTTCACTATCATTGATTCCCTTGAAATATTGAAAAAGGAAAAAAAATAGATACACTAAAAATAAAGTAAATATCTCTTTTTACATGCATAAAGAGTGCAATAGTGAAAAATGGCTAAAAAATGTCTGTACTCCTAGCCAGGAACCAGCTAAAATATACAGCACTATGCAAAGTAGGATTGGGGCCTGTCTCGAATTTTCAAACTTAAAAATAGGACATGTGTTAGGGCTCTTTCAGGTGCAAAGTGAGCCTGAAAATTCTGCTTTCCTTCTACCTGAGCTTCAGCCTATATAAAGTTTTATGAACACGATTCTATGACTATGCACTTACTAGTGAGCTATCCTAGAATTCAAATCCATATCTTATCTTCTTTTAACCATGTGCCAATATATTAACATATTGGGCTTATTTTTCCTTTTTTCAAAATTTGAGACAGTACTAATTACCTTTCTTGGATATTGCAATGATAATACGAAAAGCAAAGAATAGATCTGGCTGTTGAAGGAAATAAACTTTTTATAAACTCTCTGATTAGCACTGAACCTTTGCTACACTTGTGAAAATTACCATCTTGTATTTTCCTGGCTTCGAAGTGAGTAATTCACACATTCCTGTACCTACTATACACTTGTAAAACTTTGTAGATCATGAAAAATATTGTCCCAGAGCAATTTTAAATTGATTATTTTTTGAAAGATAAATTGTATGTGTGTGGAGAGAGAGAGGGGGATTTTTCAAAAAACACTACACTGATCTGGTAAACTGGGTGTTTAAATTTAATCCTTCTTTATTGACATAGACTACTGTTGTCACTCGAAGACACATTTATCACCTTTTTTTGTTCGAAGCTTCATATTTTACTCTGGTGTGAGTCGTATTTATTACAACCTTGTAAGAAGCATGAACATGAAACTTTGTCAAAACCTCCTGAACTTGTCAAAAATGTGAAATTGCTAAGGTTTTATTTTCCCCTTAAAGAAAGTCATTCTAAAAAAAAAAATCCTACAATCTCTTCTCATTTTATAAAGTTTTAATTTATAATAATGAATAAGCATAATTTTAACAGTTATTGTTTTCTATTAACATAAAATTTAATAAGAATGTCAGAAAATGCATTAAAATGTACACAAAAATTCCATGTTAATCAAAGAAAACTTTTCATAGAAATAATTTTAATTATATTTGAGTTTTATTAATTCTGATTAAAAATTTAAGACTAGAGAATATGTAATTCATGAACAAAATTGAAAATTTTTCTATCAACTCTCCCTTCTGTTAGGTGCATTTTCATGTGTGTATTTCAGAAGAATTTCTAATAATGGAGCTAGATTCATAAGCATTAGTTGGGAGAGAGCCTGCACTTAGGAGGATAAGGCCACGGTCAGAAAGATTTGGCCCCTTGAATTACTAGGCTCCCACCCCCAGCTTTCAGCTGAGTGTCTTTAGGAAAATTGTTTAATCTGAGTTCCAATTTAGTCACCTATAAAATACAGGATAATAATACTTGCCAGAGCTCAAGGATTAAATGACATAGAAAGTTTAAAGTGTTTATAGATTTACAAAGTGGTAAATCATCAAAATTTATATCACTATACAATTAATATTAGCATAACATTATTATATGAGTGCTAGGAATTAAGATTCATACAGTATGAAGCCCAATATTTCTTTTTAGAGCTAGGGAAAAGCCAGTATTGCTGTCTCTTTATAGCATATTTTGTTCTTGAGCCGCTTTTCCTTGTTACTGTCTCATCATCTGTTCCCTTCCACTAATCACCAGGCCGCCTTCCTACCTGCTCGCAGTCTTCCCTGAAGTGACAACGCCTCATTTCTGATTTCTTATTGCTAACCTCCTCCACCTACAGATAACCAATGTTGCAGCAGGCAGACCTGCCTGCCACCTGGGAGTTGCTCACATGCTTGTCAAACACATCCACTTGACAAATTAGGCTTTCTTGAAGTTTGTGGAGCTGGATCTGTACCACACTCAACTCCCATCTAGCCAACCCACCTATTCCAGACTTCCTTTCTAGACCACAGCTCCACTTAGTTAGAAGCAACACAGAAAGACTGTATTAAGGGAAGAAATTGTTTACATTCACTTTCACGAATGTAGCCAATGGTCAAGACAAGCCAAAATAAATAAAACTAGCACCTTTGAAAAATTAGACTATTGTTGACTTTTAATTTAGCCATCACAAAAATCTTGCGGAAGGTAAATATTACTTCTCCAGATACACAGGAAAATGCCATTATTTTCTAAAATTTTTAAATTTATCTTCAAGATACCTGTTGGTAATTAATATTATTTTTTTCATGATTTATAATTTTCATCTCAAACATAAAAATATTTTCGGAAGAGTCTCCTCCTGCTCTATTTTCTGAAAACTTGTTAAAAAAGATTGTATAACTCCCTTAAATGAGAGAGAATTAACAATGAAACCAACTAGACATATGGTTGGCATTGTAAAAATATGCTGATAATGAATTAAATTTCTTTTAAAAGGAAGAGCTACTCTGATTTTCAACTTTTCTTTCTGACATTTAGGTAAATTTTGTTTCACATGGAATTTTTTTTTTACATATCACTGATAAATTTATTGTAGTCAAATTTGTCTTCTTCCTTATTCTCTCCAATAGTCTTGCTATGGTAATGAGTAATAGTCTTGCTATGGTACTTAGTATACATTATAGTAGTGTTAAATACAACACTGTGTATAACCATTCTCCAGAAATCTAGAACTCTACATCCCTTCAACAACTCCCCATTCCGACATCCTCCTCAGCTCCTGGAAAATACCATTTTACTCTCTATCTCTGTGAATTTGCCTAGCATAAGTATCTCAGAGAGGGGTTATACAACATGTGTATAGAATTTGTAGAATATATTTGTATTGTAAGTGTTGGTTATACAACACCTAGAATGTTTTCAAGGTTCATAGATGCACTGATATGTGTTGGAATTGCCTTCCTTTTCAAGGTCTCATGATATTGTGTTGTATTTACATACCACATTTTATTTAACCAATTATTTATGAAAGGACACCCAGGTTGCTTCTGTGTTTTGGCTGTTGTGAATAATTCTATGAACTTGGGTGTATAACTATCTATTCAAGATCCTAATTTCATTTCTTTTGGATATATCCCCAGAAATGGTCTTGCTAAATCATACATTTTATATATAATTTTTGAGGTGCCTTAACGTTGTTTTTCACACCAGTTATACCACGTCGTATTTCACCAACAATGAACTAGGGTTTGCATTTCTCTACATCCCCATCAAAGCTTGTTATTTTTTTTATAGCAGCCATTCTAATAGCGTAAAGTGGATTACATTTCTATTTTAATTTTTCTTTCCCATACCAGACACTATTCTAAGTGCTTCATATATGTTCAGTAATTCATTTAATACTATGTAGTGTCATTTTTCGTCTTATTCACAGAATATTTGTGAATGCAGTTCAGACCCTCGGAAACAGTTTGATCTTTCAAGGCTAGCTTTCGAGACTTGTAAGCACATAAGAACACTTTTAAATTGAGGGCTAATGACCCCACTTTTGAGTAGCATCCTCTGAACACACTTTTAGATATTCCGTATATTTGGAAGTTTCTCTAGTTATTAGGTAAGTGATATATTCCTAAACCGGTGCAAGTTCTAGAAAGTTTTCTTCTGTTAGTTTTCTTCCCTGGTTAGTCCTCGGCTGAGAACGTGAAGGGATTGTCAGCACATCTCTGGAACTCTCTGAAGTTCCCTTCTCTGGCATCCGTCTTTAAAACTGAGGTGAACTTGTTTTCCCAGATTTGCAGATGGCCTCTTCAGGAGCCTCCCTCTGCAGGCCCACAGTGCAGCACTCTCATCTACCCTGCACCTGCCTCCTCTTTCTCAATGATCACATCCAGCATAACTGGGAAACAGTGTTTCATATTTTCCGTTTTGTTCTTCAATTATTCAGACAGAAAGGTAAATATTCTCTCAAATCATCATGGACAGAAGCAGAAATTATGAGTCTTGCTTGGATTTTTATCAATTTTCAGAGTTAATTCTGTTAATTTTCAAAAAGTACAATTTTGATTTATTAATTTTTGTATTGCTTGTTTTCTATTTTATTCATTTTATTATTTCTTCCATTCTATATTAGATTTAAATAACTTTTTTCAGATGTGGCAATTGATATCATTGATTTTAAAACTTTCATTTTTCCTAATATTAGTATGAAATTATACTTTTCTCAATAATCATGGCTTTAGCTGTATCCTGAAGATTTAGATACATCAAATTTTCATTTTACTTTAAAATGTTTTCTATTTTTTAATTTTATTTGAAACAAAAACTTTTACAAGAAACACGTACGGGGGTGTTTCTGGATTTGTCTTTTCATTTATTTCCAACTTAATTCGATTAAGGTCAGAAAACATACGCTGGAAGATTTTAATTTTTGAAGTGTATTAAGATGTATTTCTACTTCTGCTTGTGTTATATTCTTGTCACTTTTCTGTGTATTAAACCACCATGTGCTGTAGTCTGGAAATGTGGCTCAGAAATAACCACAGGAGTCACCTCAGCTATTTTTTTTGTCACCAGAATTAAAACATGTGCTGTCTGTGGTCCAAGGTTTGAAAACAGTTATCTCTTACATAGTATCTAGCTTTATAATTTTTAAAATCATAACTAGTCTGGTAGAGTAACAGAAGCAGAACTCTCCACATTCCAGTATACTTTAAAATTGCAAATAACTCCATAAGAAGAGAGGTGAAAACAGGTAATGAAAATAGGAAGTAAATTAACCAAATTTAAATTTAATGTTGTTTCACTGTATTTTAGTTTTTAATGAGTTTCCTTCCCTGAGAAATTTGCACTATTTTATCTATATTATAAGCTATAATTTATGAGTTAAATAAAACAAGTGTCATATCATTAAATATTGTCCATTTTGCTATTGGTTACTATCTTGCTCTCAATGAATACTAGGGTATCATATAACTTTAAGGGGTATATCAAAAGTCAAAGCTATTCAGCCAGATCAGTTAAATTTTAATTTATCTATTTAGAAGAATTAACTAAAGTTCACACACACAGGCAAGTATATGACACTTATTTTTAGTCATACCAAAAAAAAAACCCCATTTTTTATGTATGAAGAAATGTTCCAAAAGGAACACTGTATTGACTTTCTGTATATATTCAGTATACAAAGACTCGTGGAAATGAAATTATTCTACCTCTAGAATAGAATTTTATTGTAGAAATAATAACTTGTACTGGATGAGCAATTTTATTTGGGATCAAAATTAATTGGAAAAGAGAATTTATATTTGTTGAGCATCTACTATGTGTCGATAATTTTATGCACATTATTTAATTTCATGTTTAGGTTTATCCTACGGTGATAGCGCAAGATCCAAAGTTGTTACTGGTATGGTCTACTGATAAAGTTTGTAACCTAACTTGATTTGAGCCCTCCAAAATGTCTTTCATGGCAATCCAGTTTGGTTCACTAAAGAGATTTAAGAATTTGATATGTGATTTTAAAGACTATTAGAAGAAATTTGGAAGAAAATAGAAACTTCTTCACAGCATCAATTGTGTGTCAGTGTCTCTAGCAGTCCGCTAAATTATAAGCCTTTAGGATAAATATATTGACATTTTGATAGTTGCCAAGCATTTGTGGATGTACTAGATACCTAGTTCCCAGTAAATGTTTATTTATTAATGAAGCATGTAATTCCCTAAAATTGTGCTGGTATCATTCTAGCTGCTAACTAAATGCTTTGTAGAAATACTCATTTTGCTCTGTAAAACAAAAGTGGCCCTGTGGCTGAACCAAATATTCTATCTTACCTTAACATAAGTAAAATAACACTAAACACTACAGCTTGTATTGTTTAAATAGTTTAAGGAATATTATATATTTTTACGTCTAAAATTAATCATCTTTTGTCTTGTTTGTGTGGTGGCTCAGTTGAATGCTCCGTGGCTAACCAGCATTATCTGAAATAATATACAGACAACAGTAATTGCCAAAATATGTTGAAAACTGTCTCTGTACTAGAACTCCAGTTCTCAGTATTTTCCCCCGGAATTATTTACTTTAGAAAATACCAAAAGTCCCCAGATGCTTTCATTAACTTACCCTGTATCTACTGTTACCTCAGTTGAAATGAATACTGAACATTTTTATTACATTTGTGAATAAATTTATTTTAAATATCTGTGCAAAACTCATGCAGAGTTACCCTAAATAACACACCAAAAGTGGAAGGAACACTAAGAGGAAGGGAATCATGGAGAGGAAAGAGGAGGGCAAGGAGGATAAAGGAGGAATAGAAATGATCAAAGAACGTTATATGCATGCATAAACATGCCAAAATGAAACCTGTTTCTCTGTGTAATGAACGTGCAGTAAAAACAATTGAGAAAATAGGAATGACCAAAGTATGTTATATGTATATACAAGTATACCAAAATGAAGCCCATTACTTTGTGTAATGAGGGTGCACTAATAAAAAAGGAAAAATTCTAATTCCTCAATATTAAAAAAAAAAAAAAACAAAAACACCACTCTTATGTCCCTCTCTGCTTTTGTCACAGACTCCCAGCACTTGGCTCTTGGTCTGGTTTGAGAGGCCTAGATATGACAGCTAAACTATTGTGCATCCCAAAGTGTGACCCCACCAATATCATCCTTTCCTTCTCATATTTCAAGCAATATTTCTTAAGCAAAATAAAAAGTAATAAATACCAAACAAGCAGAAAAGACAAAAAAGTTAATTGAAATATATTCTTAAAGAAACTCATTGGCCACTGAGAAAAAATGTATGTATATTTAGAAAATTAAAAATATGCTGAGCAACTGCCAGAAATTAGTCTAACACTAAAATTAAAACAATTACAGGCTACCACCTCATTTTGCCATATGTTATGTAGGCTTTTAAGAACTTGAAATTTCTAAAATAAACCACTGAAATTCATAAATAGTGCTAAAATTGAGAAAAGAACATTTTGTAGTGTTATATACTTTTTTGGTTAAGTGTGAAGTTAAAATGAATATTCTCAGCCATCGAAATGATAGCATTTCATTTACAACAAAAAGGATTTACCACAGCAGACTACGGCCATCATCTTTGCTACTGACATCTGGGAAAAAAATTCTCAGCACAAGAAAATATAATTATGAAAGAGAATCAATGTGGTTATATTTTCCAAATTTTTATAAGAATTCTTTAATAAAAATTCAAAAGCAAATCTCCAGAAATCTAAAAGAATATATAATGAAAATGGATTTGAGAGAAACTAAATTATGTTTCCAACCTTATGCATATGACATTTTATTTTTTAACCTGGGCAAATGTTGCCAACTTTTTAGAGATTTAAATCTTTTATCTATTCAAATGTATTTTTAATCTCACTTTCCTCACAAACTATACATTTCATTATTTTCTACAAAGACACAATGTTGTTGAAAACAACTAATTGTGATTTTGATGTTTATGAACAATTTTTAAACTATAAAAAGTAAGACTACTTTTAATATAAGAAAGAAAATACTGCCTACTTTATTATTTTTTGTTTGGTTTGGTTTGGTTGGCTGGTTGGATTTTCAAATTCGAGTTGTAGGAGAGATTTTTAGTACAAACTTCATGAAAATATTGTTGTATATACATCATACTGCTCTTACATGAGTGTATTCAAAACAGCATCTCTAAAGACACAAAAGTATAGTTGATGATCTCAGTTTCATTAGGAATCAATCTGATATCCATAGTTTAGTACAAGTGTGAAGAAAAATTTGAAGTTTTTGCCTTTTAGTTACTTTCTTTAATTTTAAGAATATTTCTGGAAAACACAATACAGTCCATTTTTAAAAAACAACAGCATGAGTGACCAATAAATATATAAAATGATGCACCATTTCATTAGTATAGGAATTTGAAAACAAACAATAAATGCATTGGCAATATCCACTGCTGTTGATGATATGGGAAAATGGGCACTCTCACACTTTCTTCATAGAAGTACCAGTTTCTCAATGTGAATAAATAGCTAGCACAGCTTAATAAACTACTCTCAAATTTAGTAGTTAAAAAAAAAAACTCACAATCTTGCAGTTACTCTGGAATGCTCTGTTGATCTGCTGATAACTCTTGCATAGTTAGGGCTCCAGCTGGGATGACTGTTCAGACCTAGATATGGTCCACATAGCAGGGCCCTAAGGCAGCACAGGTTCCTGGGGCTTAGAGTTAGAACTAATAAAACGCTGCTTCAGGGACAATCTATAAGGAAAAGCAATTAACAAAACCAAACCCAAATCCAAAACAGGGGAATAAATAGCATGCATTTATTTACGAGAGAAATAAAAACCTGTTGCCATTTTCAGAGTAAACCACAGCTAATTCATGCCATATGTACCAGTATAATAATTCCCCATATTCTTAGACCTAACAAGTTCGTTACTGTTCATTTGTTTAATTAAATATATTTTGTGTGTTCAAAATAGTGTTAAAAAATTTATAGCAGCATTGACTATATTGGCAAAACATTACAAAATGTCCATCAATAGAATATGATTATAATAAACTATCATATCATGTAATGAAAATTATCATATGAACCTTTAAAATGATATTTGACAGAAAGATTTACACACTTAATAAATAATAGAAAAATTATGAAATACATGTATGACATGATTTTTTAAAGTCTACATGTGCATATGTACATATTTATATAAACAGCTAACTTTAAAAGTACATCTAATTAAATAGAAGCTAATTTAGAAAATTAACAGTGATTTTCTTTGAAGGGTAAGATTATTTTGATTATTTTCTTTTATAAATTTTAAAAATTTATTTTTATAATTAATTTAGCCACCTATCCATTAATTCATTTTTTCTTTGGGGTCACAACATACACTTTTTATCTGCCTAAATTTAACAGACATTAAATAAATAATTAGAAAAGTAGTTACATAAATACAATCCTCGTATCTGCTAGAAATGAAAATAGAGTCAGCGATGAGAGTGTATTCCAAGGACGCGTAAGCTAAATCGATGAAGAACAGGTATTCATGTTCAGGAGGAATATCGCAGAGGCATCTCTATAATGGTGACGTTTTGGCTCCTCTCAAAAGACTACATGGAATGATTTAGAAGTCAAAGCACATGGAAGCCAAGTTCAGACAGAAGTAATAGAATGAGAGAAAGCCCCAGCCAAGAAAGGAAAAAATGAGAACTGAATATGAGCTGTACAGTAAGTACTGATATTTGGCTATTTATCATTTTATACAAAAAGTCATGCATGAATGTGAAAGAGAAGAAAACAAAGTGTAAATGTTTCCTGTCCCACCAGACATATTGAGAACTACAATTCAATTACTGGAATCTAACTAAACTCAGAGTCCAGAAGATGTTGGAATCTCATTTGTACAGGCTTGAAAGAAAATGTATTCCTCATTTTAGAATGTGAAAACAGTTGACCCCATAGAAAGCACTCAGTCCTAGCCACTAAATATGCATAGTCTGGGTCATCTCTGCTCTCACTTTCAAACTTTATGTCCCATTTTTCTCCATTAATCCCAGAACTGGCTCTGCCTCTGGCTATATCATTTTATATCCCTCCTCAACATGATCATCTGCAAATCTTCATTATTCCTCATATTCATGGAGGTCTTTGTAGAAGGATACAAAGTCTGTCAAAACCGAACTATTAGGATATTGCAGGAAGATTTCATGCTCATGGTGTATCCAGTAGATCTCAACAGAATAATCTTTCAAGATTTTCTTTAATCCAGTGACCCCTTATTCTTACTCCATTTCACCTTCCATTCTGTGTCCATACATTAGCTTTCTGTCATATTGTACTGTTCTTGTGAAACTTCCAACTTCAAATCTCAACCTTCCATCCACCTAGAGCCTCATTGATGCCTGTATCCTGTACAATTGTTTCTGCTCTTCTGAGATCCACATGCTAAGGACTTCTATTTTCTCCCAGTCTATCCCTCTTTGGTTTTCTTTCTCTCTTCTCACTTGAACTTTGTTCAAGATAAGTTCAGCTCTTCTCTCTCCCTCACTATCAACTTTTTGCAGGTTGTTCTGCGATTGCATTTACTCTGCAAAACTTTGCATCAATCTTAAAATATTTCATGTTTAAGCAATTATGGAGAAAACTACAAAAGCAAATAAACTGGCACCAGTATAAAGCAATAGATTTCAATCTCACCTGGATTCTCAAATTGCCACTTGACTTTAGCTGGCCTCTCTTCAATTCCCTGCTCCATGTCCCTCATCTCTGTCCCCCACCCCCTCCTCATCACCCTCACTTCATATTTCCTAGCCAAATCAATTTCAAAAGATGACCTCAAGTCTTTTGATGATAATTAAAGAAAAATTGAATCTTTAGTCCCAAAAGTATTTTCTTTCTGGCTGTCAAATTTTCCTTCATTTGTATTTTAATCATATCCAGTGATCTGTGATCAATCATATTGCATACTTGCCCATCTTAAAGGGAACTCAGAGGTACCAATCATTTAGTCTTCAAGTAAACTGTTTATAATTTTTGTGGATGGATAGTTTATGGTACTTATCTTAGTATAACTTCTATTCTCCTCATTTCCTTATCATGTTTTTTAAAAGCATGAATAGTTCTAAAAGTATATTATGAAATATTTTTAAAGAACAAAAAATCATGCATCTAGCATCCAGATTTAACAATTTAAGTATATGTCTCTATTTTCTTCTCTTTCCATGAAGAAATCAACTATTACAATAATCTGGGGATGAACTTCAGTAGTATAGTGCTTTCCTAGCATGCACTAGGTGCTGTATTTGATCCCAGCATGGAAAATGGAAAAAAAATACACACACACACACACACACACACACACGCATATATAGCATATATGTGTGTGAAAATTAACCCAAGAGGCTAACATATGATGACAGGTTAACAGATAATATCCTGCACATATTTATACATTTAACTGCTAATATATATACTTATAGGAATACGTAATAGGTATTGAGTGGAGAATTTAGTTCGTTTTTACATAGAATGAACAATTCTTTTGCGTACTGGTACATTATTCAAAGTGTTTGATTTTTCAACAGTTGGTGACTTCTTAAATGAGTGTGTATTTTTGACATATGTTTCACATAGCTAAATTTCAGATTTATATTGCTACCAGAGAAACAGAACATCTGGTAGTTTTGCAAATGATCCTTTCTTGATTTACTTAAGTATAATAAATGTATTTACATGGTTGAGTCTGAATTTTGCAGTAATAGATTCTAAGACTAATGAATCTTAGAATAACTTAAATATCCATTCACTTCCCAGCTTCACTGGAATGACTCTAATCTATTTTTTTCCTTTTAGCTATTCTTCTAATTCATTATCTAATTGCCTAAGATATAAAGAAGGATTTTGCCTAAATGAAACAGCATCAGTAAAACAAATGAGGCTAGACTTTGACTGTGATATCCATTCTAGTGCTTAATCATTTATCCAGAGAGGATTATCTTTAAAGAGCTTTTTTGCCACTCCTGTTTCTCTCCAACACTCACCTCTACATTCTAAGAGCATTTTACTTGGTTTATACGTTAATGAAAATGAGCTTACTTATGGGAAAGTTTACCAAGTGTAACGGCATGTGGCATACAACTCATTTTAAGTATTATAATGTTACCTGAACTCCAGTCTCTAAATTCCTCTTTCAGTGACATTTGATACACAGTTTAGCATAGTTAAGTAAAATTAATATCACCTGCTCTTGCATGGAACAAAAAGTATCTAGAAGCTTGCATGATAATCAATAAACAATATTGAGTTTCATTAGAGATTCTATAGCAAAGATACCAGGGATGAAGACAAAATAAGCAGATCAGGCCTCACAACCCCAGCTCTGCTTCCTACAAGTTATCAATCACTGGCTATTTAATAGAAACATCACCCATCTCATTATATCCCCAAATTATGTTATTACATCCATCAAGGACCCAGAAGGAAATACATGTAACTAAGGGAGAGTTCTGAAGGTAATTTTCATGTTTATATCTTTGATCCACTTTGATTTTAGCTTAGTGCATGGGAAAGATAGAGGTCTAGTTTTAATCTTTGGCATGTGGAGAGCTAGTATTTCTAGCACCATTTGTTAAAGAGGCTTTCTTCCAGTGAAGGTATTTGGGCCCTTTGTCAAAGATAAGGTGACTGAGAGTGTTTGGACTTGTTTCTGCATCTTCTAAGCTGTTGCATTGGTCCTTGGGTCTGTTTTATTGCCAGTACCGTGCTGTTTTTATTACAGTAGCTTTGTAGTACAATTTCAGGTCAGGGATTGTGATGGCCCTGCTTTGCTTTTGTTGCCCAGAATTGCTTTTGTTATTCTAGGTTTCTCTGGTTCCAAATGAATTTTACAATTGTTTTCTCTAATTCTGTGAAGTATGCTATTGGTATTTTCATTGGGATTGCATTAAATCTAACAATTTTGGGAGTATGGCCATTTTCATGATTTTGGTTCTTCTTACCCAAGAGCAGGAGATATCTTTCTACTTTCTCATATCCTCTTTGATTTCCTTTTTCAGAGTACTGTAGTTTTCAATGTATAGATCTTATACTTCCTTTAGATTGATTCCTAGGTATTTCAGTATTTTGGATGCTCTTGTGAAGGTGTCGTTTATCTAATTTTTCTCTCAGTGAGTCTATTGCTTGTGTACAGGAATGCTATTGATTTTTGAGTGTTGACTTTGTATCCAGCTATGCTGCTGAATTTGGTTATTAAATCTAGAAGTCTTTTAGTGGCGTTTTTGGGGTCTTCTATATAGAGCATCATGTCATCTTCAAATAATGATAATTTAACTTCTTCCTTTCCTATCCTTATTCCTTTTATTTCTTTCTCTTGTCTAATTGCTCTGGCTAATGTTTCCAGAACTATATTGAATAAGAGTGGTGAGAGCAGACATTCTTGTCTTGTTCCAGATTTTAGAGTGAAAGCTTTTAGTTTTTAACCATTTAGTATGATGTTGGCTGTTGGTTTGTTCATAGATGGCTTTTATCAGATTGAGGTAAAGACCATCTATTCCAATTTTCTGCAGAGTTTTTATCATGAATGAGTGTTGGACCTTGTCAGATGCTTTTTCTGCATCTACTGAAATGATTATATGGTTTTTGTCCTTGGCTCTGTTAATATGGTGTATCACATTTATTGATTTTTGTATGTTCAACGATCCCTGCATCCCTGGGATGAATCCTATTTGGTCATAGTGTATAATCTTCTTGATGTTTTGTTGCATTCTGTTTGCCAGTATCTTATTGAGAATTTTTGCATCTCTACTCATTAATGAGATTGGCCTACAGTTCTTTTTTGGCTGGATCCTTCATGGTTTTGGTATCAGGGTAATACTTGCTTCCAGGAATGAATTCAAGAGTATTGCTTCCCTTTCAATTTCATTAAAGAGTTTGAGAAGTAGGGGGATTAGATCTTCTCTAAATTTCTTGTAGAATTCAGCAGTGTATCCATCAGGACCTGGGCTTTTCTTCATTGGTAGGTTTTTAATTGCTTTTTCAATTTCAGGGGCTGATATTAGGTTATTTAGAGTTTTTATATCTCCTTGATCCAGTTTTTGTAATTCATTTCGGTCTTATTAGAATAACGTTTCTCCAAGTAGGTATTGATGATCTTCTGGATTTCTGCTAGTTGCCAAGATGCGTGGAAAGGGAACCAAAAAAAGAGAATATTAAAGAATGTTTGGATAAGTAAAAGTGGAAGGGTGTGAATAGAGCTGTGGCGATCACATCTATCTCTGACTTCCGGATTAGGGCCAACCTGTGAGTACAGTCCTGCTGCACAGTCTCATTAAATGCTATTCTGGGACCCACAAAATATGCTGTGCATACTATGTGCAACCTGGTCATTCTAAAGAAAATATGGAAGCCTAACCACATTATCAGTCAGAAAAGAAGTTATCTCTGGCCCAAATACAGAGGATATTATTCTTACAAGTTACATGTCCAGCCAGCCATGCAGGGAATGCCAGTCAAAATGGTCCAGAGTCTACAGGGAAGAAATGCTGATCTTTCTTTCTACAATGTACATATTATACAAAATGTGCCTGTCTTGTCTGTGAAAACAGCTTCAGATTTTGGCAGGTAATCAGACAATGCTTTGCCCTACTGAAAGTGCTGTCATTATAGCAGAATGTAAGATGTTTTAAATTCTTACATATTGTGTGTCTGACCACTCCCTCCCTCTGTTGAAATAATCATAAGTTCTTGTGAGTTGACAGAGGAGAGGACTAGGCCTAAAAGAGTAGGAAAGGAAACAGTACGAACCTTATGAGAGCTGGAGCCACAAAAGTTCCTACAGCAGCTACAATTTTTTAAGGAGAATCAGATTAGAAACACAGTATCGAGGTCTAGAAGGGGAGGAGAAACTATAACCCATCTTCTCTCCTCTCCCACTGGCAAACTCAACTGTAAGCCAGAGTGAGTGCAAAGATTACCCGTTGATGCCTCAAGCCAGGCACAGAAGGACAGAGAAATAATGGGAAGAGGAGAGGCGAAAAGAGAATATCCAACTGAGTTATTAAAAGCACTGGTATTTTGTAGATCAGTATATACTGTAAAGTCAGAGGGCACAGTTTTTAAAGTTTTATATGAAATATATAAAGTAATATATAATGCTATGTAGCAGGACAACTAAATTAGAGTTTTCCTTGTTTTTGCCTTGTGGCTTTTTTTTAAACTATTGAAGCATAATTTACATATAGGAAAGGGTAAATATGAAACACTATAAAGTTATATATGTATGCAGATAAAGGTATAGATATCATTTACATATAAGAACTATCAAATGAAAAGATGGAGCATGAATTAGGATCTGACTCAAGAATCCATTAGCCCTGTCAATAAGAGAATCATTAAAATGAGTTGCTTATTGTGGGTTCAGGAAAATGTCCCTTGGGCCTACCTATCCTTTTTCCTAACAATTTGATATAATCATCCTAAAATGCTCTCCTTAGCATACTCAATATCTGACTCAGTCCAACAATACAAATTGACATAGCTGAAATGAAAAACGAAGAGCTCACCATTTGGCAACTATTGTAATAAAAACTGATTTTGGCAAATGAAATATCAAAAGATTTTAAAAAGTGAATGTGTAGTAAAGAGAGATTGGTTATCTTATTTCAAAACATCTATTAATGATATGAGATATTTACTAAGTATAAAAGAGATATTAATGTTACATTGCAGAAACCCCAACATATTGGTGCTAACATCCTGAATAAGTCTTCCTGATAGGATGAATTGAGAACATGTCACTTCTGTGCCATTCCTGTCAAAATTGATGGGTGTGATTTCAATCATGAGGGAACATCAGACAAAACTAAATTGATAGTCATCCTACAAATAATTGAAGAGGCCAATACTGTTTTGCTCCTCCCTTAAACTGTGGATGTCAGGTATTTTGTCCCAGCACTGGAAAGTTTGATCATGAATGAATCAGGGCCTTACCCAGACTAAAATGTTGGGAAGGAGGAAATTTCTCTCTAGTCTATTATTGGCATGGAGAGCTTCCAGGAAGCTAAGCTTTTTTCAAGGATCCACAAATCAAATTCTTCAAGTCAAATGCTACACTAATATGATATTTGCTCTCTTTCATTTTTATTCACATGTATTTAATATTCACAACATACCAGACTATTCAGTGCTTTAAATAGATCAGCCAATTTTACTTTCCCCATAAGTAAATGAGAGTAAATAACTTTCCTAGAGAGAGTGGTAAGCAGAGAGTTTAAACCTGTTCCTATGGCTACAGGGCATCCGGCCTTAGCTGTTCTGCTTTTCTGTCCCAGTTCAAAATGTACAAGGTTCCAAAGGAAGTATCCTTAAGCAGCACAAGTACAAACTACAAAACAACGATCACATAAAAAGAAAGTACTTAAAACTAACCTGAAGCCAGATTGTCCCCAATGCATCACTCATTTGTCAAAATAATACTCTGTTGCTTGGCATCCATTGGCAATGATTCCCTCAGGAAACAGCTAGCTTGATCTGCTAAAGGAAATTCAGTTCCAAACAACTGGCTGGAGCAACCAACAGATTGTAATGATTTTTCCTTTGGATATATAAGGATAGACAGACAGACAGACAGACAGACAGACAGATAGATAGATAGATAGATAGATAGATAGATATGATGGAAGAAAGGCCAGATCCAAATTAGCTGAGCCCAAATCACAGAAACAGATATCTTGCCCTATTTTCAGAGAAACATTAGTTGTGATGAAGTTTGGACATTTAGAGAACAGTGAGCCTAAGGTTTCGATGTTGTGCTTCCCTGCCAAGATACATGTTGAAATTTGATTGCTCATATAAAATGTTGGGGAGTCAGAACCATTAAGAGATAATTCAATCACATGGTCTTCTTTATGTCTTTTGCTCAAGACCAGATTACTTTGTATAAGGACAGATTGATTCTTTCTAGTGAGGAATCAGTTTTAAAGCAAAATCCACTGCTTTTTCTTCTCCCTCTCTTCTACATGTGCCCACTCACCACTCCCTCACACTATGTGATGCATATATGCTAGGTCTGACCTTGAGCTTTCCAGACTTCAGCACTACAAGCCTAAGTAAATCTCCTTTCTTTATAAATTCTCCAGAATCCACTGCTTTATTTTAGCAACAGAAAACAGACTAAGTGCTAAGAAGTGAGAAGGAATGCTGAACCAGAATGTGCAACAATGGTAGGGGAATGGCAAAGGCACGTTCAAGGGTATCACAAGAATCTTACTTAGACAAAAGTGAATATTGAAAAACTAGAATGTGTTTGTGGAAAAAGAACTGTGCTTATGAAGTGAATAAGCAACAATAGATTTTCAGTGGATCTACAAACTTGATTCCTGATGCTCTCGGTGTTACTCGCTGAAGTCAAAGTGTCAAGCATGGTACTTCTAGTAAGAATTCAGCAAAAATTTACAGAAGCAACGAAGCCACAAATTTAGCACAAAAAGTCTCAAAAAGGCAAGATAACAAGTCCACCCAAACTATATAATATATAGTTTATACACACACACACACACACACACACACACACACACAAACTTTAGTTACAGGTATATTGTAAAGAACAAAACTAAATCCAAATTTATATTTAAACAGTTCTTGTAAATTCTTCATAAAAGAAATACTTATCTTCAGGAGAATGAGAGAAGGCTTGTGTGACTGAACAGCTTGTTCAATTCTGTTCTGTTTTCGGGAAACATTTACAATGAGAGAAAGGTTAATAAGCTCCCCTGGTGGCAGTCAAGGCATATGCACTAGAGAGGAGGAAAAATGAATTCTTATTTCCATCCAATCTGTTTTTCCTTTTCACTCTAATGAGACATGCCAAGTACTCCTATTATAGTAATTTACCATAATATATATGGTGAGATGACCCTGACACTAGGCAAAGCAATATATGTGCCTATTTCTCAAATAACTGAAAAAAAAAGACACTGAAACACTTTCTTTAGAAAAGGACCATTAGATTGTCTACACAGCACACTGAATAGTGGAACACTTAAGGAACAATGCCACCTGTATTTATATATATCTGGACAGGCACAGCTGACAGTATAAACTTATTTTATGGGATTGTTAAAACAGCTGCAGGAAAGAGATAAAGACATTTTATCATTTTAATTTGCTATCATCTAAACATAACGGCAGTGTAACTAAATTGCCTGGGATTATTGAAAATAATCTGTCATCAGAATTGATGATATTTACCACAGCAGTTTTACTAGCAAACTCTAGTCTGTTCTCAGGTTCAAAAAATAAAAATCTACTTTATACCAGGTGCAAATGCTCTTGGTTCTACCTGCATTCATAAATAATATTAACATCACACACAACAACACTTACTCTGTATAAAGGATATTATTGTTCTAAATAACAAATAATTGTCATGGAAAGGCAGATTAGAAGAAAGCGTATCCACACTTTCTGATTTAATGGAATTCCCACTTAAAGCCACATTTAAACTTAGATTTTAAAAGCAGTTTAAATATTGATTAGATTAAGACCTTTCTTTATATAATAAAAATGCATCTTAAATATTATTCCACAAAAATGATGTCTATTTCTGCAATTATCTGCATATGTTAAAAGCTAACAGTGTTGATAAACTCAATAAAGAGACAAATTTATTCCCAGAGCCTTATTATCAGTTTCAAACCAGTTCACTTTTATGTTGGAATTTATCTGAAACAAGTACCTTAAGTGGGCAGAGACAGACTATTACTCACAGTAATAGCATAGATTGGCTTAACTCCATCAGGGGCTTACACTAGGTACATGGTTGGAAGCTTATTGGTTTGACTTCTCTATTAAAAGGAGAAGGATTTGTGCTGATGAAGATCTAACAACCTAAGACTCACAGCCCTGTTTCTTTCCCCTTTGAGAATCTGCAGGTGTCCTATAAGAATGCCCTGCTGTTCTTCCAGGACTGTCATGGCTTCTACCTTGGAATACCAGGAGCAACTATTATCTATACAAGTTCAGTCAAACATTGTGTCATAATCTGTTTTCATATTCACAGAATTGAGAAAGATTCTGATAAGAAGGGCAGCTGGAAATGACATTGGTTGGTATGGTGTCTGAGATGTGGCTTGTGGACAAAATTCTAATGTGAAGAGAAGTTAGGAAATGGAAATATTTCCCTCTGACTCCAAACCTCTCTAAAATCACTCTACTATTATATTGTTATTATGTGTCATATGCCCAGATATATCTGTAAGCAATTTGAAATAAGGGATAATGTTCTGCATATATCTGTGGACCTAGCATTATGTATGCAAACCATTCAGTAGAGACTTCATTACCAAAAAGACAGTTTACAACTAAAAGAAATGTTGCTAGAAAGTAGTATTTGAGGAATTTGACTGCAATATTTTAGACTTTAAAAGATACAAAAAGTACAAAAGTAGAATTATAAATATCTTGTGACTGTTAAACTTAACTGTGTCAACTTGTTTGCTTGGGAGATGACCAAGGAATTAGTAAAGTACACTTCTGGATATGTCCAGTGGGTCATGGAGGCATGCTGTTGGACATTATATATGGTTCCTTGCCTACTCCCCTCTGGTACTGTTCTCTTGTTCTGCTTTCCCAGCCACCATAAACTAAGCAGATTTGCTCTGCTACACCCTTCCAGCATGATTTTCCTGTCTTTGTGCCAGCTTACCATGGACTGAATTCCCCTAAAACATGAGCCAAAGCTGGTGGTGTTGGGTAATTTGTCCCAGCATTGGGAAAGCTAATACACTTCTATAACAAAATGTTAATCACAAGTTCCTTTCCCATATGATAGTTCTTAAGCAGACATAACAAGAAGACATTAAGTAATATACAGATACATTTTTACTTATGATTTGGAGAATAAGATTTCTACTGGCATCCAGTGGGTAGAGGCTAGGGATGAAACTAAGCATCGCAAGATACTCAAGACAGATTACCACAAAAAAGTTTAAATAATGTCAATAGAAACATTATCACAGACCCATCCATATAGACAACTGCTTTTCAATTTTTAACTGTTTTTTAACACATCCCCAATTTCTATATACTATATGGTCTCTGCTATCACTTGTGTTACCAAATAAATATATTATCTATTGGCTCTAAATTACACAAATGACAACTCAGTTCTCTTTTACTATTATTGTCTCTGTTTCCCACAACATCCTTCTGAAATAGTTATGTCAACTTATTAAGCATTCAATGTTTATATATATTTTGCCTGTATGCATGCTTACAGTTGAGCATTAAGTGCCCACTTGATTATAATGTTTTACTGTTTTCATTTGTTTATGTTTCTTTGCACTTCTTTCTAATTATTCACACCCTTTTCAAAGGTCTCTAAGTGAAATGTTACACACGGTCAATCCCAACATTTACATTATTATTTCAATTTGTTTAAGAATTTCTCTTCTGAAACTTCCATTCCATTGTTCTGTGTACTAGCTTTTTCTCTAATCAACTGTCTAACTATGATTTCAGAACTTTTCTCTGCTGAAATGCTTGGAACATCCCTTCCTGCTGATTTGATTTCCAGTTTTTTACTACTTTCAATTTATTCTATTTCCTGATTTTTTTTGATAGACAGTATTTATCCTCCAAAAGTCACATATGTTTTAAAAAAAATCAGAGAAATCACCAGAAATGTTTATTTTACCTTCAATGCACAAAAATCTTCAATCTGTTTCTGTATGTACTCACCATATCTTAATTTCAGTGAATTAGAATTATGTAGGTACTAATTTACTCACAGTCTGTAGTAAGACTGACCCTCAGTGTAAGAAGGCTCTAAAACTCCTCAGGTGACTCCAATATATAGCCAGGTTTACAAACCACTGATTGCTCATACAATTTATAATAAATTTGCTACTTTCAAAAACTGTCTACTTAGATTTTGGCTGATATTGTATGAAATGTATAAATCAGTTTAGGGGGAAATAACATTTTATAAATTTTTGAGTTATCGTGCCCATGAATGCCATATGTTTCTGTTCAGGGTTCCTTAATTACACTTGGAACTTGAGACAGATGAGCTTGCTTGTTTCAACTTGATTGGCTTGGGAGCCAATGAGGGGATTGGTGAAGCTCACTCCTGGGTGTGGTTGAGTGGATCATGGAGGAAAGACCTAGGGTACTCTATCTGGTCCCTCACCCCTTCCAATGTGGCACAGTTCCCCTGCCATGCTTTCTAAGCCATTACCATGTGGCCCTGCTCTGCCATGCCCTTTTGTCATGATATTTCTGCCATGGAGCCAGCAGATCATGCACTGAAACCCCTTAAAAACTGAGAAGAATTAAAGCTTTACTTAAATTGTGAGTGTTGGATACTGTGTCTGGCAACAAGAAAACTAAGTAATTAAGATAATTTTAACTAGAGAAATGTGATTGTTGCTGACCTGTACCTGATCATATGGTTTAGAGGTCTTTGGAACCTCCTTTGTGAGAGGAATTTAGAATAGTTTGAAATGCAATCTAGAGAAGACATAGAATGCTATAAACAGTCTGATGGGTGCTTTGGGTCACAGCTCAGCAGACCTGGATGCTAATAGGAAGGTGGACAGTAAAGACCAAGCTCAGGATGTTTAGTTAAGAAAAAGCACTCCATTCACAGTTTTCAACTAGAGGGCATGTGTGTTAGACTCTGGCAGAAAATGTGTCCATATTTTGCTCATATCATAAGACTTTGCAAGAGGCAAAGATTAAAAGCAGTGGACTAATATGGTGGAGGAAATTTCAAGACATCCTAACATGCATGCTGTGTCAACGGTACTGTTGCTTGGTTTTAGCTAGGTTTTTAGAAAGAATCAGGCAAAAGGCAGAGAAGAAAATTTTGAAAACTTAAATTTTTGAGCTAAAAGGAACAATAAAGTTAGAGCCAAAAGATGTATAGATTCTAAACAGACTATGGTCATTAAAAAAAGCTAAGTACTTTGTACAGGGACAAGAAGAAAGATACCTTGAGGGCATTTCAGAAATCACCAAGATCCCACCCACTGCAGGCTCAAGGGTGCAAAAGTATAAACCTTTCATTTGAGAACAGATCCCCTGGTGCCCTGCTTAAGAACTACCTCCTAGGTAATTGGTTTCCTAGGGCTCATTTCACTGTACTCAGCATCTAGGTACTTGGAGGTTGCTCTAGCCATGATCTAAGGGGGCTTAGCTACTCCTCTAGCTGAATGCAGAACCTACAATTGTCCCTATGATGGCTTTACAGTTACGCAAACTGCAAAAGTTGTTGGGTCAGAGATACTTTCACCTATATTTCAAAGGAAGGCACTGGAGGCCAGGAAAGAGGCCCCTGACATGACAGTGTGTGAATCTGTGGGAATGAAGCAAAAAGAGCAGTGGAGATCCCAGGAAGTCAAAGATGCCAGGAACATGAAACATATAAGGAGGCAAACTTTAGACTGTGAGTAGAGCCAAGCCAAGTGAAGCCACGTGAGTTGCAACTAGCAAGGCCATAGAGATGGGACTTTCCAAGCCCCGTGGAACTCACATCTCACCAGCATATGCCTGGATGCTGAACATGGAGCTACATGATGCAATGTTTGCCCTGCTGGGTATAGGTATTTCTTCTTTCCAATTCTTTTCTAGCCTCTATTCTTTCCTTTTAAAATAAATGTTGGAAACAACCCAAATGCCCAGCAACTACTGAATGGTTAAAGACGATACAGTTTTTTTACACAGTGGAGTACTACTCTGCCATAAAAAAGGATAAAGTTGAAACATATATAGGTAAATGGATGCACCTCAAGAACATATTCTTAAGTGGAATAAATCAGACACACATGGCTACATATCAAATTGTTTCTCTGATATGAGAAACTTTAAGTGTAAATAAGGACAAAAAGGTATAATAGATATTGTGAAAAAGAAAGACAATGTTCAAATGGGAATAGAACTAGAGAGGGAAGAGGAGGAAAGGAAGGAAGGGAAAGAGAAAAGAAAAAAAAGAAAGAAATGGAAAAATGTAAATAAAGCTATTGTAAATAAGGATGGGAGGGGGAGTGAAAGGGAGGGGTGGGGAAAGGGGGACCAAGATACATCATATACAGGTACAAATTAACTGTGAAGAATGTGATCATAATGTTTATCTACAATGTATCAATACATGTACTTGGTAAAAAAATTTTAAAAAATGTTTACTCATGCCATTGTTCCTTGGATTATGTAACTTGTTTTTATTTTTACAGAGGTTCACTGCTAAGAGTTTGCCTTGAGTCTCAGAAGAGACTTTATCTTAGACTTTTGAAATAGAGTAAAACTGTTTAGACTTTGAAAAAGGGATTATTGTGTTTTGGTTTTACAAAAAATTTAAGTTAAAGTAATATTTAAAAGGTTTAAGTTAATGGAGCCAACATTTGAGCAAAACTCCAAACTAGAAAATTATAAGTCATTCTTGCTTCTCTCATTTAGTCATCAAATTATGAAAGCTCTAATTTTCAAACAGCAACACAATCTTTTTTTTACATCTTCCTTCATTGGTGATACTGTATGACTACATTTATTGCATCTCATCTGAGTGATTTCAATAACATCTCAAATGTCTATGTTCTGTCACAAAAAACAAAAGGGTATGTGTGTGTGTGTGTGGTTGTAGTATCTTCATCTTAATGTTCTTTACTCAGTATTTTAAAGATGAATTCAAAGTCATCTTGTTATTGTAGCCTCTGATCTGTCCCAAATTGGCTACTCTGTCATTTCTGTTTCCATATAGCTTAATTTATTCCTTGAGTACATCTCTCATCACACTGTGTTATTCGTACTGTGCCTGCCTCTTCTGAGGGAAAACCATGAGGTGTATCACCTTTGTGAATTCAACCACCTCTCTCAATCAAGGCTTTGGGCAATTCCTGGCAATAGCAGGCAGTCAGTATTCAATAGGCTGAATTGAATTCTAGACTGTTACCCGTATCTTAAATGTCACTCTGCCCATGCAGAGTGGAGAACATGACTGGAACTGGCATGCTGTGCTTTTGTCAGTCACTTCCATTTCCATCCTCAGCCAGAAGATGTGAGTGCAAAGCTCTGTGAAATTAAAAAAATCACAGTCCAGAGACTTTAAGTATATAGACCATTTGATTATTTCTATTCCAACAATTGTACCAGCCTGCCTTATAATGAGAAAGCTATCCAGCCAAATTAAAAAAGAAAAGGGGATGGGGGAGTCAATGAATTATTTGAGGAATAGAAAACTAAATGATATGCTTTGTCAATTTTCTTGGAATATTTTCTCCAAACTCTCACTTACTGAAAAACATTAGGAATTTTCTTTCTTATGCCAAAATGTTTGCTATAGCTGCACATCTATATAAATTATTTTGTTTTGGGTTACAGACATCTATGATGCTAAAAGGCCTCCTCCAATATATAGGTTAAAATTCTTTAGAAAAAAAATTGCCTTACTCTTTAAACCAACTGCTAAACTCCAAATAAAGCCAAGTCATCTAAATTTCTTTAAAACACTAAGATATCATTAATATTATAAAACCTGAAAATTTATTGGAAAAATAATCTTTTTCTTTGATCAAGTACTTTGTTCATAACTCAAATTCAATTTGCAATTAGTTTTATCATATAGTACTTTTACATGTGGATTTTAATTTCTCCTGTATTTTTCATAATGATCCCATGAATGGCTGAACACAATCTGAGTTGATATCTTTTGTTTTTGCCATAAATTATTTGATGAGATAATGTAACTATTTCACATGGTGAAACTCTAGTAAATTTCCTCATTCTTGCTTATAAAGTTATTTGCATTTTTCCAAAGGGAAAAAATGCTCACAATTTAATAATTATATTGAGGAATATAACCATCCGTATGGCTCTTGACATATTTAGACAATATTCCTAAAAAAACATTGTGCCAATTTATTCTACCTCCAATATTATGGGTATATCATGTTTTCTGGAGACCCTTTCTTTGTGGCATCCTCAAAAGCAGAAACCCTTACTCCTGATGCTGTTGGAAAACGAATACAAATTCCAAGATTGTATTTGACAGGGGGCAAATTGGTAGGCAAAAGGGGCCTAAGAAGGTATCCACTGCAATTGTCACCTCCCCTGCTTTTGTTGCTGATTCCAACATTTTTGCTTGCTAGGGACTGGAGTTCTATTACTGAAACACTGAAACTCTCCCAGAGTAAAGACCGGCAAAGCAGGGGGTGGGTGGCACACTACCCCCTGCAAAGCATTCTCTTCCTAAGCCTGATGAGAGTCTCTTCTGTCCATGAATGCTCAGAATTCCAGGAGAGATAGATGCCTACCAAAGAGATGAGGAAAATAAAACAAATAAGCAAATAAAGGAATGGTCGTTCTTTAAATTTTGATATTTTAACCCAATCCGTTTGCTCTTGTTCAATTTTTAAAGCCCTCTGATAGTTGTTTCATGAATTTCATCTAGGATTTTCAGATTTAATCAGTGAGAGATGTATTAGTTGCTAGAATCACTGGTCTGCAAGAGAGCAGATTTAATACAGTACATTTAAAAGTTACAACTTTATCCCATAAGCGAAATGCAGAAAGAATGCCGAAAGTCTACCTATGAACTGGAGACCCGAAAGATCCAATCAAGGGCTGGGAGCCCACAGCAATGCCCCAGGTACATCTGTGTCTGCACTAAACGGCTGAAGAAATCTATACTGGAACCAGGATACAATGCTCCCAGCAGAGATGAAGACCAGCGCTCCCCTGAAGTGAACAGCATCCATCTTCAAGGACAGCAAGGCCCAGAGCTCCTTCTGTGACAAGAACAGCAAAGTTCCCTTTGGGAGAACCAGCCACAACGGAGCGTCTCCTGGGAAGCAGCTGGCGCCATCTTCTGCTTCCACTCTTCTTTATGTTGTGTTAGCAACAATCCTCAGGTGGATCCTCTAAGCCCAGAACCACATCAACACAGGCCAGCTGGGCGTTCTGGCTCAAGTTGACCACAATAATAAGTGTGCCACAAAAAAGATAATATTTTGGCTAAAATTCTTATTTCTTCTAAACTGCAACCAGAACCCATCAAGAAATTTGTAATTAGGAAAGTAGGGAAAGTGGATTTTATCCTTTTTCACTACTCATTTTTAAAAATAGTGAGCTGCTGATGGTACGTGTTAGGTTTTGAGCTGGTTTTGAGACTTACCATTGATTCATTTCTTAGATATGTGTTATACCAGAATTATCCCAAAGGGACAAACTTGATTCTATATTAACTTATGACAGATTAGAAATTTATGAGCCTTCCTCCTTCTTCTTTCCTTCCTTCCTTCCCTTTTTCTTGCTACTCTGCAGATGGAAATCTAAATCTATAACCAGTTTTGGTTTTCATTTTTTAGAAAGTCCAGTAATATTTTAGGATTTGTAAGACACACAATCTCTTTTAGAACTATTCAATTCTGCCACTGTGTTGTGAAAATAGGCATGTCCAGATTTGGCCCACAGGCTGTGGTTTACTGATCCCTGGATTAGAATATTGTATGAGCTTCTTTGAGTTCTGGTATTGAACTCAATTTTACAAACTAGTAAAATTGTTACAGCAAAAGCACACTGAATCACTTCAAGCAGATTTTAAAAATTCTATTAGGTGAAATGTGCATTTATTTTGAGGCTATGATGCCTGGAATGAGACTAGACCACTAATAGGCATATCGAGGTTCTGAGGGGTCCAGAGCCAGTGACTAATTTACATATGTTTTGCTATTTATACACATATATATGTTCTTCTTGTGAACTCATCAATTAAGATACTTATATATGATTCGATGTAACTTCAAAAAAATTAGAAATTACAAAATTTCAAATTTCATTGCATAGTTAACAATAAAGAAAAATAACATTTATATTGATTAAAGTTACCAAAGTCCATGTTGACATGTGACTTTACTAGAAACAGAATTTTGGAAGGCTCAAGTATTTAATTCAGGAGATTCAAGTAAGAAATTGTTTAAGCCTGTCCATTTCATTATAGAAATCCTGACAAGAAGCAGTCCTTGACTGGCTTTTGAAATACAGGAACACATAAAAGATCTTCCTATCTTCACAAGAAACCTAGCTCTAAAGTAGTTTTACATTTGTAAAATGTCATCACAGAGTACTGGTAATGACAGTTGACCTAAATTGAGAGGTTTCTGTGTAGGTCAATAGCACTCTCAAATTTTTGAATTTGCATTTTGAATTCAACATAATCCCACTCTGTTAACATGATGTCATTTTACCGTGCTTGTATTCCTCGTTTTTCAGAAAACAGAGTTATTATTCTGTCCTCCCAACATGACAGGGCCAGAGATACTATGAGACAAACATACATTCTTAAGTGAAAAAGATATAAGAGAGTGATGACCAATGCCATAAAATAATGTATACCTTACTACATAAATATGTAAAATATCTATGTGGAAATTCATGCCATAAACTAAGTTACTTCAGAAACACTCAGGAGACAATTCCCACTGAATAATAGTAATTTAAGACACAAAAGAACCCAATGTGTTAAGTACTTTCATGGGATATTCACAAAGAAATACAATTGCACAAAATATGAATAAAAAGATGATCAAATATGGCTTAAAGAAATGTAGGATGAAAGTAAATGAATAAAAACATAAATTATCAAAATGTCTCTAGAATTTATAAAGGAGATGGCCCCTATCACTTTTCTCCCAGATTATAGTCATCTGTTTCCTTCTCAAAAAACTAGTTTTCAAATCATATTTGCTATTATGAAGATTAGCACAATCACATACATATTAAGTCCCAGTTTCTTAAAAAGATGTAATAAGAAAATGAATATAAGCTGCATTGAGAAGCGATTTACTGGCTATATAGCGTTATAAAGTATCTTAAAGAGAGCAATCCAGAATTCACCTGGGCTGTTTTAATTATACCACAGATGAAACTATAAGTTAGATCATGAATGAGAAATTGTAAGATTCCACAGGGAAAATTCATATTAAGAAAACTCTCACTACTAGGTGAAGTATTATCATCTATGTCTCCTTTAGTTTGTTAGTATATCTTCAGTAGGGCATTTTAGGATAGGAGGGGCTAAATTGAAAGGCACACGAAGATAAATTCACAGATTGCTTTGTTGTGAGGACTTACTCTTCCATGAAATTCTACATATCATAATCTTGACTGTATTTTATAAAATTTTCTGTCTCATCATTATAAGAAAGAGAGAGGACTGACTCACCCTACATATTATAGCCCCCCAAATGTCAAGACACCCATCATACCAGAATTATCAGGACCCACTAAGAGGGAAGAATTCATGAGAAGGCCCTGGGCTTGCATTTTCTCTTCTAGTCTAATTTCACTTAGCAGGATTTAGTGTAAAATATACTTTTCATTTTAGCAAACCAAGTCTGGAAAGAAGCTTTCTCTACAAACTTTTCAGTATCTTTTGGTTCCTATATTATAATATTTTAGAAAAATATCAATGCCCATGAAACCATGTTGAATCATGCAACTGTGGTGGACCTAATATGGTCAACTTGAGCCAGAACGCCCAGCCGGACTGAGTTGGTGTGATGCTGGGCGTACAAGATCCACCTGAGAGTTGTTGCTGATGCAACATGAGACAGAGTGGGAGCCGTAGCTAGTTGGCAGGCTGTTTCCCAGGAGAAGCTCTGCTGCAGCTGGTTCTTCCGGAGGGGGCTCGGCTGTCCTCGTTGAAGAAGGAGCTCGGGGCCTTGCTGTCATCGAGGATGGCTGCTGTTGCTTCAGAGCAGCTCTGGTTGTCATCTCTGCTGCGAGCATCATTTCCTGGCTCCAGCCATCATGTGCAGACATGGACATATGTGGGACAGTGCTGTGGGTTCCCAGCCCTCAATTGGATCTTTTGGGTCTCCAGTGCCTAGATGGACATTTGGCACCTTCTGCATTTGGCTTCTGGGTGAATACTGCAATCTATAAATGTCCTCCATTAAATCTGGTCTCTTAAAACCATTGGCTCTGAAAATCTAACACAGCAAGATTGGTTATTGTAAACTTTTAAGGAAAGATCATAATATAACTTCTATCTAATATCTCTATCCATTTAAATTTGTATATATTAAGTGTTGGACAATTTAATTCTGTTCTTAGGTTTCTTCATTTATTAAGAGAAGATAAATAGTACCTTCTTCACTGTGATAATATAAGAAAATAATCTAAGGTATGTTTAGAAAGAAATAAGTACAAGAACTACTGAGGAAGTAATGTAATAAATTTGCTTTGGGGATCAGGGGTTGCATTTTCACTGTACTTTCTCCTGTCTATGCTAGAAGACAGGAGAAAGACTTTACACAACAGAGAACAGAAGAAGTACAGAGGCACGTGCATGATCCATCCACCAATCCTCAGCTAGAAAGGGGCCTGGCTAATTCATTGTGGAGGAACACAGAGTTATAGGTCAGGATGCTAGGAAATTAACATGAGGTACAATTGTTGATTATTTCATAACTTTGCTAAGGAGTTGGAAATTTGTGGCCTCCGGGTAAAGCTACAAAATATTTTAATAAGCACAGTGATATGAACACACCTAGAGTTACTTAATGATCTTCACAAAAGCACAGGGATTTTAGCAGAACGACAAAGGAAATAAGTCATTTGGCTGTGATGAAGTAAACAAAATCATACAAAAATCAATTCTAAATGGATTAGAGAGTCAAATGTAAAGGATAAGTAAAGATTTTGAAAGAAATACAGAATGTCCTTATAACCTTGAGGTAGGCAAATGTTTCTTTAAAAGGCATGAAGAAGCAGTAAACACAGAGAAAAAATTTTAAAGCCGGACTATTACAACTAATATTTATTCACTGCAAGACACAATTGAGTGTAGAAAGAAAAGCTATAGAGAAAGACATTACCAATATAAACCTCTAGCAAAGAATATACATCCAGAAGATATTGAGAATTCTTCATCTAATGAAATACAGACAACTAAATGTAAAGTAAAAACATGCACATCTATGACCGAGGCATGATAGTCACAAACAAATACAATAAAAATGTGTGCATACACTCACCAAAGACATGCCCAAGGATGTTCAGAATATGACTACTTGTCAAAACTGCAAACATAAATTAACCAAATGTTCATCAAAAAGAAAAAATTCTCACATATAATAGTATTGAATCCCATGCGCAGTGATAAGTATGCACAGCTACACCTGTCCGCCATAGGGTTAAATCTCATAAATAAAGCAGACAGAATGAGAAGCCTGACACATACAGTACAATTTACCCAGTTCCATTTCTGTAGATTACAAACTTAAGGTAAGCAGATATAAGTTGTTAGAGGGTGATTACCCTTAACTAGTTCAGTGTGATGATTGAAAAGAGAGGTGCTGAGTCTTCTAAAATACTTCCAATGTTTTAGTTCATGATCTGATGCTGATTACATTTTGTGTCCAGTTTGAAAGTTATAAAGATGCATTTAGAAGCTATGCACTTTCTATAATGTATCCTTGTATGGTTAATAAAATAGTCCCAAATGTCCTCTAGTGCAAATCCAAAAATACTGGTAAGTCTCAGCGACACTTTTAAATGCAAAGCTGAACTAATAAGAAAGTACAGGAAATCCACATGGGACAGATGAAAACAATGGAGCTAGTCTGAAGTATTTGCCAACTCTCTTACTTGAACCCTGAAGCCAGTGCTATCGCAAGAGCACTGGTTTCTTAGTAATGCAGAGTTTGGGAGTTACTTCCCTGAGTGACCAGTGAATAGGACTTAACTAAATATGCCTCTGTGCCTCTAAGTATCCTCTCTTCTTTCCTCCCTTTCTCCTGTCCACCCCACCCTTCTCTAATTGATAAAACTTTAGGTTAGCAAAGTATTAAAATCAACAACTCTAAGTAATTCTCTGTAGGAAAGAAATGTGTCAACTTCAGTTGACTGCCTTTCTTACTCAATTTTTCCTAAAATAGTCTCCAATTCACAATGGTTTCAACTAGCTTTTTCAACTTTATCATGATTCAAAAGCAATATGTATTCAGTAGCAAGAGTTCGCTGGTAATGTGCCGCAACACTCTCTTTAAATACTGGGCAGAGACAGCAAGCTGCAGCTCCCAGTCAAGCAGACAGTCCCTTGGGCGAAGGACCTGAACTCTACAACAGTTCAGAACTGTACTCCTCTATGTGGGTACCATAACTCAATAAATTACATTAGTTATTCAACCGCTTATTGTAAGTAGACTGTGTCATCGTATTTTGCATAACTGAAGGCTGATGTAAGTGCATTTCTAAATTAGGCCAGACTAAATTATGATGTTCAGTAGGCCTAGTGTGTTCAATGCAGTTTGAGCTTCAAGTGATTTTCAACTCACAATGGTTCTATCTGGATGTAGCCCCTCTCTAAGTCAAGAGCATCTGTATAAAAATAAGTTCCTTACTAGTGTCATTTTCTAACAGAAAATAGGCTTGTCCTCAGCAATGTTGTGATTTATGTCCAATCCCCACAAATACTCTTTTTTTATATCTAACCCCTCTTAAGGTACCAGAACTACTGTTTCATGGCTACCTCGTGTATGTCTAATTCGGAAAGTAAATAATATTATGAAAGAGTTCTACACTGGAACTTAAGTCAAAAAAGAAGTACCAGGTACCTCGTCCCAACATCTCCACTGACTCTATGGTAACTTCGATTAAATTACCTGAGCTATTGGGAGGCTTAGAAACTTTGCTTGTCAAATTACACATGTGAACACCAATTTTTCTAGGGATTAAGTTGCAGGAGAAAAGATCATTGGCTTCGATGTTGAGCAAACAGAGAATCTGCCTATTTGGAAGCATGTAAGTAAATTAATACGAGCACAGTCACAAACCCTATAGTCCTTAAAGGCCTCAAGCAGATCTGTATGCTCTGAAATGGAATGATCTTCAAGATGGGTTAAGTAATAAAATAAACAAGAAAGAAATCTTAATGACATTTTATTTATAAAAGAAATATATTAAGAAAAGTATGCAATATTAACAGAAAATATCTACACATAAATCACATGTCCTCTGTGAATTAAAGGGGAAATAGTATACTTTTTGCACATTGAATAATTAACATATGGGTATATAACTTTTGTAATTACAAATTTTAGTTAAATTTTTTGCACAAAGCTATAATTAAATAAAATTCAGTTCTTTGGTAGGGGGAGTATAAAGCTACTGACTTTTATTGGAGTAAATGAAAATGCCAAAGAATGAAAATACTTGAAATTAGTGGATCATCTGACAATGTTATAATAAATTTTTCAGAATCAAATAGCTTTTGCCCTGAGTCCTATTTATTCAGGTTTGGGTAGAGGTCATTGCTATGACATCTTCTTGAGATTACAGAAGCTGCTAAGCAAGTATCCTGCGTGTTAAGATACAGAAGCTGCTGAGAGAGATTTTCAGTAGGAATGTTCAGATTCCAGTGACAATAAATAGGCATTAAGTAACATAATACAGAGTCTTGGTCTAATTGTCAAATTCAATTTAAGATGTAAAATATCAGGGATACTAGTAAGAAAAAAATTTTAGGTGTGAGTTTTTCTGACCATTGAAAAGCAGTCAATTTTCTGGCTGTGTGATGGAATCAAATAATCGCCCTGTGCTCAGAGTGACACAACTGTAAAATGAGCCTTATTTCTCAGAAGTGACCCTGTGGCCAACTGCTCACAAATTGTAAGTTTGTGAGCAGTTACTGAGGAGCTCTGTGTCAATGCTATCACTTCTGGAGGGACCCTTCATAAAACTAGCTATTTTAGCCTTTTTTAAAGACTGTTCTCCTTTTCTCTGGTATATTAGATTGTACTATCCATCAGAAGTTCTAGAATTCCTAGCATATTTTTCTTTCTCTTCAATCATACATGTTGTAGAGAAATGATGTTGAAGTAAGGAAGGCATTCTAAGCCTGTCAGAAAACTAAATAACCTCTAAGTGTTGAAATATGGCAAATAAATGATAACATAATTCTAATTACAATTTTAAAATTGTAATTCTTAAATTTAAAAACATTTTGAACAGTCAAAAATTCATAATCTCACAGAGAATAAATGTCTTCATAAATGGCAGAAGCTCGTTTAAGAAAGATAGGCAAGAGAAATGTCTCAGTAAAGTAGACTAAGAATATGGTTGAAAATCTGAGACATAATGTCATCAGAATATGGACAAATTCTCTAATAATTTAATTTGAATTTAGATTAGAGTGGTGCGCCATTTTTATAACGTGAGAATGAAAATTCTAGGAATCTATGCTGTTAAACACAACTGAAGGGCAATTTGTTGATACTACATACCAAAATAAGATGTAAAATATTTTAATCAGTACTAAGCCTTAAGCATCCTCAGCTATAGCAAGGGGCAAATAATGTCAGATGTGGACAAAGAGGAGATACATAACTAAAAGCAGAGGGAGCAAAGCAAAGGACAGTTGGTAGGCAGCAGAGACGGAGTGTTCATGAGAAGTCATGGGTTCCTCTGTTATTTGCAGGTTCACTGGCAGTGAGATTGGTGTTATATGACTGAATTCTGGCCAATGGCATGTGTAAAAATAATGGATGCCGTGAGGTAGTGGAGGCTGTGGTTGTTGTTCTTGCTGTTGTTGTTGTTGTCATTGTTGTTTTGAGACAGGTTCTCACTTGGTTCCAAACTGGCCTCAGACTTGCTGTGTAGCTCAGGCTGGCCTCAAATCTCACAATCTCCTGCCTCAGCTTCTTGAGTAGTAGAATTACAGGTGTGCAGCACTGCACACAGCTCTTAATATATGCTGCTTTTAAACTTCACCTTATAAGACACATTTACTCATTCATCCATTTTCTATCTACAGTTCCTATAAAGACCACATGTGGATAGCATCATGAGATAAAAGGAATGTAGATCCCTGGGCCAGTGACAGCTCCCGAGAAGAATTCCCTAATCTGTACTGATTGTAATTTTACCACGAATGAAACTTTACTGTTGACCTGTTGAGATCTCTCAAGTTTTTTGAAATGTTACAAGTTAGCCTGAACAGTGCCCCTTAAATTTGGATGGACATAAAAATATTATGCAGAATTTGCTACAACAAAACAAAACAAAACAAATTAAAGCAAAACCACTAGTTTCTGGGTGGTCTCCCAGAGATTTTTATTCCATTTGTTGGACAGTGGGGAAGGTGAGCTTCTGTATTTCAAAACTTCCCCCAAGTATTATTGACGCTGCTTGTCCACAGAACACACTGACCTAAAGGTCTTGAATAAAATCTTGAGATTGAAATTAGTTTCAAAGTTTTGGTGAAAGAAGTGAGATCTTGAGGCAGGAAGGAAATTCTGATTGGGTGGAAGTAGAAGAATAACTGTAGACAAAGATTATGTATCAAGATGAGGCAGAAATGTTTGAGCAGGGAACTCTGGGATTAGATTGTCACCAAATCAGAATTCCCGACGCGAGCTTGTAGCACTAATTCAGTACTGGTTGAACCACTAATATTTAATGGTATTGATGGGGAACAGGATTTGTTCTTAAACAGGACAACTGTGCCTGCCAACAAATCCATTTCCTTATATCTGAAAGTCTCTAATACAATTTGAAGACCTGAAAATTCCAAAGAACTACACAGTTACTGTCAGGTGAAAAAACTGTCACGTGAACGGCCATTTTCTTACAGACTGCTCCATGTGAACAATCTTATCCTGGCCAACAAATTATGGCTGGAAAATGAGCAGAAAGCCAAAAGGTGTTGAAGTTATCTGAGACAACATAGAAACAATGATGTGCCCAGTAGGGATATCCCCGGTAGACAGAAATCATAGACACACAGGGACCTTGCCACTGAGGGAAGAGGAAACGTGACCGGGACTCATTTCCATCCTTGCTCAGGGGCCATGCTAATCTTCTCTGTATCATTTCAATTCTAGTATATGTGCTGCCGAAGCGAGCACTGGGACTTATTCCCAAAATGGAGCCCTACACACCAATTATGTTAAGTGGAAGAAGAGGTATATCGTGATGCTGAGTTGGGCCTTTGGAGCCAGACCACCCGTGTTCAAGTCTAAGCTGTACCATTTGTTATGTTGGTGATTTAGGCTAACTTATGCTTCCTCTGTGCCCTGTTTCCTCATCTGTAGCACTGTTGGGGGGGCTATCAATAACTCAGGAGAAAAAATTTTAAAGGAATGAGGTAGCTATGTATATATTGATACAGATAACTTCCCGAAACTGGTTGACAAATGATGGTCAGTGGGCCAAATCTGGACACCACTTGATTTTGTAAATAAGGTTTCACTAGAACATAGCTATTAATCTGTATATTATCTGTATCTCCAGAAGTGGAACCTGAAATATTTATGATCTGTCTTTTTGCAGAAAAATTTGCTAAACCCTGTTGTAAGAGATCATGTGAAAGAAACAATCAAAGTGATGAACATCTTGAGTTGAATATGTCATTAATATGAGCACATGTGTATGCAAATATATAGCATATTTCTGGATAAATGTAGGAGAGAATAAGAAAAATGAATCATGTGTATTCTTCCTACTCTTTAGTAGCTTTCAAGTTGTGTGCTATGAACATCAACTATATATGTAAATAGTATTATGCAAGCATAATATTAATATTCAGCCAACATAGATACATAAAGAAATACCATACCTGGATCATGTTAAAGTCATCTGATAAAAGTCCCATTCATCAGGACTCTGGCTACATTAAATTATGTAACTGGTCATTCTTATCTGGTTGTCTTTACAGAAGGAAAATTCATATTTAAAACTTTTCTATCTTCGATAGGACTGCCTAAATGTATTTTGTTGTATCTTAATTTTGAAACCATTGAAAATATTTCAAATGTCATCTCCTCATGACTATTACTACAAATTTAGAATATTACAAATATTCTGTTCTTGATCCATTCTTTAATCCATTCTTTAATGCACTCTTCCTGCTATTACAAATTATCTCAGGCTGGGTAATTTAGAAACAGCAGATACATACTGCTGAGGTTTTGGTAGGCCAAGAATTCCAAGTTGAAGGTACCAACAGATTGGGTGTCTGGTGAGGCCAGCCTCATCATAGCTTCCTAGATGGTACCCTGTTGTTGCAATGGAAGGGGTGGAAAGGCAAAAAGGGAGACCACGTCCTCACATGGGAGAAAAGATGGAAATGCTGAGCAGGTTTCGAAAACCTCTCTTACACGAACATTTATCCAATTTATGGGTGAGGAGCTCTCAGGGCTAATCAGTTCCCAGAAGTTCCACCTCTTCACACCATCACTTGAGATTAAACTTTCAACATAGGAACTTTGTAGGGATACATTCAAACTAAAGCAATCACTCTCTACAGTCTCCTAAGTACTTCGAGGTGTTGTCTGCATAGCACCAGGGAAAGCTTCACCATGGTATCCTCAGTTTAATCCTCATCTCTAATTCTCCAGATACAAGTTCTGATAAGACTGTACCAACCAACCATGCCTGGTCCAAGTCACCCTGTGTATCAAAAAGGATAGACTGACTACATCATAGCATAAGAACTCCTCCAATTAATAATGTAACACAGCAAAATTTATTTCTTGCTCATACAGCATGTCTAACTCCGGTCAGATCACTATTCCACGCAACTGCTCAGGGACCCAAGATGACAAAGGGTCTGCTATCTTGTCTTTACTATCTGAAATGTGTAACCTCCATTGCTGTGTCAGGTAAAGAGTGAGCTGGGATGCTGGACACTGACTCAGAAATGCTTGAGACAAAAAGTGACACTATTGACAGGACATTTCTGTCTATGGCAAAGCAAACAGAATCACAAACCCCCATCTGGTATTTGGGGCCATAAATTACGATCCTAACAACCGGCTCTCTAATAATACTCTGGTCTTGCTCCCCAAAGGCTAATCCTGCTGTTAGAAAGCACCCTTGCCATTTCTATTCACAGACTTCACTGTGGAGACACTATCAGATGGCACAGTAATTTCACTGTACAAGTCTAAGACCTACATAAATTTGTCCAACAAGGAAAATCTTAACTTGACTTCAGAGACTTATGGAGATTAATATCCAGAGCTGTTTCTCAGTGCCAAATGCACATTAAATTCCTGTGAGGAGCTTTAACAACTACGCTGCCTCTGCAAGCCCTGAAGATTTTAATCAAGTGAGCTGGGTTAAGATAGTCCGATGCACCATGTGACACTGCCTGATACTTCTCTTATCGTGTGGATGGGAGTTGATAGTTTAAAAAAGTATCAGCTGACTTCCGTAATTGTTCAGATCCTTTTAGTCATTAAAACTTTTATTCTACTTCCTAAAAACTCAATGCTAATCATTAAAGATTTAATGTCATAAAACACTATCTTCCTATTTTTCAGCCCAGGTTGGAATATATATTGCATCATCTCAGAGAAGAGTTCTGTAGGGGAGAAGGAGGTCTGAGTGTAATGGCACCTTGCCATTTTCCCTTTCCTTTCCACATGCTAACCCTGATAATACTAATGGATGAGAGTAGCAGGTGTAACAATATCATTGTAACTTCCTATTTCATTAATGCTTCTGTGGCCAGCACTTCCCTCTGTGGGGCATGCCTTAAATGTGACTCTCACGTGGGTGCATTGGTGACTCGCCAAAAAGCCTTATAAGGTGAGAAAGTAAGTATTTGAGAAGCTACATTTATAGTCTCAGATCACTCCATTGGAGGAATATATGTTTATTTTCCAGTATTTTGAAAAATTAGTAAAATAAGTCTTTAGTGAGACCCATAATTCATGTTTTGTCTGAGTTGACAGACTTCCCCTTTGATTTGCCTCCCTGTTTAAAATTTTGAGTCTATTTTCTGGTGCTGGTGCTTAAAAGTGAAATAATATATATTGAAATACTTGAATTAAAGCTTGGGACACAAAAGGCACTTAGTTAAAAGATATTCTTATCTGTAGCCATACACTTCTTAGAACAAGGCCTGTCTTATCCAAAATTGTAAACTACTTTTTAAAAAAATCTCTATTCTTTCGGCTCCAGGGAACACGATATTCGATTCTTTTTATCCTGTCCTTTTGCACAGCTAGGAAAGAGATCAAGATTTGAAAAATAAAAAAGTATAATAAAAAAGCTAATATTCTGGAAGAATAGCCTAGAAATTAAGAGTTCAAATATAGCTTCTAATTCCAGCTCTTCATGAAATTTCGTGATGTTATAAAGCACAAACTTAATCTATTATTTGCATTTATAAAATTAAGAAACTGCAGTGTGGTGGCCTATCTCAGTAAAAAAGTAAAAACACAAGATTGAGTTAATCCCAAAATCCACAACTGTGCCTCCCATCATCTGTGTAATTTGAGCAAAATGATAACCACTTATTTCCTGTGAAAAAAACAAGTCACGAATAGGACAGTTACGATTCATAAATCTGACAAAAGACTTGCATCTTGAATATGTAAGGATTTCCTATAAATATCTTAGAAAAAGACAACCCATTAAAAAAGAATGCAAATGACTTGAAAAGACACATCATAAAATATGAATGGTGTGAGTGTACATAAGTACAAACTCTTTAGAAAACAGATATTTTTGCTAAACCTAAGCACACATGTAATTTATGAGATAGTGAGTACAACTATAAGTAAAGATCCATCATGCAGAAAAAAGGTTTTAAAACTGCTTTATTCATAAACAGACTAAAACTAAAAATAAGTCAAATGTTTATGAACAGGAGAAAAAAATAGATAAACCATTACTTATTCATTAAATTACATACTATGTAGAAATGAAGAAATATGAACAATTTCCACTTATAGCAGTATAGATGAATCTAAAGAATGTTGAGTAGATGGACCACAAGGTGTATATAGTGATTTTATTTTTATAAAGTTCACAAAATAAGCGAAAGCAAATCTTTAGGAAATGGCAGATAAAATAGAAGATAATTTTGGGAGATTACTGCCAAAAGAGAATAAATTCTCTAGTGCCGAGTAATATTTTAATATCTTGATATTCATTGGGGTTACACGAATCTATAGATTTGCAAAAATCCATCAAACACTACACTTTCTATTTATATACTTAGGAAATATTCCCTGTCGACTTAGGTTGTGGGAATTATCTTTACATATTGTAATCAACCCAGAGAGGACAAAATATGTATTGAACTACATATATATTTCCATTCAAAAGTGCCAGCATTGTTAAAAATTTTAAAAGACAGCAGACTTTTTTCAACTTTCAGAACTGACAAAGCTTCAAAAAGTGTAAAAAAAAATTAGAGTGAATCCAAACTGCTGCAACTTTTGAATGAAAGTTTAGAAGTAACTACCAAAAAACTTTCCTTGATATTCAAATACTAGTTCCAGTTCTAGTAATTCTAAAAGCAAAATGTTTGGGTTTACTACAGGTATATGTTTAAGTGTATCTACCAAAGAACTTCTATAAGTTCACTCAAGAAAATTTCATAATTCAAAATTTATTTTTCCGAGGTTGGGGATTTAGCTCAGTGGTAGAGCGCTTGCCTAAGCAAGTACAAGGCCCTAACCTCAATCTCCAGCACCTCTCCAAAAACTGATTTTTCTGACATTGTGGAAGGTATATCACATGTGCATAGGGGTGTGTGTGTGTGTGTGTGTGTGTTCACAATATGTTACAGAGTAGTACTAGAGGCTCAGAGGTATTCAAGGAAGTATGTCATGACCAAACAATAGGAGTATTTCTGCAGAAAAAACCTATAACAGCAAACAGTTTCAAGTCATGTTTTGACACCAGATGAATACAGGCAAGGTTAAATTTGACCTCTAAATCAGTGGGGAAATTCTTTCAATCTTAAATTTTTATTTTTATTTTATATTTTTGATGCTGGGGCTCGAACTTGGAGCCTTGTGCCTGTTAGACAAGTGCTCTACCACTGAGCTAAATTCCTAACCTTCAATCTTAAATATGTTTTAGGTTTGAGAATTGCAGACAAAAGACCATGGACTTACTAATAAAAAATATATCTGGAAGCCAAGCAAGTGTTCATCAAATATTTACCTTCAATTTATAGCTCTCATTAACATATACATTAAGCAATCAACTTTAAAACAGTGACAAAATCAGGCCTGGGGATTTAGCTCAAGTATAAAGAGAACAGATTACAGAACGTACTTTGCAAAGAGTATCAAAGGTAGGTAGCAACTAAGTCATAGCTGAAAATCATGCCTATTCACAGAGCTGTTGCATAATGAAATCTAAAAATCAAACATGATTTGAAAAGCTCAGACTATGAAATTTCAAATACCCAACAGAGGTAAGAATTACCTAATAAACAAAAAACTATAAATTGAAAGATAAATACTGAAAATGCTTTTAAAACAAGTCAAAAACCACAAAAATTCACGCATGTATGAAAGTATATGTAAACGATTCTAAACATTTTTTTTTTTTGCAAATTATGAGAGTTTTATTGAAAATAAGGAGAAGGAGAATAGCTTCTGGAATTCCAGGAGGAGTCCCGAATGCATGGCCACAGAGGCCCTTTTTCAGGGATTATTTTACTTTATTTTGTTTTAATGGTACATTTCAGATGTACATAGTGATAACATTCATCATAGGGGATTTGTACCTGTACATGACATATCTTGTTGCTTCTTTTTTTCCCATTCCCCTCCCCTCACCCCCTCCTCCCTCCCTATTTACAAAAGCTTTGTTTCCATTTTTTTCCTTTCATTTCTTATTTCTCTTGTCTCTCTGTTCCATTCCCCCTCCCTTGTTCCCTTTCCCATTTGGACATTTTCTTCCCTTTCCCAATGTAATACATTTTAGTCTTTATTTACACTTTCAGTTTCTCACACCAGAGAAACTATGCAGTATTTAAACAGACACACACGGATAAAATGATTCTAAACACCTTAATTGAAATTTTTCTATGTTTTTCACATTACATAGTTTATGTGCCCATGTCTTACTTTACATGAGGTATCTAATTTGTTGGATGATATGGTACTTGCAGGTTAAAACTACAGTAAGGATTTTCACCTCCCACCAGAATAGAGTTACTGGAAGCAGATTAACCTGCCCACTCAAAACAACTAAAAATAGATAAAATATATCAAATGACAATTTTCAGGACACCAGGCATCATGCATTGTAGAACAGTGATGCTTGGTAGATGGGAAACAAAACAAATGAGATCTTTGATAGGCTCCCAGCATGCCACTTTGGAGCTTCCAAGCTGCGGCTCTGGGAGAAGGAACCGAGGGGATCCTGCTGGGCACTTCAGTAAAACAGCTGGAGCTAACAAACTAGAGATGAAAATGGCTGCAGTTGTCAAGACAGAGAACTAGAGAACGATGCACAAGGACAGAAGCCCACAAAGCTACAGGTAACTCCTTTTCATTGTTTCCTCACATTTAATTTAAAATATTTTTATTTTCCCCCTTGTGGCTATTTATGAAAATTTTTTCTCCTTTTGACTGTTTTGAATAGTTTGATTTTGACTTCACTTGTAGTTTTCTTTCAGTTTCTCATGTTTTAGTTACACGGATAATTTTAGTTTTCTCAGCTTATGGTTCTCAACAAACTTGGAGAATTTGTTCTGTCTCCCTACCTTCCCACCACTGTAGTTTCTACTTACTTTTATTTTAGGGTACTTGAAATCCTTTTACAGTTTACTGATACCGTTTATTTGTTTGGATTTATTTTTGTTTTTTTCCTCTGAGTTTCATTTTAGATCTTTTCCATTACTATGTCTTTTAAATTAACTAATTTTTAAAATGTCTAGTCTTTCATTAATCCCATTCTTTAAACTATCCTTCTGACACTTTATATTTGTCATCTTTAGAAGTTCAATTTGGATCTTTTGTATACCTTCCATGATTTTTTTCAATTTCCGAGCTTGAGAAATAGTTTATTATAACTGTTTAAATGTCTGTGTCTGTTAACTTTAGCATCTGTGTCGGATCTGAGTCCATTTCAATTGAATGATCTTTAATAATCCTCAGGATTGTAGGTATCCTGCTTCTTTGTAGGTATTGTAATTTTTGACTGGTTGCCTGGCATCATTGGTTTTACTTTGCTATTCAAAATAATTTTGAATTGAGTAAAACTACTACACAGAATATCAAAATCTGTGGGATGTTACAAAGTGTGTTTAGAGGACTATACGTCCACTAACTCTCTTTAATCAGACAACAAGAAAGTTTTCAAATTAATAGTCTCAGCTCCTACTTTGAGAAACTTAGGAAAATATGAGAAAATTAGACCTAAAGTAACCAAAAAAATAATTACTTAGAATGAATGAAATAGAAACATACAGAATGTCAATCAAATAAAAACACAGAAGTATTGATGGAAAAAAAACATAAATCAGTCTCAAAATGATTATATTGAGCAAAAGAAATTGGGCCAAAAGAAGAGTATGGGCTGTATCTGTAGTGACAAAAAACACATCAGCCTTTGCCTGAGGCTAGGGAAAGTGCTAGGGAAAGAAAGGAGACAGTGTAAAGGGTTATAAAAGGAAGTGAGAAAGCTTTTGAGGTTGATGAATATGTTTATTAAGTTTATCATGATTATGGTTTCATAGTCATGTACATATGTTACAACTCATCGAATTGTAATTTAAATATGTGTACCTTATTTTATGACAGTGAAATCACAATAAAGCTGTTATTTGAAAAAACGCACAGAGGAAATGTGACAAATGATACATGTACAAGGTTATTTCACATAAGGTATAAATGCAATGAATTTGATGCAATCTAAATGTCTAGGGACAGGGGACTTGTGAAATTATGCCATCCATTTCTGTAAGGAAAAACAGAATCTGTTTATGGGTGGCTAAAAATAATTTCTGTGATATATTAAGAATACCTCATAGACACACCCATCAACAAAAAACAAAAAAGCTGTTTGTACTGTATGTTTCTATATTTGTAAAAAGACAAGTAATATTTACTGTATCATAAGAAAGTAAAAATTTTAATTAACATTAGCAATGTGACCAGAGGTGTGAAAATTATTTTTTTAATTTTATACATGTTGAACTTTTCAAACTTTGAAACATATATCATATCAACTCAAATATATTTTAAAAGCTCCTTCAGTATTGTATTATACTGATTAAAATTCAGTCTAGATCTAGAATAATATAGCTTGTGCTCTGTGACTTAGGAAAACTTAATTAAACTATCTCTTAGATTCCTCAAAAGTGAAAGAGATACAAAGGTAGTATCTCCTCATAAGATTATTATGAATATTAAGTAAACCCTTATAATAGAACCCACCACATGGCAAACATGCAATAAATTTGATATCATTGCTGTTATAGATTCAGTCAGATGAGGCTGCTTGCTAGAGGTCCTTCCTGTCTAAAAAATGTCTAAATTATAAAATATTTTCAAAAGCTTGCAGATTGCAATTATACTCATCTCCTTTCTCACACTGGACTGACTGATTAGATAGCAAGCCCATGGTTCACAGGAACACACATACTGCTTCAAAGAGATGGTGATTCAGTTCATGGGTCTTAGAAACAGTTTGCTATCCACCTCATTCTAATGACTCATACAATACGTTGTCATGATTAATTATGCCATCTATTGTGAATGAATAAATGAATAAATGAATATGAATATATAGTGTGGTAGTTAAGCTTAATTGTGTTAACTTGATTTCTCTGGGAGGCCCAGAGTGGATTACAAAAGTACATTTCTGGGTATTTCTGTTTGGGTCATGAAGGTGTGATTTTCAGTAATACATGTGGTCCATGGATCCTTCCATTCTGAGACTATGCCCCTGCTCTGTTTCCAAGTCAACCTGAACTAAGCTTCTTTGGTCTACGATGCCCTTCAGCAATGATGCTTCTGTCTTCCAGTAGACCCAACCTTGGACTAAATACCCTGAAACCATGAGCCACATTAAGCCCATCGTCCTTTAAACTGTGGGTGCTGGTATTGTTTCTCAGCAATGGAAAAGCTAATGCAATATGTTTATGTACATATATGTCTATGAAATTTGCTACTTTGGCAAAAATGGTTACTCTCTCCACCCCACCAGCTGGGATCTAAATACAGTACCAATTTCTTTCAGAGGTCAGTTTTTATCAGATTTAAATATAACAAATAAAAGATATGCTAATTTTTCACAGAATACTTATAGAGCAAATTTGTTAAGTACTTTTAATTATCATATAATTTTATATTTTATTTCTAATTGTTAAAATAACCTAATGATATATTAATAGTGTTGCTTGCCAATCAAGAAAGAAATGAGTTTGAAGAGTTTAGTGCTTTGTCTATGAGCCCACGACTTACTTAATATAAACTAGGAATTGAATGCACATAATGGCAACAAAGTTACAATAAATTGAGGAACTTCTATTTTCATCTTCACATAATGAATGAAGCTGTTGGACATTAAGAGTAAAAATTAAACTTTCCAAAGATACCTAATATATGAATGAAGCTATAATTTTAACCAAATTACTCTGACTTCCCAGATCTATACTCTCTCTCCTTTCCTATGATTTGAAATCAGAGTGTTTCTCCAAATAATGAGTATTTGTAGCTGATAGACTTCAGAAACTATGAAACTTTCCAGGAACTCCTTTTATCATAGATGTGACAAATGTGTATCCTAGAATTTTAATTATAGATTTCCACACTAGTTATTTATGTACTTCACTTCCTTGATTTCTCTTGATTTTTTCTCTCATTCATGTACTTATATTATTTTTCTGTATTTTATGCATTCACTGCCAGCTGTCTTGCATTTCTTTTGTAATAAATAAATACCTGTAAAATGCATATCAAAGCAGTCATCTCAGGATAAAGAGGGTAGGTAGTGACATATAAGTGATAAAACTTCAATTAGCAAGTAATTACTTCATTACATTTCCATTGCTCTTTAATTAAAAATGTATTGTCTGTCATTAGAGGTATCTACAAAATTATTACCAATTTATCATAAGTAAGGATTTAAAAATCCCTGAATTCTGAATAAAGGCCTTGTATCAGTATATTAAGTGAATCTACCACCTAGCAAAGTCAATGAGAAAGTCAAAATCGACTCTGTAAAAGTAAATACCTCCAGAGAAAGCTATTGAAGTTTATCTATGGACACTACATCTTTAAAAGAATGACTCATGGAGACTACAGTACTACAGTGAAGAGTTCAGAATTATCAGTTTGGGCCCTAGCAGTGTGTTCAAACGGCCTTCCAGATCACATTCTCTATCTCATAGTGGATTTCTATGACATATACTGAATGGAAACAATTTCCTTTCCCTCCTCTTAACTAAATAAGTAAACCATAAATCTAGAATTTAGGTTTTAAAATGACCTTATAATTATGTGGTACAATTCCTATATTTTCCTGAAAAAAGGGACAAAATTCCAAAACAATTAAATAATTGTTGATATTACACTGCTAGTTAAACTCAATACTGGAACCAGACTCCAGATACCTCAATTTAATTATCTGATATTTGTAGAAGATCTACACTGCATATTTCCCAGAAAAACTTTTAGTTCTCAGGAGTATTTTCTCAAGTATAAATTGATTCTACAAAGTTTGGCAAATTTTAAAATGTAACCAATAGTCCTACTTTGTTAAAACTTCTACATAGTTTGAAATTCTATCTCACATGAAGGTATTAAAGATCAAGCTGTGCTGTAGAAAGTCACACAAGGACTCGGCCACTCAGAGGCCCGAAATCCCAGCCTCACGTGCTTGTACTTTTCCTCTTTTCAGATTTCCAGATCAATGATACAAGTTAAGTAGGACGTATAGTTTTCTCTAGAGCAAATAACCATGTTTTTTAATTTGTTAATTTAAGGCAGTGAAAGCAGGTATTAAGATGAGTTTTACCTGGTACGTCAAATTAATAGTTTTGTCATTAGAAAGCTATAAGAACAAAATTTTGGTGAGAAATATTTGTTTCCTGTGAATAAACAGGGCCAGCAAACTGTGATGGGGGTCAAAGGTAGGGAGAATATAAGTAATGACATTGGTGGAAGTTTGGTTTGTTTGTTTTCAGTGAAAACTAAATTTTTAGGATATATTTTCTTGAACAAAAAGGAGGACATTAAGATTTAGGTTTCACAAGGACTGCTTATTGAAGAACAGACAAATATTTTAAATTTATAATTTGATATGGCAAAAATGACAAGTCACAAAAATGATTTCCTACCAGAAACAACCGAATTATATGTGGAGCTTGGAAAAATAAATGGAATATGAACACTCAGGACAACATCATATTTTTGCCTTCATTTGATTTTCAGTATGTTCATGGAGATTTAAAGAAAAAAAATTCCTTTCTGATTAAATAGTGTTGATTTTCCATCCATAGAAACCAAATGCTTTTATTATTCATAATTTAAAGCCTTTGGATCTCAACAAACAGTAAGCATACAATAAGGATTTATGAGTAGAAGGTCAGCTCCTTGTAGGGCTTAATGGGAGAAAGCATGCAGAGGAAGCGCAGCTGCTGCTGTTATTGCAGAGCAACCTGCTTATCCACATTTGAAACAAGTAAACAGACACCTCAAGTCACCAAGGGGAACTAAGTGGATGGAGAGAAAATGAAACAGTCAGACTTAACTATGATTTGTGTCTCTTGAATCTAATTACAAAGACACTGCTAGCCCTCTGTATTTAAGAGTAAAAGTGAGAACTTTGCTTTGATCTATAACCTACTCATACTGGTCTAACAGGCACTGCTTGGTGTTTTCCTATACATAATCTTATTTTATGAAACATATTTCCTTGGGAAAACACCATTTATTCATAAAAACAATTTTAACATACCCTGTAGTTCATACTGCATTTCATTACACCTCTATAAAATTAATACACTAACAGGTATACTTCCACTTTGGGCTAAGCATAGTACAGGGATTGAAATTACCATCCCACATGAAAATAACAAATAAAGTGGACAAACAGCATGAAACAGCTATCACACATGTTGGACTTTAAGCATCAGAGAAAGGGAAAACAAATGAAACAAACTTGTGACTGCCAGACTTTACTGAATGGGGAGAATATCCAGACAGAACGATCCCAGACATGCCCAGCAGTTTCTACAAATAAAGGAGATGGCATTGGGAGTGCAAAGAAACCAAGATAACTAGAGGTTACAACTGTAGAGAACTAGAAAAAAGAATACTGGACAAAGGGACTCTGGAGATAACAGATACACATCAAGTCTCCAATTACATACTGCTCAGTACATAAGGCATAAGGAAACTATCCAAAGTCAGGGAAGGAAATAGAAAGATTAGAGAAAATGATGTCTGACGCTTATACCAGGACTAAAGTCGTTTGTCATTTGCTATGGATTGGCTGTGGTTTGACCATGTTCTTTAAGGTTGATGTGCTGGAAGCTTGGTCCCCAGGGATGAGATGTGGAATTATGGTAGGACCTTTAAGAGCTGAGATCCAATGGGAGAAAATTAGGCAGTGATATCAACCTTGGAGGAGACTCCAGTCTCACAGAGTGAGTTATTTCTTGTGAAAGTGGAGTGTTATAAAGCAAGACCACACAGCTGAATATGCCGGCACACACTTGTAACACCAGCACTCTGAGATGCTGAGGTAGGAGAATCGTAGTTTTCAGCCCAGCCTGAGCAACTTAGAAACATAGTGAGACTCTGTCTCAAAATAAAAAATAAAACAGGGCAGGGGATATAGCCCAGTGCAAAGGTCCTGGGTTCGATCCCCAGTACCATAAAAGTTTTTAAAATAAGTAGATAAATCTGCTCACACTCTTGATTCTTTTTCCAAGTGGCTATTTCTCTTCCTGTTTCACAGCTGTTGCTACGCAGTGAGAGGACCCTCCACCAGAGGCCAAATCCTGAACCTTCAGGACACAAAAATGTGAGCTGTGTAAAATTCTTTTCTTTACAATGTGTCTAGCCTCAGACACCCAAAACCATGAGCTAAGTAAACCTATGTTCTTTATAAGGTATCCAGCCTCAGATGTTTTATTACAGCAACAGAAAATGGAAAAACACAGTCCTACAAACCAAAGGAGACCATAGTTAGGGTGGAAGGTGATAGCTTCAATAGGAATTTATTGCTTCAGTAGACTAAATGAAAGATTACTCTGATCTTGCCTAAAACAGTCTAAAACTACATTTCCATGATAATTCTCAGGAAATTTTATTTATTACATATGTGTATGCATATATAGATAATATATACTTATATGTTATAAAAAGATAAAATCTGTAATGTTTGAATTTCAGTAAGAATTAGTAGGCTTGCAAGGAATAAAGAAAATACAAATAAATTACAAAATTAGAAACAGTTAAAAAGTTGACACAGATAAGAGAATTAATAGATGTGTATATTTAAAATTCTTATACTGGTGTTACATCTATTCAAAAAGGTAGAGGAAAAATTGAGACTATCAGAAACAATGGAAAATATAAAAGAGACACAAATCAGATGTTAAAAGATTAAAAATATATATGAGATAATGTATACTGAACAAACCTAATGCTAAACATTGAAGAAGAAAGGATATAAAGATTGAAGTATAGAAATTAAAAACAATTTAACATTAAAAACATGCAAAAAGACTGAAAAATAAATAGAGTTATGCTACAGAAGAGCTTCATGTAGCATAATACGTAGTCCTTGGAAGCAAACAGAAAGAAAGGAATGAAAAACCTAAAGGAAATAATGGTGAAATTTTTTCAAATTTTCAAATTTGATGAAAACTAAATCTACAGATATAATAAGCTCAACAAATGCCAAGCAAAAAAACAAGAAAAATATGCTAGAACACATCACAAATTTCTTAAAACCTGGAATGACGAGAAAATCTTAAAAGTAGAAAAATCTCATTATATACCGAAAAAACAAAAATGAGGATGAGTCTATTTTCTTATCAGGAATTATGTAGACTTAAAAACAATGAATTAGCATGTTAAAAATATCATTTTAACAGAGTAAAAAACTATACATGGTAATTTCAATACATTAAAAAAAAAAATCCAAAGTCCAAATCTGGACAACCTCTTAGCAAACCAGGAATGGAAGTAAATTTTCTAAATCTAACAAAAGATACCTGTTAACAGCCATAATTAATGATAAGAGTCTGAAGGATTTTGTACTAAACTCAAGAGATAAACATATTGTAAAGGGGAGAAATTAAGTAGTTTGACAACACTCCCATCCAACCTCTAACAGACTGCAGGGCAGGTACCCTCATCACTTGCCTGTCCTGACAGGTGCAAGGCTTTATGTAGTAATCGCTTATAAAACGTTGATTTGGTTCTTATTTTGTTCATGCTTTTCCTTCCCTGAGGAAGTTCCAACATTTCAACAAGGATTTCAGCCTGTAAATTCAGGTTTAAAACTACTAACCTCACAAATGTTACCAAAACTCCTGTGTTTTCTAGCCAACATAGAAGAGGCCATGATCCACACCACAGAAACAGTAGTGGGGTGAAAACATCACCCCATCACACCCATTGCTTGCGATTAGGCAGCTCCCACTGACGTAAGGTCTCCTTGTGTTTTTGAGTGTTGTACTGCTCTTCTTCGGTCATGCTCGCATGCTTCACCATCATTTTATATACGAAGAATAAAATACCTTTTAAATCTTTGGCAGTAAATATTTGTTGCTTCTTCTCATTGTACTACAAATAATAAAATGCCTTGGTAATAAAGAATTTTCTATGTGAAGCAATCATTTCTTTAACATTTGGCTGCTCTTTTCACTAAATCTAGACTCCTTAATAAATTGAATGCCTGTTTACTTTATGACAATTTTTATGGGATTGCCAGCATGAGTATATTAATGTCATTTATACATTCACATTAATCCGTGCATTTATTACTTTTTTATCTTTCATTTTTTTCTTCTAAAATATTGGGGATTCGAGCATTTAAAATTTACTTATGATCTCCACAGTTGACTTTCTTAGAAAACATTTCACTCTGCAATTTCCTACCAGGACTGAAAGAGAAATGCTTTGGCTGGCTTGCCTCGGGGATGTGCTGCAGTAGAGTTTTTTAAAATTATCAGTAGTGCAATTTGAATATACAGTCATGGTTTCCAATGTGGCATTTTTTGTACGTACTTTGATCATATCCACCCTCCTATCACCCTCCCACACGGTCTTCTGACACTTCTCCTTCCTCCTCTTCCTCTTTTCTGATAGTTCCATTCCACTTTCATTTTGTCTTTCTTTCTCTAGATTCCACATGAGAAGAAACATGTAATACTTGTTACAGAAGGTTTTTCATGCAAACAATGAAATAGTTTTACAAGTTATCACATCCAAGATTCAAAGAGTGAAGAATGTACTTAGGAGAATCCAAGATAGAAATAGTTAAATTTCCCCTTAGAATTTTTACATATATATTTACAGGTCTCTTTGACATACTTGGCTTATCCATGTCTTCCTCCACTCACCTTCCTCAACTCACAACTAAGAAAAGTTGTTACACATACATGTCACCATATCAAATTACATTCATGCATCACTTAAGGATGGGCCACATTCTATGAAGAGCATCTGTAGTCAATTTTGTCATTGTGCATATGGCACAGACTATGCCTAAATAAGCTAACATGGCCACGATGTGAGTACGAAATATGATTGGACGGGACCACCAGCATATGAACAGCAATCCTTCTTTGAAAGAAATATTATGTGGCACATGACTATAATTAAATCACTTCTGGAGTTCAAAAACAGGAATACTTTTGAACAGTGGATATAATCAAAGTAATTTTTAAACTTACAGATATTGGGGGTTTGGGGATTTAGCTCAAGTGGTAGAGCACTTGCCTAGCAAGAACAAAACCCTGAATTCAATCCCCAGCACCAAAAAAAGAAAAGAAAAGAAACAGCCCCCCTAAAATTACAGGGTTTTTTTTTCTATATATGTATTTAGTTCATTGGTCTATAAGTACAAGGCTGAGAAAAAATTGGGGAATTCTTACAACCAATCAAAGTCACCAAAGATTCTTAATACGAACAAAAGCTAAATATGATTCTAGTCAAAAAAGAATTTATTCAAATTCACTTGAATTCATTTATTCAAATTCATTGTATAAAAAATATTATCCCCTAAAAAAAGAAACAAGCTGTTTTATGTACATATCTCCACTCCTCAGGGTGAATGTAAACTTCACATACTGCCAATCAGACTAATAAAATTTTTTAAAACTATTGTCATTCTAGACTTCTAACAAAGGGGATTCAAAAGCATGAAGCTTAGAATGAATGGAGAGGGATGAGAGGATGAAGGTTCCAATGTTTACTCCGTACTATCTAAATAATAGTGGAACTAGAAATCAAGAGTATCCCAATCTTTAAATACCAAAGGCCTGCTGAGAGACAGAAATTTCCATCATGTTTTGAGGTGTATTTGTTTGTGTTATGAGCCTTGAGAGCCACTTGAGAATTATCCTGTTTTCTGTTCACAAAGCAATCTTCTGACAATTGAGCTTTAGTCTAGAAAAGACCTGCAAATCTCCTGGAGAGTTGCCACCTCATTGATTTCTTGCATAGCACAGAGGATACCTTTTGCATGATGTCTAAAATTCACTGCTATAGTAAGAATACTTTAGTGATTGAATTCTATACTAAATAAGGTAAAAAGAAGACACAACCAGGTTCTTATCTGGACTTCTAATGTCTGTTCTAATGTATAAAAGAGAAAAATAAAAGCTTGGAAGAGTTTTATTCTTTTTTGTGCAACATATAGACTGGTCACAGCAACAGAATAAGCTGACACAGGCAATCTCTCTCTTTAACCCTGAGCACTGAGCAAGCGATGCCATTCAGGGAACCAAGATTATATGAACAAGAGAAGATTCTCATTGTTCAGAGCCACTGTACCATCACCAGCCATATTTATTCCTGTTTATGGGACTCTGACTCATTCAGGTAAAGAAGAACATATCCCTCAACTCAGGGAAAATATGTCCCTCTGCTGGTTCCAGTAGAAGAATCAAGAACAGTCTAACCTAGTGGTGACAGCTATAGTACGCGTGTCATTTATTTTTCTTTTAAAACAAAAAATGTTAAGGTATGGGTTGTTTGGTTTTTTGGTTTTTTTTTTTAACTAAAACCTCAGGATTCAGGTTTAATTGCAGTGTTGGCACTTTGCTATAAATAAGTGGGTTTTGGGTTGCAGTTTGGGCACTCATCTCTAAAAGGTTTGCCAGCAGTGGTCGAAGCCAACCATAACAACAGCAGTCCCTTTTTGCATGTATTTTTCTAGTCTCTCTTGACATTGTAGATGGTAAAACATAGATTCCAGGTAAGATGACAGAAGAGAAAGTACTACTATGGTGATTTTAGAAGAAATTATCTTTCTAGATGAATATCTACAGCCTTTAGAAAAGGGCCTCTTTCCTCTAGTACTTTTTTAGCTAAAGATGGGATAATGAAATGATGTCTCCATTTGTGGTGTCTATTTTACAACAATGTGGCAATAAAGTGCAAGAATGGAGGCTGACACTCTAAGCCTGGTGGAATAGAAGGGCAGAAACTCTACATCTTCACATTGATGAAACTCTGAAATAAACTTGGATATACTTACCTATAGACTTCTTGTTAACATGTAATATCCTTATGATTTAAGGCACTCTGTGGGTTTTTAGTCATGAGGCTTTACAGTCAAATCAATTCTAACACACTCACCTTTATGCAAAAAAGCAGAGGAAATGTGGATAGTAAGAAAATATTATTATGATATTGCATTTGATAAGATATGTGAAATCCTTTGACTAGTCTTTTTTTCCCTCACTATTTAAACTTGTTTCATTTCAAATATAATGAATTGTATTCTTGGCCAAAAGAAGAGGCATGCCAAAGACTGGTAACTCCTAAAGTAAATGAAAATTTTACATTTAAACTTAGTAAGCATTGCAAATAATCTATCTGTAGATATGGTTTCATCTACACAAAAGCCTGGCTCTGGTTACCAGAAATGCAGGTTTTAGTATCAGGTTCTGGAACCTAGGTCCCTATTTTGTTATATTATATCACTGGAGGAGGGATGGTAATTTCAGTCTAGCTATCTCAAAAATCTATGCAGTGAATTGTTCTTGGATCTTCATTAGTTTCAAATTATAAATTGGTCTTAAATTTGAACCCTCTCTGCTCATCTGAAAAGAAACTCACCAGCATTAGTGTCAGATTTATACTTTAAAAATTATTTCTTTTTAGTTATCTAAATAATAGTACTTTCATATAGATAGAAAAAGTCCTTTACTACCAATAAAGTTAAAGTGGCTGCTGACACTATTATCAAAGGTGACCTCTATTGGAAGTTTGTGATTGTTCCTCATGTTGCCCATATGCATGCTTATAAATAGCTTGACCTTTAGAAATATGTGTTTGTTTACATATATATAATCTATATACATATTTATATATCACATATTTTGTGCTTTCTTTTTTTTTTTTTTTTGGTACTGGGGATCGAACTCAGGGCCTTGCGCTTGCAAGGCAAGCACTCTAACCACTGAGCCAAATCCCCAGCCCCTGGTGCTTTCTTTTCACATAAAAGATCTATATTGTAATCATCATTTTTTTTTCTATTCAGTATGCCTCTAACTGCGTCATAGAATTTCATAGTGTGCATGTACTGCAGTTTAATTATGAACTTATTGTTAAATATATAAGAATTTATGATATTTAAATTTATAAGCAATACTACAATGAATATCCTTGTCTACATAATAACTGTAAGTGAATATCAGGATAACTATGAAGAGATGAAATACTGTACTTGAGTACACATGGTGTTACGGTTTGTATCTAGATGTCCCTGCAAAGCCTCATGTGCTCATAGGTGAGGCTTTTGGGAGGTGATCAGATCAAGGGAATGTGATAATCATCAGTGGTTCATCCACTGATGAGTTTGCAGCTAAATGTGATGTAGGGAGAAAAAACCTGGTCCTAGGAGATAGGTCGATGGGCCATGGCCTGGAAAAGCTATATCCCCTTCTTCCTCTCTTGATCTCTGTCAGCTTTCTGCTGCCCTGCTACAAGTTGTTGCCTCTCTGCCATGCTTTCCTGCTTTGGAGCCAGCTGACTGTGGCCTGAAACCTATACAAACTGTGGGCCAAAATATACCTTTCTCCTTTAAGTTTTGGGTGTCAAGTATTGTGCCTCAGGAATGAGAAAATAACTAAGACATATAGTTTAAATTTTAATACTGTTTGCCTGCTGAAAGTACTAGGCTAAGTTTTATTACCATAAGGATAAATTATGAGAATATTTATTGCTCAGTCACTTGAGATTATGTTTTTACATTTCTGATACCCCAATGTGTGAGAATAAGCATCTTAAGGTGATTTTATTTCAGAATTTTCAGAATACAAGTGAGGTTCCACATATCGTTATGTTTATTGGCCACGTGAGTTTCCTCTTCAGAAAATAGCATGTTAGGTGTCTACTTTTCTGTTGAGTTTTACATTTTTTGTCTTACGTCTAGAAGCTTTATATGAATCCTGAATATTAATCATGTCTATTAAAAATAAACAATTGTTTTTATCCAAAATGATTTACTCAAATTGTCTTTATTTTTATGTTATCACTTATCATAAAAATATTAATTTGAAATAGTTAATTTATCAGTGTCTTTATTGCCTTCATTTTAGGTTTTATTTCTGTATAAACTCTGAAACCCATATTATATTACTAGATAGGCAATGATATTCCTGTAACAATTGCTACACAACTGAAGAACAAATGAAATAAGATTTGTATCATGTATAGCACACATAAAAAAATAAATTTCAGCTAGATGTAAAACTTGAAGGGAATATCCACATGTAAGAGTGAGACTGCACCTGTATATTATAGGCCTTAGTCACATCCACCCTACAAAATGTTGACCTGGCTGAGGGTGACAGAACCTATAGTGTCACCTAAAATTCTAAAAAAATCCACATTGGACTCCCTAATACAATTTCATAAGAATTCATTTGCTTGCCAATGTAGTAATCACATTATGTGGATACTTTTGAGCCTGATGTGTTTTGCCCTTGCTGAAAAAAACATGATGACTAACAGCACAGCGTTTTATGCCCCTATTTTTGTGAACATCAGGTAGTTTTCACAGAGGTCATTCCAGCACAGAGGAAAATGAGTTTTGTCATAAAACCATTTTGTTAAAAAAAATATAGAGAGCTAGGAAATAGAATAGTAATAGAATTTTTTAAGTGGGAGGAAAGAGTTGGTTTCATGCCATGTCAAGCAACTAAGTATTCTACAGTGCAATTAATTTAATTATTGGTACCAACTTCCCAGAATGTCATCAACAGACAGTGGATATGTTGGTGGAACATAGAACCAAACTAGGTTAAAAATGTTGTGACAGCCTTTTTTTTTTTCTAATGGCTTCATATCCTGTTAAAAGCATTAATTTTCAATAGGGTGATTATGGTTTGTCTTTTATGTACTATTATGTCTAATTTGTTTTATGCTCCAACAGTGAAATTAGTTTCTTCCTCCAATTTATATGACAAACATAAATGAATATTCAAATAAAAAAAATCTCATTGGTTTAATTCGACCATCTTTCGCTCCACCATAAAAGTACATACTTTATTCCGAACTAAGTGAGTAGAAATAATAACTGGTCCTTATATCTTTGCAATTCATTTACCTAAAAAAGTGATTCTTGGAATTAAAGTACCATTCTTTTCCCAGGAAAATAAGAGGGAGGGTGAACATACCTGTGAGAAGGCAAAAGAAGAGTTATGCTTGAAAACAAATGGCTCAATGTATCTTTGGCTTTAGTTAATGATTTCTCATGATGAAGGTACAGAAAACATGGATGAGTAAGAATATTTAAGCAATTATGTCTAATAAAGTTAAATCTGAAATTTCTTGCTTGGATATGAAACAACTGTTCATACACTTATTCACTTTTTAAATAAAAAAGATTTAGATTCATTTCATGAAGGAGCTGAAGAAAAAAAGAGATATGTAGAGTTCTCTATGCCCTGAGTTTCTTCTCATACCTAGATAACATAATGAGTGCGTAAAATTTGGGCAAAACATAAAGTTAATCCTTTGATTATCTAAATCTATTTTAAATTCCCAGAAACAAGTTTTAACGTTGTCTTTAGTCAAAGGGAATTTAGAAATGAAACAAGCCAAGCCCAGATAATACCATCCACATTCCAAAAACCAAGAGCAAGAGAGGAACACACCAGAACTCATTAGCTCTGGGAGCAAGCTGGCTCTGGAACCAGCTAGGGAACCACCCTGAGACCCACATAGTCAAGATGACTTGGAAATTCGCACACCAAGGTGGACTGAATCAAGTTCATATAAATGCAGGCGCAACCAGTAAACAGGGGAATGCATCAAGAATCAGATCTAAGGAAATCCCTATTCTTTCCACTTCCTGAGTATGTGCAGTCACAATTTTTTAGCTGTTTCTACAAACATATGCAACTTAAACCAATAAAAGAGTGAAAGTGGAATGTGAGAGAAGCTCCTTGTTTGCTTTCACCTTTGGAGAGGCGAGAAGCTGCCACCATAGTGCATATCATTACCACATGACACTGCATATATGGAGAAAAGAAACTTTTGACAAAAGTGGAACTGGATAGTATGAAACAGAAATCCAGAACTACTGTCTTAGGCCTTTTGGTACATCCATATTACATACTACTGCTCACATGATAGACACTGACTGTTTGCTGAACCTTTACCTTGTGTAAGCCACAGATACCTAGGATGGAAAAAGTGTATAAAAACATAATATATTTTAAACTTTTTATTAAATTTCAAATATGTGCATCCAAGTATAGTCTCTCCATCAATAAAATGAGAATAATAAGAAGAGCACAAACCTCTCATGGTTAATTTAAGGACGAATAGGTTAACACACATAAAGTACTTAAATTTGTAGTTGTTATATGATAGACTTAAGAGATCATAGTTATTATTGTGAATAAATGAAGTTGACATACGGATTTGAGTCACAGTAAGACAAATCATTAACATGCAGAATCTCTCTAAAGATCTGTAATGAAAAGACAAACTGGATACAGTACTGGATTTTTAAATGAAATGAAACTGTTTATACTTGAAGAGAAAAAAAAATATTTTTCATTTGTTTTCCTACCTAGATGTTAGAAATTCTTGAGAGGAAGTTAGAGCCGTTTCTTAAAAATATGCTATTATTTCTGTGCACCTGAATATACTGAGAATATAATCATGATAATTTAAAAGTAGCAAGTACTGATAAGAGGGAAAGAGAAATGAATAGAGAAATAAAAAGGTCCTGAGGTAGAAAGTTGGGTTGGGAAGCCAAGTCTTCATGATGATATGACCCAGTCACATATAAAGGAGACACAGAGCACAGGGTGAGGGCAACAAGTAAACCGGTTCCAGGTATAGGAAAATTCTACACAGGACTAACTGCAGAGACTTCTGGGGCTCCGACACAATGGGAAAGAGGAATGAGAGTTAATGAAAATGAAGGATAATAGGAAGCAATACACCTAGCAGAATAAAATGACCTGATTTATAAAGATCAATCTATCTTCTCCCTGAAAACGTAAAAGGAAGAAGGAAAACAAGTATCATCAATGAAATCCTGGAGATTCTGGCCAGAGTGGCTGGGTAGATGATATGACAAAGGCTGTGATAAAAAAACTATGGGATGGGGAGGTGAAAAAAGAACTGAAAAGGAAAATAGGAGTTGAGTTTGGGCTATATTGAGGGATGGTGCTTTCAACACACACAGTTGTGTGAAGTCCAAATACTGAAAATATTGATTTATAGCTCCAAAAAATAGACAGTGCTGACAGCATACATCCACAGAAGGTCATTCAAGTTATAGGAATGTTAAGAGTAATGGAGAGAAGAGAAATTGACTGTGCTTCAGTATTTCCTTGTTAAATCAGCACCTGATTGTTAGTCTGAAATCAGCCACTAGCAGAGGCCTGGAAGTACGCATTTTTAAGACATACCAAGGTACCTTTTGTTAAATACCTGTTTTATAGTTAAAATAGGTCTCTGAATTCAGAGTTCAATCCTGTCCATTTTCCAATGATTGCATAAACTAAGGCAAATAGTAAAATCTTTATCACTGTTGAATGCTTCACTTTAAAAAGACAAATAGCAGTATCTGTGTTACTGTGGACATTACTGAGATTGTGCATGTAAAATCTAAATGTTTCATAGCATTCATGAGTCTGTTGCCTTCTCATACTTGGGTACTGCCAGAGTAACCAAGTTTGTTTTTACCTTGGCCCAAGTGCATCTTTCTGAGTTCTGTATTCTGTTGACTAGATTTTATGCTGGCAAAATTTTAGTTCAATAATAATTTAGTCATTTAGTTAAAAAAAAAACCTAATGCATTTTCTACACCTTAACAAGGAAAATATCTGATTTTCTCTATATAATTGGATGACTTTTTGGGATTATCGCCTAAAGGACTTTTAGGAGGATTTAAGGTCCTTTCTCCATCCATCCCCTGCACTCATAAGAATACAGAACCAATTATCACAACTTTGTCAAGCTCTAGAGCTTCACAAAAGATGTTTCTGAGTAGTAGGATCTGGCAGTGAAAGAAATACCAACATGGCTTTCCAGATTTACCTAGCCAGAGTGCAGACACTGTTTGGTTCAGGTTATAGATATTTCATAGAAAATTGTCTCAGGCACTAGGATTTAATTACCCAGGCTAATAACATTCCAAAGAAGAAATATTGACTCCAATTTCTTGGTCCTCAAGTATCACCAGATTATCTAAGATGCAATGTTCTCTGGCCATGAAATCAGTTTTTCCAGTTAACACTATCAATATTTGACAGCACAGTTGAGTCACCTAGGCTAGTCTCACAATAGAGGAAGGGCGACTTTATTTTCTGCACTTGAAGCAAACTAATATAAACAGAATTGTAGCATTTTAATCTACTAATCCTTATAAATTTCAAATTTTAAAGCCAGAATATATGGAACTATTCTGCTGTATCGGCCTGTAGAAGCTAGAGCGTGTATTTGCATAACCCTGGGCTTTTTCTTACTTCTTAGCCTGGGTGTTCCTCACATTTATCCCCAGTGAAGTTCTCAGGCTAACTGTAACTTCAAGTAGGAAATTCTGTAATTAGATAATTTTATTCTGGCAAGGATCAGCAAAACAGCAAAATTAGTAAGTCCCTTGATGCCTCGCAAGCACGCGGCCCTGAGTTCGATCCCCAGCGCCAAAAAAAGTCCCTTGAAGAGAGTCTTTGTATCAATAATGCATATTTGACTTTGCTGTCCGTGGTACAGTACCCTAAAGTGCCTTTCCATGATATATTTCTTTTTTACCCTCTACATCTGAAGAGCACCTTGACTTGTCCTTGACAGGTACCCTATCAAAAATTGTCTAATTATTCTATCCCTCATCCAAAGAAAGATACTAACTTTTTCAACTGACAGTACTTTCCTGGAAAATGTTCCATTATATCATCATAATAATATTTGGATTTCCAGTTTTTATCATTTACATACTCATTGAAGAATCTTGATCTTTCTCCTGGTTCTTCCTACTTGTTAATTGCTAGCCTATATTGTGTCCATGGTTCTAAATACGCATTGAGTCCTCTCTATGTCTTAGGTATTGTGCTGGAAGGAGAAGAGGTAAGAAAGACAGAAACAAAAAAATGTGGTCCTTGATGTTTAGAAGCTTAAGGTGGCTTTAATCTTTGTATCTTTGCTTTGTCCCTAAAGCTCATGAGTCTGTTGTCTACCCCTGAGGCTGCAATAGATTCCCCAGAACATGTCCTATCCCATAAAGCAAAGAAGAACAGGACTATTCTCAGTAGATACAGACTTAACAAGAGGTGTCAGTTTCCAAATCTCTGAACAAATGAAATACAGATCCGTTTCTAAAGAGATGGTTCTTAACCAAAGTATTCTGACACAATAAAATATATGATACCAATATTTTCATACTAATAGAGTCCTAATAGGAAACCAAAGTGTGTGAATTACTTTCTTTGATATATATATATATATATGCCAGTGATTGCAAAGGAATAGATTTAAAACAGGACACACAAATTTATAGGATTACCTTATAACATCCACCGAAAAAGTCAAATGCGGAAGAGTACAGGACATCTCTCCACATGCTAGAGACCTGAAGAATCCAGCTGAGGTCCTGGATCCCACAGCAATGTCCCCAATGAGTCCAGCCAGAGGTCTAAAGCCCACAGCAATGTCTCATGCAAGTCTGTATCCAGGATCTGCACCAGGAAGGCAAAAGGGCCAGTGGTGGAAGCTAGAATGTCTGCGCCAGCAGGGTGAAGGATCTGTGTCAGAAGGCTGAGGGATCCACACTAGAGCCAAGAAGTGACAAAGGCAAAGACCAGAGCTCCTCTGAAGAGATCAACACCCATCCCTGGTGGCAAGGAGGACCCAAGCTCCTCCTCCAAGGAGAACATCCCAGTTCATATTAGGAAAATCAGTGGCAACAAAGCTCATCAGAAATAGGCAGCATTCAATTTCTCATTTCATGCTGTTCTGGCAACAGTTCTCAGGTGGATCTTCTACACCCAGAACCACACTGACTCAGTTCAGCTGGGTGTTCCTACTCAAGCTGATCATTAATTAATCCACCACTATATTTATATTCATGAAATAAAGCTGTAGTCACTCAACAGAACCCTTTCAATCCTATCCTGAGAGAAGAAAAGGCATAACTATTGTTCTTATGCCCAAGCAATTTCTGCTAGAGTCCATAGACTTTGGAATACTCAGGGGAGAACGTTCAACATGACTATCATATGCTATTCTTACATAGCAGCAGAACAAAGGCGGGAAACTGTTGTTATAAAAACCATTATGGTGCATGAACACTTGGGGAAACAGCCTTTTGCCAAGATTGTATTTAATCTAGAAGAACAAATCACAGTATATTTTATGATTAAATTGATCAGTTACATATTAAATGCACAATGTAGGAAATTTAAGGGGCAATCATAGACGCTCTCATTAGTCAAAGCTATATAAATAATAAGAATGCAGTGCTCAGAAACACAGATAAATGAGATTCATGAATACTAAAACTAAACATTTTTTTCTATGAAAATTATAATTTTGTGAAAAAGCAAGAAAACATCTTTTTCATAAAGTAATGGAAATACAGCATGATACTAAGCTTGAACTGTTAGGCAGTCAACATGACAGGAAATAAATTCTGATTGCCTCAGTTGATGACTAAAGTAGTAAGACTAATATAACTTACCGTAATGGTTTGTAGCATTCTTTAAAAATGTGTAAGACAACATCTTTCTTCATGAATTGAAACTGTATGCAAAGATTCCTTCTCATAAATGTGAATTCTTGTTTCCCTATATTCATCTCACACCTATGCATTTTTTCTCTCCAATCTCCCATTCGACAGGGTGTAGATTCAGCCAAGGTTACATCCACCTCCCACTTCTTCTTGTGTCTCCATCGCACGTCTGAATGTTCTGATATACAAGCATTAGTGACACCAACATCTGTCCTTCTTCACTGCAGGATTTTCTGGTTTCCAGTTCCTCTTCTTCATAACCTGAAAATTCTAGCTCAAGCTTCACCTACTTTCTCTCCTCTACTAATCTGTTTGTTTGTTTGTTTTTGGTAAATTCAACATTTGCATACGTCATCAAGGTCACACTCCGGGTTCATATTTCCTTTACTTTTTGACTCCTAATAGCTATTTCTATTAATTCATTTTGGCTAACCAATTTTATTTTCAGTACAAAACACTGCACCGTCTCCAGTGCAATACATTCTGGCTCCATTTGGCTCTCCTAACTCCAGTCATTTGCATTACAACTTTGCTTTCCTTCTTCAGCTTAGTATTCAGCTTCCAGCTCAATTATTGCTTTAATTACACAATCTCCTACCATATCCCTCTGCACTAACATACTCTCCTGCGAAACTGTTAACATGGTATTTTATAATATTTAAAGGTCTTTTGATGTTGAGACACTCAAATGTATAAAAGACAGATGTCCTTATTACTTACAGCTCTAAGCAAGAGAAGGATGTCAAGCAGAGTCACACAAAGGGTTGTACCCAGGTACAGTGTAAGAGCAAGCTGGAACTACAGGGTGTGGTTTATGTATGCCAAATAAGGTACAATTAGCTGGGGTTTACAGGCTCCCTCTAGATTGGCTAATCTGAGTAATTCCATGACCTCTGGGACATAGGCGTCTTCCCTAGTTTCATGGTACCTTGCCCGGGTTATTAGAGCCTGCATACAGAGGTCTAGCATATGAGATGGACAAGGAAAGTGTCTGGGGCTGTGCCCTTCCCTGTTCACAAAGAGCTGACCAACCTTTGGACAGGACCTCAAAACTGGGTCAAACCACGCGCACACACACACTACACCTAGGTAATATAACTTTTTGCTAATTTGATGCTTATACTCAAGCTAAAAAATACAACTAGAGGTCAACCTATAATGCTAAATTCTTATTCTCCTACATCATCTATATAAGCAGCATTCAACTCAAATCTCATGTTCCTTTCTAATTAATACTTCAGTTCTCTATACACATTTTTTTCTAATAGAAACATAATATTTGTACATGACTATGGGGTACACTAAGGTAATTCAGTACAGATATGCAATGTGTAATAATCAAGTCAAAGTAATAAATATTTCCATCTCTCCAAACATTAATCATTTTTATGTGTTGGGAATTGTGTTCCTTTCTTTTCTAGTCATTTTCAAATACAGCACAGATTGTTTGAACCTATAGTTACCCTAATATGCTAAAGAAGGACAAGAAGCAATTTTTTCACTCTATGTTTCGGTGCCGCTTACTGAATTTCTTTCTGCCCACCATGCCCCCCACCCTTCCTAGTAACCACTGCTCCATTTTATCATTCCAAACTTCTACAAAATGTGTCATATATTATTCATTCTACCCCTATTATTCAGCCATTAAAAAAAGAACGAAACCGTGTCATTTATAGCACCTTCATTATGTTAAGTGAAACAAGCCAGACACAGAAAGACAAATACCACATGTTTTCACTCATTTTTGGAAATGAATAAGTCAATCCGATATCCTTTATGGCAAAACTCTTCAAACAAGTATTTTTTACTTCACTTCCCTCTTTTCCATTCTTTCAAACTTAATCTTCATTATTCCACTGAAACGACTTTTGCCTAAGTCACCAGTGAATTGCTGCTCACTATACAGTGACTTCTCATCTTGCTCTATATTTGAACTACATTGAAATCACTTTTTCCCCTGCAAAAACTTTCTTCCAGGGCTGGGGATTTAGCTCAGTGCTTACAGTGTTTGCTTCACAAGCATGAGGCCCTGAGTTCGATTCCCGGTACCAAAAAAAAAAAAAAAAAAAAAAAAAAACCTGTCTTCCCTCAACTACTATGATGATCAAAATCTTCTTGATTTGCTTTCTATTTCACTATTATTAATCCTATACTTCTTCATCTAAATTTGGCAGTTGAGCTTGGTTTTTGTTTCTTACCCTTCTAAGCTACATTCGCCCCTGAGGTGATTGCATCCAATACCTTTGCTTTAAATCACATCTACATATTCTTTACCAAATTCATATATCCAACTCCTTATCTGTCATCTCCATTTTTTGCCGGGACAGAAATTGTTTTTTGCCTACTCTAAAGTCATTCTCTTTTCTTTGCAAAATATTTTTGTTCTGGTATCAGTCAGATATCCACATGTCTCAGGTAAATTGAGCTAAGCCTCTTGTATTAATATATGGCAAATGATTCTACCACTTTGAAATAAATGAGACTCTGCCTAAAAATGTATTTTCCTACCTAATTAAAGGAAGATGAAGGGAAAAAAAACCCTCTACTCTTCATTAATCCACTTCTTCCAATTTTTTTCTTTCTGAACAATGGTGCCTGATACTTGCACTTCAGCAGCCATATTGGACAGGGAGGAGAGGCAAAGGGCACTATACTATGCATTTACCTAGAGTTTGGTATCATGGGCCACCTCACAACCACAGCCATACCTCCCTCTCATTGTGGCTGTGGCTGTCCCTCTAAAGTGCACTACTCAGAATTTTGTGTGTGTGTGTGTGTGTGTGTGTGTGTGTGAAAGAGGGAAAAAAGCTCACTATGAGATTAAACCTTCCTGAGATACTCTGTTATCTATGGCCAAATATGAACTAACACAAGCTAACACACACTTGTTCCCTTAATGTACATAGAAAGTAAGATTCTCCCTACCAAGCCCACGCACCATGGTTTGAGTTCCCCCAGAAAATTCTGAAATACGAATTTGAATACAAGTAGTTTACTTGGAAGATTATCCCCGAAACATTGATCCAGGAGTGGGAAGTCACATATGCAATAGCCAGTAACAAATACAGAGTGCGTAATCACAGTTATTCTACAGTTGGGATGACAAAGCTGCGATGTGCGTATCAACTTCTCTGGGCCTTTGCTTGAGTGCTGCTGCTCGGTGTGTTAGTTCCCTGGCACATCTGGCCTGCCATGTACAAAATCAGAACAACATTCTTTGGTTTCAGTGAAAAGCTTCAGACAAATAAAATGTAAATCATCACTGCTGGAATTGGCATCTAAAGTTCAAAGCATGTAGTAGGTAAAGAACCAACAGCATCTGTCTCGTTATACCCCTTGCCCTGCTCACTTATAATGTAAGGTTTATCCTGTGTTATTACTGTGCCTTCAAAGAACTAGCTAGTCACATTTTCTTTTAAAAACAAGAGTACAGACAGTTAGTATGGGAAGCTCCTTTCCTTATTGTTTTAGTTAATCCCAAGGTCACGACTTGCATTCATCACTTTCTGAATCTTGAGTTTCATGTGCTTTTCAGGCTATGCATAATGCCTTTCTCATTTATAACTGTCATTGAATTTGGAAGCATCAATTGTTTCCCAGTGAATTGTCTGTGAACCATATATTATTCTTCCTGATTCTTTATGAAAAAGTATCCTTATCTTCTCCTGATAGTCAGAGCCAATTATCACTGGCAGTGTAGCAATTCCTTCTTTGACTGCTGGTCTCCTTGTAAAAAGAGTCCAAATTAAATATAGCACTATGAGATGGGAATACATATTTCCCCTAGAAGGTAGCTAGAAGTGATAATGAGGGGCCATTCCTCATTGATTCCTAGACTCACAAAATGTACCTGTTGGAAATGCAGCACTCTCTAATAGCTGTTACCATAAAACACACCCAACAATTTTAGAAGTAGTGACTCAAACTCGCATGGTATCATCCACAAACTAGTATCCTTGTTGCATCTTTAAAAGATCATTTCGTTTTCTACTAGATTGGTAGCTTCTACTTGATGCAATATATGATAGTATTTGTCTTCTTTCAGTGATGCCATGATCATATCTTCATTGCCATACATCTTTTATTATAAAGTGAGCCTCCTGGTTCAATAAAATATCTACAGCATCCCATGCCAATAATTCAGATATTCTCTGATCCCTCAATTGTGTTGCTTGCCAAGATCTTGTCAGCAGGAAAGGCAAATTCATAAAAAGAATGTGTATTCATGCCAGTAAGGATGAATCACTTTCTCCTCCAGAGGAGACAATGTCTGATCTAATCAACCTGCCTGTAAATGACTTATGGATCTCCTTAGTTGATCGTGCCAAAATGAGGACTCTGAATCTGTCCTGGCTATTGATAACCCATGCAAAAGGACTGATGTGTGACTTCCGTGGAAGCATAGCTCCATCTCCGGTACCATGTCTGTTATATTCGTGAATTCACTGTGCAAGCAAGATTGTCAGGGATTATATCCAGCAATCAATGTCTTACAATGTTTTTCCAAGCACTAGACCTACATTATTTGTAACATACAAATTGATAAACAGCAATTTCTGTGTTAGACCTTGCCCTTAATGTTTTATATTTTGAAATAAATTTATTTCTAAATATATTTTATATTACTAAATAAATTTATATGTTCCTCTACCAAACTATATAATGATAAACCCAGAATTTTTTCTACTTTCTGTTTCCAGCCTTTCCTATATGCATGATTTGAAGAACAATTTTAGTGGAAACAATATAAATATATAATATTCCTGTATAAAATATAAGTTGGTTGTTACGTTTTAGATCTAAAACATGCCCCAGTAGTTTCATGTTCCAAGGTGGCAGCTGGTACAAAGGGAAGATCACCCAAACTATGACTTGGAAGGGTGTATTCTCATCCTTGGCTCCTCCCCTTTCTCTCTCTGCTTCCTAGCTGTCATGTAGTGAACAGCTTTCTTCTACCACGACATGCTGCCATGCTGTTTCCGTCTTGGAGCCAGCTAACCATGGGCTGAATCCATTGAAAATATAAACCAAAATAAACTTCTCCTCTTGTAAGTTGAAGGCATTGGATGCTTTGTGCCAGTGACAGGAAAGTTACTAATACAGAAAACTGGTACCAAGAATGGGGTTACCTTTGCAACTTTACTTGACGCGTGGTTCAGAAGCCTTTGAAACTGGTTTATGGGGGAATTCAGAAAGGGCTGGAAATGCTGGCTAGAGAAGTATAAAATGCTGCAATCCAACCTTACTGGGAGAAGGTGAGAATGCAGAGAGGAATGTGGACAATAAAGGCAGGCTCAGGAGGATTCAGATGGGAATGAGGATTGTATTGGAAACTGGACTAAATAAAGGTCATGCATGTTATATTCTTGCAAAGTAACTTGTCTACATTTTGCCCAAGTCCTAAAACACTGTATGGTGCTGAATTTAAGGATGGTGAACTAATTAATCTGGTTGAAAAAATTTAATTTCCAGACAATCCAATATTCAGATTATGGCATGCGTGCTGATGACTGCTTTCAGCTAGATTTACAGTAAGAAGTAAAAGCAGAAAGCCCATGTGAAAAGTGCAGTTTCATCAGAAAGGAAGCATCTGCAAAGTTGGGGTCATGGAGAACAAGGATGCTGAAAAGATTAGCATTACAAAAAAGCCAAGTACTTTGTACAGGAACAAGAAAAAAAGATGCTTTGAAGACGACAGTGAAATCAGAGACTGCACCCATCACAGGCTCAAAGGTGCAAAAGTATTAAGCCTTTCATTTGAAAAGAAAGTCTCCAGGCCTCTTGCTTGAGAAGGGTCACCTAGGGAATCGATTCCCTCAGATTCATTCCACTATGTTCAGCCATTGAGGCACTCAGCAGTCATTATAACTGTGGTCCATGGGGACCAGGGTACTGCCCAAACTGACTGCAGACCTTGGCATCATCTACATGGTGCTGGCTTTTCTAGGCATGTAAAATGCATGAGTTATGGTTTCATGAAGGCTTCCTATGAGATTTTAAATGGAGGCCTGGGAGGACAAGCAAGGTGACATTGAGAGAGAAGTACATGAAGGATGGAGCGGAAACTCCAGGAAGCTGGAAGTGCTAGAAATGTGCAACATCTTCTGAGGAAAATTCAGACCATGACCATGACGTAAGCCTGGCCAAAAGACAGGCCATGTGAGCTGTAACCAGTAGTCCGCAGCGGTGGGGCTGCCCAAGTCCTTTGGAGTTCACATCTTACCAAACCTGCTTTGGTGCTGGACATAGACAAGACTGCGTGCTCGCCCTGCTGGGATTCGGTCATGCTTTGCTCCAATTCCTTTCTCTCTCCCTGTTCCTCCCTTTAGAACAGAAAATTTTACCCTGTGCCATTGTATGTTGGAAGTATGTAACTTTTTTTTTTTAATTTTACAGGGCCTCACAACTAGGAGTTCACATTAAGAGAAGACTTGAACTTGAACGGTTAAGACTTTCAAGACTATTATACTAGACTAACTCCATTTTACAAAATGAGATGGACATGAACTTTTGGGGGACCAGGACCAGAATATTATCATTTAGATTTAAAATGTCTTCCAAAAGTCTCACATCAGGACTCGGGGCTTGGTCAGAAGGAGTGGGTCAATGCGAATATGACTTGGAAGGTGCAGTCTCATTCCTGCTCCGTGTCTCTTTCTGTTTCCTGCTTGCCGTTTGGTGAACAGCTTTCCTCTACCATTACATTCTGCCATTTTTGCCTTGGAGCCAGTCAACCATGGATCGAAGCCACTGAAACTGTGAGCCAAAACAAACCTCTTCTTCAATTTGCAGGTCTTGGGAATATTTTCCCAGTGATGGGAAAGTGACTGATCCATTTTTTGTTTTCCTTTTGTTTCCATGTGCATGGATCATCAGTTACATGAAACACTGAGTTGGATGCTAAGTTGGGTAGACTTACTTTTTCCTTGTCGCATTCTAAATTCATCCCTACAACAGACATTCGTTAACAAGGTTAAATTTCAGACATGGTAAATTACTTGGCAATGGTTCTTCATCAAGGATGTGAAAAGGGTGGTATTTGCACTCAGGATTTCTGATGAATCTCCATAGGAACACTCAATTCTTCAGAGAATATTAGATTATTTGTTCTTCCCATCCTCTGCCCCTCTACAAAATCACTGATATAAATAAATATGTTAAAAATAACTTGCATAATATTTCATTATTTATAAAACATTTTTACATATTATACTAATAAGAGATGATCTACACAAATGTGATAATAGGTAGAAGAGCACAACATCAGAAATATAAGTAAAATAAGAAAACATTGTGAGGACAAAATAAGAAAACAGTGAGGACGAAAGTCTATAAGGGAGATATAGTTTCTATTTACATTCACAGAATTTCTTACAAATTTGTGTTTAGTGCACATCCACACTGGAAAACCCAGAAGAGAGGCACTTGTCCTCCTGAGTGACCTGTGCACCCCCTCGCAGATTCTTTGGTGAAGAGGATGATGCGAATGTGAAACTGCAGGGTTCCTGCCAAAGAATTGTAAGAGACTCCTGAATAGTAAGTCTCACAATAAAACAACTTAGTCTCTGTACTGAAAAGGCACAATGACCAAGGTGTGCTCACACTCATTCTCTTGCTGTACTGCCTCCGTGTCTCTCTACCACTGACCCCTCTGTGACAAGAGGAATCTTTGCCTCTCACTCTGCTCCCTTTCCTGATGTGGCACATGCTGGGCCACCATCTAGAAACAACTTGCCTTGTTCTCCAGGATAATCCTGTCTTGTAAGACGACATGACCTATTTTACTCTAATAAAAATGGTCCACACATGCTTTCTCCACACTGCACAGGAAATCACCTATTTTTCTTTCCTATTAAGTCCTATGAATGAGGTGACCCTTTCTGCATTTCAGTTATTTTCATTTCCAAAACTGAGCCTGGTTTTCTTCCTTAATATGCGTACTTCCCATTGTCATGCAATATCTTCTGCCCTGTATTGTCCGCCAATCAAATGACTACTGCTGTAGTATAAGAATTACTTTTCAATAATGGCAAGTGTTCATTAAATGTAATAAAATCACTTAACCTTTTTCAGCCTATTCTAGTTGAAATGATAAGAAATCATACTCTTTTATGAGTCCCTTCTCTTCACTTGAATATAATTAGGTTTGCATGAGATTTAGCAAGAAAATCAGCATATATGAATGTTTTATGTATTTGAGAAATAGAAATGCCAGAGCAGACCCATGTTACATTGGAATGAATGCAGTGAGGCAGTAAGGAGGTTTATCTTACTTTTGGTACTAACAGGATGTTGTTCAAATACCGATTAGGAGGAAACAAAAAGAAAGAACATTTACGATGCTTCTGAGAGGCCCTGGCATAGGAAATACTGTACAAATTTCAAGCAGTATTGTATAGTTTAAAATTTCATATGCTATCTTGACATCTTTGAACTTCACACGTACACAAAGGCCTGTGAGTTGCTCTGCTTTAGCCAGATATACTGCCCATTCAGTGGGAAAAGGTCTCTTCCTGGCTAGTTTTCCATCAGCTGGGCAGCTGCACGTGCTCTACCACATCCTCAATCTTTTCTGGAAGCCCACAGAATCATTTCCATAAGTCAACTATACTCTCCCACAGAAACAAGGGAGCACCTAGCCCCTATGACTATAAAGCCTGCCTCCAACAGTCTCTGTTGGTTCACTCTACTCTCCAGTGCAACTTCCATGAACCCCTGCATGACTGCAGGTGTCTTTCTCCGGAAGGGCGTAAGTACATGTGACTAATACAGTGCTGTGAACTCAGCAGCATAGTGTTGGATGTCATGTTTCTAGCCATTATGCATTATTTATGCTAGGTACCTTAACCACAGAGAAAGAGTGGGCAATCCAATCACAAGCATATATCTGCAAAGTCAGAGGTATAACTTTTCAGGAGAAATTTTTAAGTAAAAATTAATTGTCACTGTCTTTCAGAAGTTCCTAGGTAAACTGTGTACGTGAATATCAAGAAATAATATACAACTATTAATGTAACTTCCGCATTTTTCAAGAACACACTAAGATGATTAAAATAGTTATTCATTGGTATATTAGGGGAATGAAAGAGATGGATATAGAAATAAAAGAGAATAACCAAATAAATAAACAAAATGTGGGGCACTAGTAAAGCATATGCAATAACATGTCAAGAACTGAAGAGAGAATAAACAAATCCTCTCCCTGTCCAAATATAAAAAGATGATAATATATGTGCATGGTGATGTGCACACTTAAAATGAACACTTGTTTTCTATCTTGTAACCTCACTTATTTTTACATACTAATTTTGTGACAAGTAACTTTACTTACACATTTCACATTTTCTAATAGCTCAACCTCATTTACTAGGTTAAGGATTTCAGGCATATATCCCTATCATCTATAAATAATGTTATCAATCTTGTCACCTCATTTTTCTTGTGTTCTTCAGATTTATTTTTCATGTCTAAGAGAAATGGCTAGTACATCTGAAACAATAATTTAAAAAAAAATCAATGTTTTTTTTTGTCCCACCCCTTTGTCCCCTGACTTTTACAGCAATGTTTCTAGTTAATCACCATTAATGATGATTAATGCCTTAGTTACTTTCTCATTGCTGGGACACAATATTCAACACCCAAAACGTAAGGAAACATTTATTTTGGCTCCTATTTTCAGTTCATAGTCTACTGGCTCCAAGGCAGGATGACAAGGCAGAGCGGCAGAATGGAGATAATTCTGCTCACACCCTGGTAGCTGGGAAGCAGAGAGAGAAGGCGGGAGCCTGGAAAGGTGACAGTTTTCCAGTCATGCCCCCAGTGAACTGTCTCTTTCATTTCAACCCTGCCTTCTAACAGCAAGTTAGTTACACCATCCCATAACCCAGTCACCTTCCAGAAGTCCTACCTACAGGCACATAAGTCTTTGGGGGATATCTGGATATAAACCATAACAATTAAGAAATGTGTTGGATGTTCATAAATGTTTGATAATATACTTAATTATGAAACAATAGAAATATTTCTGCAATCATACAGAAGAAATATTTTATTAATATATTTTCTCTTTTTTAAACTAGAAATGGGAGTTGGGTTTTATATCTAGAATTAATCATGTAGCTTTCCAGCTTTGGCATCTTCTTAGAATAGTACACTAGATTTTCTTTTATTTATATGATTGTTTAGAGGAAGCACAATAAATACAGTAATGTAAAATTCAAGCAGTTTGGTTCCATAATTGCACTCAGATTAATACACTGAGTGATGTTATCACATGAACATGCAAGCCTAATGGAAGGGAGATGGCTCATAAACTTTGGATGTCTTTTGATAGTCTGAGCTCCACAATGCTTCATTTTGCCTCCCCAAGAGTGAGTCTTTGGGAAACTGGGTTCAAATCTTAACTGTGTCTCCCCTGTTGTGCATATCACTATCGTGACACAATTAATAAAGGCATAATATCATTTCTGTATAATCAGCATGGGTTTCTGTTTCCACAAGAGGAACTATTTTGATGCCTATATTTTGCCCTGAGTATGAACTATACAATATATTCAAGAATGTTTACATTGTAAATTGTCTGCAATGTTCCATTATTTATTCAGAGTTTCATGTTTTGGAGCAGTTACTTTGATGTAAACACATAAGCTCTATGACTAGTACAAATGGCATCTGTGGTATCTTGAGGGCCTTCCAAACATAACGTTTGGTACATAGAAGATGCTTAATAAATATTTGATTGTTTTCATTTGAGTTTGTCTTGAAACACGCATTTTTATTACAGAGCTTACATGGCTCCCTTTAGAAAATATTAAATGTGTAGGGAACTCTGTCTTCTAAAGTGCTATAGGGAATGGTGATGAGAAAAAATACCATCTTCTATGTATTCTGGAAATGTTTTAAATTGTAAACATGTTTCCGTGGCTCACTTAAGATTTTTATTGCTCTTTAACATAAACAAAACATTTTCATCTATTATTTCAATTCATTTTGCTAGAGTGTAACATAAACTTTTTAATGTATCATTAATAATTTATTTTAAATATAAAACAAATGAGAATTACATGTCAGGTAATTTACACAAAAGTAGGACTTGGTTGTGAAGGATAAAAGCATAACTGTCAACTGAATTAGTTTATAACTGCCTATAGAATTAGTAGAGCACATTTCTGGCTGCTCCTGGGTAGGTCAGGGAGGTGAAATCGTGGCTGCTTCATACAATCCCCGGACGCTTCCGTTTTGATTCTGTTCTCCTGTGCTGCTTCCCAGCTGCCAGGAACTAAGCAGCTTTGCTCTGTCATGCTCTTCTGAAATCACATTTATGCCTTGGAGCCAGCCTGCCATGGACTGAATTGCCTGAAATTGAGAGCTAATTAAACTTCTCTTTTATGTTGTGGTTGTTGTGTCTCAGTGACTGGAAAATTGACTAAGACACTGGTGATACTGGAAAAACTTGTATCTCAAAATTTTAAGTCCTATATTTCTGAATCTTCCACTAAACAGGTATTTTTCCTAAACATCCATGCCTCACTTACATACATTTCCAAACTTCCCATATTTATAAGATCACATTTAAAATAAATACTAATATTAATCCAATAGCCAAAAGGAAGATAAGATCACAAAATGAGTGGTATGACATCCTCTACAGGAAAGATAGTAGAACTTTGTTATTGGTATACAGTAAGCGTGTGTGTGTGTAAATATATTAAAAAAATACATCTTCATATTTTCTTTTCTTAAAATAAGGCATTTCAAAAATGGTAAAAAAATTCCATTAGTGAAAGAATAAACACAATTGACTGAACTTCCAGTTTTATATAAATATTTTGAAATTCACAGTAAAATTTCACAACCAATATGTTAATTCTTCAGGCATTTTTACTAAAATATCATTCATCACTTATCTCCAGTTCACTTAATTGTTCTCCCAAAAATATATTAGATAAAAACCAAATTTTACTTATTTAGTTTTGTATTCATAAGGAAGGGTAACGGTACAATTCTTGTCATGTATATTGTTTGTTGTTTAATTTCTGTTTCTGTGACATTCTTCTGGGAATTATTTGAATGTAGTGAATACTATATACTGTGGTAGGCTGCATTACTGACACCAATTCTTCATTTTTCTCTGTATCTGTACCTTTTGTGATGTTACTTTGGAGTTCCTCCCCTTGACAATGAGTTTAGCCATGTGTCATGCTTTAATGAACTGAAACAGATGGCCAGTTATGCCAGTTTAGAGTCTAAGCCATATGAAGTTATGCATTTCTGTATGCCTTCTTGTGTTTCTCTCGTTACTATTAGAAAACTATTCCTGGGTAATCCACTGGTTAATGGGAACACATACAGCACTATTAAAGAATCAGAATATGAAATAAAGTACTTCTAACTATTGTAGCCTGGCTTGTCTGACCCACAGTCACACGCGAAGGTCCAGCTAAGATCAGCAGACACACCAGCCCCTCTTTGAATAAGACCCACCAGAAGTGGGGTGCGTAGCTCAGTGGTAGAGCACTTTCCTAGCATATGTGAAGCTCTGGGTTAGATTCCCAGCCTAGAAATAAATAAGAATAAAAATCAGAACCTTCATTATCCCTCAGGTAAGTGGATTCAATAAAGTATGTCATTGAGGTTTCGTGAATGTGTTATATAACATCATTGCAGCAATCGCTAACTGATGCATACATCACTATTCAGTTTCTGCTTTGCAAAATATATGGATCTCAAATTCATTTTCTGGTTCATAAAAAGTATTACAGAATTTTTACTGTCCAGAGAAGAGCACATATTTTATAAGAAGGGAAATGGCAAGAATTAAGGCATACGTTCTTTTTTAAAAGAAAATGAAAAAAAAAGAAAAAGAAAATGAAAAAGAAAAAAAATTACAAATGGTAAAAAGGAAATGTTTCCTGTATTTTTATGTAGAAGAGTTTTTGTCACTTTTCTAATTATTATGCTACATTGTCTAATGTAGCATAATATGTCATGCCTGTGACATATATATTATCTTCTAAATTACAGTTGGAATCTGCCTCCTCTGTTCTCAGTATGTTAGTACAGTTCAGTCATTTGTTGCCCATGACTCCTAAGTATCCCCACAACCAATCTTGCCCCCTCCAAAGTATCAATTCGTTTGTTCAAAAATTTTAATTAAGCTAAGCAATATTTAGAGCCTAGTAATATAGTGATAAAAAACAAAAACAATCAAAATTCATAACACCACGGATTAAACACTAGTGAGGAGATGAAGGCAGTATCTAATATAAATAGCTTAAATTGAAGCTTTTAGTGGAGAAAGTGTTTAGAAAAATGAATGGAGGAGTATTGAGGGATGCTACTAAGTTTTGAAAAGGAAGAGAGGGAAGCCCTCACTAGAAATAAAGATAACAAAGATATGACAAAGACAAAGGAATAAATTATATCAGACTTGAGGAATAATGGGAGGAGGTGGAGCTTGTAAGTGAATAATCCTTGAGTAGGAAAAAGAGCTCAAGGAAAGTCAGAGAGTTCAATGTGTCTGGAGGGAAGTAAGCAATAAATACAATAGTAGATGAGATCAAATGGATAAGTAGGAATCAAATTGTGTAGTACTTTATATGACAATATAAAACCGGTATAAAGAGTAAAGTATAAAGTAATTGAGCGAGGCTATGATTCATATTTTAGTAGGACTATCAGCTTTTATGTTTAGAGTAGGCTAAAGACAAGCGAATGCATGAGTTACCATTCAGTCAGGAGAACAAACACTACATAAAGTAATTAAAGCAGAAGACATTTTAAACCAGACCATTATCACATAGGCATTGAAAAGGCTACGAAATCAAAAAGGAAATAGAAGTAGCCTACTAAGTGTTAAAGGGTACAGAGGGACAATGTGATCTTCCCAGAGCTTGCCGCTGACACTCTTGCTACTGAAGTTTCCTGGGCTACAGCTACAGGCTTCACAGTCACCTTAGAGCCTACAGCTATTGTTGGCGAGCTACTGAGCCAGTACCCACCTTCTCCTAACGAGTACACTCCCAGAAGTAGAAAGAAAAATGGCAGCTCCTCTCCTTCCAACTTCCAATCACCCAGCAGTGCTTCCCAGTGGCTGATTCTAAGGAGAAGGCAGTTGCCAAGGGATTCTGGGAAACATGTTTTCTCATAACCAAGTCCAACAGAAGAAAGAAGGGAAAGAATAGAAATGTGAAAGAACAGGCAAATAATTGGCATGGGGGCAAGGACAAAATAAATCCATTGCTTCTTTGTGGTCTGGTAGTGAACTGGAATAGGATAGCAGTGTGCAGAAATGCACTGATAGGTGCAATATTTCAGCATATCCTAATGGATGATCAAAGTTAATCATAGGACACACATACATACCCATCAATTCCAGTGGTATAAATTGGTCCTAGTATAAGTAGAGGTAATTACAGATACCTAATGATGTTGATAATCAGGAGTGTTTAGAACAAAAATATATATGTATATTTGAGCACTGAAAGTTAGTGTGTATGAATGGAATGTTTATTGAAGCATATTCTGTTTTAATGACTCCCCCAAAAGGAAAAACCTATTGCAATAATCTGAAAGAAAGGTAAGTGTGGTTTCAAAATAGCAACATAGTAAGTGGTGAGATTCCAGATATATTTTGAAGTATTTACTCACAGATTTGATAAGGAGAATACATGTAGGAGAGAAGTCAGTTATCCAATAATAACACCTAAGAACTTTATCATGAGAAAAAGGAACTGGCATTAATTGAGATGAGGAAGATTTCAGGGGTAGTGGGTGAAAAGGGAAAGAAAAATGAAAAGAAAAATATTTAGCGAATTACCAACATTGGAATGACTCTCATATATATATGTACAGATGTTGAGTAGATAACTAGATAAAAGCTAGAGTTTGTGGAAGAGGACTGCACTGGGCATATAAACTCGAGAGTCATCCTCGTATAGTTGGTGCTTCACACGATGAGGACCGATGAGATAATTAAACAAGCGAGGGACCATTGTTAGAGACGAGACCCAGTGACTGAGCTCGCTGTATTGTAATATTAATATGGATCAGATACACAAAAATAAGCAATAATATATGGGAAAAAGAAGCAGAAGCAACGATGTCAAAGGGAAAATGCAATTGTAACTTGAAGCCAAATGATAGATCTATTTTTAGGAGTAGAAGCAGCTAGTTTCAGATACTTGGTTAGCACAAACGAAATGATTAGGAATTGACTACTAGGTACTATCCACTTCCCTTCTGGTTCCATTGCTTCTCTCTTACTAGTGTGCTGGAGAATAGTGAGAGATATATTGTGAATACTTAGCATGTTACTTTACAAACAAAGGTCTCTGCATTGTCTTCAAGAAAAGAAAAACAGTGGCCTTTAACCAAGAGGAGCAGGGTGCTTAAAGAGTGGATTGATACTGTCATTGGTGATTTAAGGTTCTTCCGTGTATCATTCTACATGTATTCTTACCATTCTCAGTGTCTCCTCACCACTTTCCATCCCAGTCCACCATACAATATAGCATAGAAAACTCGTAAAATCCAAGTTCAACTTTCTCTGGAATTCTATTATGCATATAATTTAGTCCTGAGTCGAATCCACAGCTTTTTTTTCCATGCAAGAGCAAGAGATAAGAGTCTCATTATTTGCTACGAGACTTCCTTTTATAGCCACAGTTTGCCTTAAATTGGTGAATAATCATTCTAAACTCTGTCTTTTAGTGTATCAGTAGCACCTAACAGTATTATTACATAGGCTTACAAGAAATTCTTCTTATACACACCTCAAATGCTGAAATATTGCACCTATCATTGCATTTCTGCACACTGGTATCCTATCCCAGTTCACCCCCAGTGAAAGTTTTAGCAACTATACTGCTATGGTACGTTGTGAGATATCCAGACTCTACCTACCACCAGTGATAAAGTCCTCCTTGCATGGTGATTAGTGAATAACCCACTTCAAAAATCCTACGCATTTTAAATTCGACTACCTCAAATCACCCTGAAAACCATCCAAGACCCAATGGTTTCCCAGGAAAGTCAAGTCCAAAAAGGAAAAACCCTGCAGGAAGTTTGTTATGGAGAAACCTCAACAGTAACAATGCCTGTGAGAGAGCGAGTGCAGCACGAGTGAAGGAAGGAGGAGGAGGATCCAGAGGCAGTGCTGCTCAGGGGCCAGCCAAGACGAAAGGGTCAGTGGAGGTGGAATGAGTCTGAGAGGTTTCTCTACTTGACGGTCCTTGAGGCCAGACCTTTGCAGCCCTGCATTGGCCATTCAATGCAACCTGCTCCTCGGGAGTTGATGGTGTCTTCAAAGAAACACCTCCTTCAAACCAAGTCACTTGTTGGAAAGGGGCCTAGTACTGAACTATCAACAGATGAGACTCCAGCAACTGAGAAATGAAATGTCTCCATCCTCAAGGAGAGAATGTAGGAGGCACCCAGAGCATCAACTGCCAACTCGGGTCTAAATATCATCATTTTGCTAATTCTCACACTAGTTTTTTTGGTAGCACATATCAAATCATCATAATTTGTGTAGGCTGTGATAAAAACCCTTCAACCTGTGTGCATGGCCGTTTGTGTGTGTGTATGTGCGCGCGCACGCATTTCTCCTAAGCTTATTCACTTCTTGTAAATTTCATTGCCTTGTTATGTGTTACCCACTGCTACCTAAAGTAGAACTGAAATATTAATGAATACTAACACATTGATGTAAAAATTTAACTTGTTAAAGATGAGAAATCAAATATGGTTCAAGCCTTAGCTCAGAATTTATCGTCCACATGATGTAGTGACCTTGAATGATCCTGTATCACTCTGAACTTGATTTTTATCATCTGTAGGCAGTTGGTAGTGAACATTTGTCTTGAAGCTCAGCCTCAGGATCCTCAGCAGAAGTACTGAGTGTGTCAATTAATGATACCTGTCAATGCCAGAAGGCTGAAAGGGAAGAACCTGTATATTTGCAAGCTATTAGCCTTCTCTTCTCTAAATCTCATATGAACCGTCACCTATTTACTCATTTATTCTTATAGCTACCCACTTAACTTTCACATTTTATATTACTCAAGTGAAGATTTATATAAAAGTAAAATTTTATAAATAACCAAAGTCAATAACATTTATCTGAACACCTGGTTTATCCTAGTTGCACATTATGGTTCAGGAAGATCACTCCAACTGCTTCTCTTACTTTACATCTGAGAGTACTGAGAACTCAAAAGATCAGTTATTCCACAGCAATGCATTTATTCACCAGCAAAACCAGTAGTAGTCTCCTTCTCATCACTAGCCTGGCTCTCTAATGAGAATGCCTATCTGAATCTCCTGTGATCTCTAAGTCATTTCTACGATTTCACTAACTGTGGCCTTATGGACCCTCTGTCTTAATTTATAGTCTTTTTCCAACAGAATAATGATAAAGAAAATGAAAGTGTATACATTTGGGAAATAATCTCGTGGTTAATCAGTAAGTCCTTATTTCCTACATTACTAATTATGAAAAAGCAAAGACTATACAAAATCCAAGTACATCCCAATGTTTTAATTAAAAGTCTAGGCATCTCATAGCCTTTTTGTTTTCTTTTTGCTTTAAGTAAACTTTTAATTAAAGCACATGTAAATTTTATTTCAAATGTATCTCTTAATTTCAGTTTCTAGAGAAAGAACCTGTGTAAGAATTCTATGTAAGCTTAATTTTATGATTCCACATGAGGAAAAGATATAATCTCAAAATATACTTAAAAATTTGTAATATGAAAGCATCTTAGAATTACTATGACTTTAAAATAATTGAAAAGAAAAATGAGTTGTTGTAGATTTTAGAAGAAAGAGGAACAAAAAGGATTAATTTATAGTATTAATGCATTCCTCATTTGGACTATGGTTCCTGAACTTGCCTAGTTGAAGAATTGGGTTCATGTCCCCACTTGATCCAGCACTGCTTTAATGTGAGAACCAAATTTATTGTTAATGAGGTGTGGAAATAACCCTCAGGGAGTTTGAGTAAAGTAACAGGGAACCTGTCAGGTAGTTTCACTGACTTCAAGATAGAGAAAGATAATTCAAGCACAGAGGACACCGAATCAGTTGTGTTACCGCATGCAAGGAGGTAATGGGGCATCAAACAAGAATTCCAAACACAGCTGTAAGTCAGATTGTGCATGTGGGAACACTTGTTTTCATATGTGTTTCAAACTGTTAGCTAGAATTTTCTGTTTATATCCATTCATACCTTTATTTTTTGATTCTAATAAAATCTGTACCCCCTCGTTACAAAATGTGTGCTTGAGCCCAAGTTAATGTATGTATAGACACAGGCTTGTGCAGAACAAGCGAGTACTAATCTAGCATCATCCTATTTCAATTGTACACCATGTCTAAAATGATGCTGACTGACTAGATCTGACATTTCAAAGGTCCGTACATTTGTTCCACAGCTGCCACCACAGCACCATCAAAGCCAAATATTATATAGGTTTATTCTTCATAGCCTAAGAATTAGGGCCAATACTGGGAAAAAATGTAAGTAAATCTAACAGGCCTTTTCAAAGCATCCAGTATTTGCCTAATGCTGTTCTGAGTGCTGTAAACAGAAAAAAATAGCTACTCTGAAAGAAATTGCAGGACACTAAAAAAATATTACAGCCTGTCCTGATAAAATTGATTTAATATGTAAAGAGTGGAAACCATTCAATTAATAATTAGACATGCTCATAGGGCTGAAACAAGCATAAAATTTTCTTCCCTAGATTTACTGACATGTAGGACAAAAGGAGTAGGTGTATAGTGATCACTTAGCCTTGAAAGCTGCTCCTACAAAGGATATGGGACTCTTAGATATATAATTAGACCATACATTTTACTCATTTTTTTCCTGACTTTTCAGTCATAAAGCAAAATTTATCTGTGGTTACTTCTTGAATTGTTCTTTTGTAATTGTTCTCATTTTAATCAGATCTTAAACACTTAATTTTTAATATTAAAAAGTGTTATGTATTTTTAATCCAATAGTTGGATCACAAAAAAAATGCAAGGAAGAAAATTTAAAATAACTCATGATTCCAACTCAAAGAAAATCAATATTAACATCCATTTATTCATTTGCTTATTCATTTATACTTTCAGCAAATATTACCAAAGGCCTACTATGAATGATACATAATAGCTTTCTGCATTTTTTTCTTTGCATAAATGGGCATAAACCATTCACAAAACTGGTCATTCTGTGCTCTTTATTGTATAATCTTGTATCTTTACTTGTCAATATGTAGGAAATATTTTTATCTGTCATTAAATATTCTTGCTGCACCTATTTAAAACTTCTGAATCTTGGGCTGGGGATTTAGTTCAGTGGTAGAGTGGCAGGCACAAGGCCCTAATTTCAATCCCCAAAACTGTCCCCACCTAAAAAAAGTCTGGATCTTATGTTAGTGTACCTCTTCACAGTGTGAGATATCCAAAATCCCAAGCCCTCCAAGAAAGTCTCGGTGTATAGGCATTGTTTTCAGTGCCAGAAATCTACAATTATCAGAGCTAAAAATGCCTTCAATAAACTTAGGTGGAAACTCCTTGAGAGCAAAGGTTATGTATCATGTATTCTTTTGTCTCCAAACCACAAACAATTAAGCACGAGAAAACTGTTAAATGAAGCTCTAAATAACTACTAATTTGCCATTTAATTTAACCTTCTTATTCTTTCATGCCACTAATCTTATCTTGTAAGTATCCCGTAATTGGTGCTTCAATACACGTCAACACATTCTAAATACTTAACCTATTTGGCTTCCCTTTTATTTTCATCTATTCCCAGACAAGTTGGCATGCTCTGCAGTTCACCTGGTCTCACTATTCCAACAGTGAGGTACTGTCTCCTTCTAACATTCATTTTCCCATTTCCATGTACTCTCATGTTTATCTATCTACACAGTTCAGCTGTGATTAGGTTATAAACTTCATGAGGGAAGGGGCCATATCCATATTGATGATCACTGCATCCCCAGTGCTAAATATTGCTTGGTACATAACAGGTATCTAATAATAATGGAGAAAAGAAGGAACTGATTGAGTGGGCCAGTGGAATGTTTTGAGCCACAGGGATAGTAGAGTTAGAAAGCTGATGTTGGAAGATGCTGGAGGGTCACAAAACCTTTGCACGTATGGTAATGATCCTGTTCACACTAATCTATCTGCATTGAGACGCTTCCCTTAGCAACTTTATTCCTCCCCTTTGCCTCTGGTACTCCAGCCAAAGGCATTTAGGGAAGTTGTTCTTCCTTTCAGGAAGGCATTTTTTGAGATAATAGTGAATGATTGTATTCAATTTCTTTATCTGTATTCCTGGACTCTGGTGTGCATGCCATAATCTTTCATTCCTGACCTGTTGTCTGCTTTGAAGGATGAGGGGGACATTGCACTGACACTCTGAGCACTTGTTTCTAGCTATGCCCTAAATTTCCACAAGTGTCAGTTCTCTGAGTCACTCTTCAACTTAGGAAATAGGAGTGATATGAGGATGAGTTAATACACAGTGGTGTCATTAAGCTCTATATGTGAATCTTGACTTTATGTTATTCATGGATGTGATATATGTTTATCAACTCTTCTAGCCTGAACATCATCATCTGTAAGATGGTAACAGGAATTTTTCATAGGTTGTTAGGAGAATGAAAATAGATAATGTGTGTCTGACACATAGTAGAAGTTATGTAAAGTTAATTCACTTTCTATACCATGGTGACTATCAATACCTGAGGCTATTTCCAGTCCTGCCAGTTTAGGCCACAAAGTTATTGTCCAGAGCCCTAGTCTCGTCCCCATCTCAAGAAACCTGTAACTCACTGCTGCCCACACTTCAGGCTCATAATAGCTTTGTAGAATTGATTCACAACACCCACGCAAACTGTTACCAATATTATCTGAAAATGTGAGCAAATGAGTACAAAGAGCTGGTACACTAAAGAAACAAGCAAATCAGGAGTGATTGTGCAGATCTCATGTTTGCCTTCTAAATCAAATACATCAATAATTTTTAAGACTTATACCAGTTAAAGTTGTTACTTTGTATTAGTGTCTTTGATCTATTTTGTGGTTATCTGAGACCATGATTGATGCCATAATTGAGAACAAGTTGGTAAAATTTATAATTTTATTTTTTCAGTCAATGTTATATTACTGGCACATTTGTAAATCATTTTAAGTGTACAGATTAGTAGGGTTGAGTATACCGAAACTGATATACAGAGTCAAAATTATCTATGGTCCCAGATGATAATACATGTAACAAATTCACTTTGGCTCGATATTTTCTCTAATATAGAAAATATGGTAAACTGAGACAATTTTTTATTTGAATTTAATAATTTAATGACGACGACTAAAACAAGGATCATAGACCTAATTGTCATAAAAATTATGATGAATTTATTAAATGTACCTTAAAGTTGAAAAATAATACATTTAAAGGAAGAAAAACCTGATAAATTGTGCTGGTTAATTTTATGTGTCAAGGGCTGGGGATTTAGCTCAGTGCTTAGAGTGTTCGCCTCGCAAGCATGAGGCCCTGAGTTCAATTCCCGGTACCAAAAAAAAAAAAAAAATTTTATGTGTCAATTTGAATGGGCTCAGAAATGCTCAGATGGCTGCTAAAGTATGACTTGTGGGTGTATCTCTAAAGGTGGCCCTGAAAGGGATTAGTATTTGAATCGGTAGCCTGATAAAGAAAGATCACCAATGTGGGCATTATCCAATCCCTTGAAGGCCCTGCAGAATAAAACAATGGAGGAAGGGTAAAGTCCATCTCTCTGATTTGAGATGACTCTTGTCCCATCTCAGGATATCAAAGTTCCTGGTTTGGGGGCATTCAGACTCAGAAGGAGATTTGCACCATTGCCCCCTTTTCCTCTACCACTTTCTTTCCCTTGTGTATCAGACCTTCAGATGCCAAACTAAGAACCAGTTTTGCTAATTCTCCATTGAAAATGCCATTGAGGATAGTATATGGGACTTCCAGGCCTCCAAAATTCTGTGAGCCAATTCTTACTACATAAGTGTACACACACATACACACACACACACACACACACACACACACAGCTCACTCATACTTTGCACACCCTAATTGATACATTTCACTGAAAAATACAATGATCTGACTCTAAAACAACAAAGAATTTGATAGTAAAGCTGATAAAATCTTTTGTGTCTTCTCTAAGAGTCTTAAACTTCATACCTTTGCTTTTTTTAAGCTAGTATAGAATTTTATGACTGAAAAAGCATCCCATCTTTTTTTTCTAAGATTGATCCTTACCAATAGAGATGCAGATACAGTACACATGAAGCATTTCTAGTTCTCTAAAATGACTGCAGCAACCTGGAAGTGAAGAAACAGGCCTGTCTAGAAAAAACACCTTCACTTTCCAACACATGTGAGCTTGAGTTAATTTTTCCTCGTCTTTGACTTCATTCTTAGTGTACTTTTAGTCCTTTCCAAATCCCTTCTCCTATGCAAGTTTTCCCCAAAGTGAAGCTAATTGGGATACTCTACCCTTAATGCACAACTCATTTCCATGTTGTTTTTTGTTTGTTTTCTTGTAATATCATTACAAGCCTGTCCACTGGGCAAAAGCAGCTCTTTACTACTCTGCTCTGCATGGCTCTAGTTGAGTCCTTTTGTCCATTGGGTTGCATTCTCCTGGTAGACTCTTGGCTACTCTCACTCTTGTGGTTAAAAGTTAGGTAAATATTGCACTGTTCTTCTGTAAGAGGGAGAGAGAGAGGGAGAGAGAGAGGAAGAGAGAGAGGAAGAGAGAGAAGGAGAGAGAGTCTGTCCCATGTGCATCACTTTCCTAATTCATTAGTTTAATTCATTCCTTCTAGCTAACCTTTGTGGATTTCCCCCTCGTACATAACAGATTTCCCCTATAAGCAATATATCACCCTCAACAACATAATCAAGTTTAATAACTGTTTTCAAATTCTTCACTGTATTAATTGCTCCATAGATGTTCACAACAATAGTTTATGGTAGTGTTTCCCTATATTTTGCTGAAATCACATATTTTAAAACGTTTCAAATTTTGACACTGATAAAGAAAAAACAGTATTTCATCATTTGATATAAACTCGAACTTGGATATAATTACTAGAAAGGTTTATGTTTTATTTCTATGAATATTCGTTATTTAAACTTTTCTTAAAATTATTTCTTATCCTTTGCCAATTTTTCTATTAAATTATTTATATTATTTTCCTACCAAAGTTACAAGTTTGTCATAAATAAATATAGAAAACGATACCTTTCTAACTTTAAGGAAAATAAATTTTGGTCAGATATTTTATTGGAATGGACAGTGCCTTTTTAAAATGTGACCTGGGCAGGGATGTAGTTTAGCACTTGCCTAACATGTATCAAGTTCAACACAATCCCCAGTTCCATGGGAGAAAAAAAATATGAACTCTTCTTTACTAAAATAATTTTTTCTAACATATCTTTACTTTTTGCTCCACTGTTTTTGGAGACTTTTCTTTGTAACTTCAGGGCCAACAAATTATTTTAGTGATATGTCTTTGTCTTCATAATTATCATCTTTGTATCTAATATCTATTGTGCCTTACTCCATATTTTCCCCTCTGAACTGTGTGTAGTTATCGCCAGACTTTCCTTTGTGAGTAATTCAATGTTCAGCTATCTCTATTCTACCCATTTCTCTTTATAGTATTTTAGTTTCCAATATCTTGTTTTGATCATTGTTTCTTTAGCTTTCTTATCCTCATTTTCATCTTGTTCTGCACAAAAGCATACAAAATATAGAAATTATTGTTTTATTTAATTCATGTTCCCATTAAATTTGATAGCATAAAATAGTGCAAAAGATTTACTTTTTCTATTAATTGTTTTTGCTTTTCTTTGATATTGTTTGAAGTACGGGGCTAATGCTTTCCAGAGTTGGTCATTTCTCTGCCTTTGACTTATTCTAAAATCAGATTTTGTTATAGTATATTCATATGGCTTCCATGTTATTTCTGCTTTTTTTCCTTTGCTAGTTCTAATACAACTTTTATAAAATATGTAAAAAAATTGTCTCAGGTGATTAAATGTAAATTAGTACAATGATAAAATGAAAATTTACTTAGGATGTATATATGTTCACTATAAGCTGTTGGAAATAAGGTACAAAATAAGAAACTTCATTCCTGACATCAAAATTAAAAACATGCATCTCAGTTCAAATTTTGAGTGTTCACTTAGTATTCCTGCAATAATCTGTCTTAACTCAAGAACAGTAGGCAGAAAGAATATCTATATTAGTGCTGTTGTTTATAAAAGGTGTTTAGTCCAGCCTACAAATACAAAACTAAAATGTTTCTTGAGCTTTATTGAGAGCAAACAGATGGAGTTTAGTCATTAATCCTATACCTTTTTTCTCCGCTCTGCATCATTGCAATAAGCTACTAAAGTTACTTATTACTAAGTATGTGTGTGTGTGTGTGTGTGTGTGTGTGTGTGTGTACTCTATTTTCATTCATAGGGGATTATAAGATAAACAAACTTTAAACAAACTTGTGCTTAGAGACTACAGGTTAGTCTCCTTCAATAACCAATTTATGTTGTTTCCTAGAGCAATGCAGTACTTTTATCTTTCTGGTTAGATTGTGGCACTTACTTTATTGAGTAATTCTTTTGTTATGCTTATATATTTAGGCAAATATTAAAACACTTTCAAAATATATAACTTGGTTTTTTACTTACTGTGACTTACAAATGAAGATATTCTAAAATAATGATTACTGTGTCTGCTGTTTGTTTTGATCAGCATTAATATTTTGGCAGTTTAACAATCCAGTTAACAGCCAGTTCCATACAGAGAACTAAAAAAATAAGACAGTGTGCTTTCATTCACTTGACTGCTGGCTACTTAAATCTCACCCCAATTATAAAAAGTCATTTAAAATTCTACCTAACTCCAAGGGGGGGATTATTGTTTTCAATAATTGAAATCCTTCTCCTTGTAACAAATCTTGGGCAAATGTGCGCATGGTATAGCCACCTGTAACAGCTCTCGTTTTTAAAGGGTCCCTAGTTGTAACAATTAAGCAAAGCAATTTTCAAGCACAAGGATCTGAACTTGGTTCTAGAACTTAAAGTAAAACTCTCAGGGGCCTTTTCCAGATTTCTAATTTCTGACTACAGTTACAGCAACAAGGCTTGATTTTTAAAGATAATGCAGTCTGAAGCTCAAAATATCAGAATCTCAGTGTGGATAATCCTCAAGGTAATACCTCACTCCTGCCCTAATTTGAATTGTGTTTTCTTCTTGTCAAGCACAAAAAACAATAAACATGATTAATCTAAAAAACTTTATACTGTCCAGTTTACAAACTTTTTAGTCTTTTTCACAATTAGACTGAAAGTTCCATATTTTGTCTTTTTTCACAAACTCTATTTTCTTTGGTAACTTTCAAAAAAATTATTATCTGAATTTTTCTTGCCTGTATACCCTAGGTTGTAAGATCTGCAAGGATGGATACCGCCCCAAATATCTTTGTTTTTGTTTTATTGAGGTGAAATTCACAAAACATAATGCTCATCATTTTAAATGTACAATTCAGGGGCCTTTAGTATATTCACATTGTTGTGCATCCATTGTCTCTACTTGTACTAGTGTCAGCTCTAAAACTTTGAATTTGACTAAAGGGTAATTCTAATGCCAGCTCCAATTTCACAACCACTGTTAAACTTTTCCTTTTTTCAGCTCAGACATGGCATTGATCTTGCTAGGGCAGTTTGTGCACATAGGCTCAGCTGCTGCTTTGGACATTTCTTCAGGTCTTGCTGTCTAGTTGGAGCAATGATCTGCATTTCAGTCTTTCTTTTCCTGATCCTCTGTCTAAACTTCAATGTCCAACCCTCAGCATCACTTTGAGAGACCATTTTTGCCCAACATCCTTGCTTCAGCCAGTGGCTAAGTCTGACACTAGTTGGCTAGGCCTCCCTCTGACTCACTGCCTCTGTTTTAACCTCAGCCCCAGCCAATGAAATCAGTCTCCTATTTACTCGGGCCATTTGTAATTCAATACCAAAGCGTTAGATTAATTCCCAGTGCAATGGACAGTCAGCCTATCAAACAGCTCGTTCAATACTCACTTCTAATGGCAAAGATAGAATAAAAAGAGATTTCTCAGGGTGGAACAAAAGATATGTAGAGAGGTACTGATCTTTAGATACTCATGATGGTCATGAATTACTGAAAAATTACAGTAGCAAACTATGCCTCTTTCTCTGCCTTGTTTTCACTGCTCAAAGTTTTAGTTCTGTGCGTGTGTGTGTGTGTGTGTGTGTGTGTGTGTGTTTATTTTATTTAAAGGGAAGAGCTTTCACAACTACATGTACTTGGAAGCGATTGGTTTTTTAATTTTTGTACATTACTTAAAAGACCCCAAGTTCATGCGTTGGCATACATGTTTCAAATATATGTTGTTATTACAGATTGAATCAATTCCTCAAACATAGGATATTTTAAACTGGTTCCTTTCCAAGCAAAGTAAAGGACACAACGAAGGAAGACTAATTGTAGTTGTAGCTATTTAAGGTACAAAATATGTTTTCTTCTTTATATTTATGTCAAAAATATGGAGATGGTAATGGAGAAATATTGTAACAACATTGTCAGACAATTCTTCTGAATGTTTCAAAGTTATGTGATAAAATCTCATTAAAATATATCATAAAAACTTATAATTACGAGTTGAATAAGTCATTTTTTTCATTTGATGGAACAAATAACTGGAAACAAGCTGAGTTACAAAAGAATCTTTTGCTTAAGAATATTCAGTTGTCAGCACCATTAGTTGAAAAGATTATTCTTTCCTCATTAAATAGTATGGGCAGTCTGTTCAAAACTCAGTTGACTACAGATGTATAGTCAGTTTTTCTGTGGCCAATGTACTGTATGCATCAGCTTCTTGGACTTTCAGTTTTATTCCATTCAATTATATGTGTAATCTAATAACAATACCACAATTTTAATTACTATACTATAGCAGTAAGTTTTAGAATAAGAAAGTGTGAACAACTGTTCTCATTTTCCAGGATTGTTTTTTCTGTTGAAAGTCCTTGAATTTCAATAAGAATTTTAGGATAAATGTAAATTCTGCAAAGAATTCGGGGAAAGATTGCATTGATCTGGAGCTCAACTTGGGGAGTATTTCATCTTAACAACATTAAGTCTTTCAATCTATTAACAAGGGGCTGCTTTCCATTTATTTAGATTTTCCTTTCTTTTCATTTTTTATAATTTCTTCAATAATATTTTAAATTTTCAATGTACAAATTTTGCACATATTTGGGTATGTTTATTCCTATATATTTTAATTTCTGATATAATTGAAGATGAAATTTTAAATTTTTATTTTCAAATAGTTTATTATAATTATACAGAAATATATCTGATTTTTATATCAAACTTACATCCTGGCAATTTTATGCTCATGGATTAGCTCTAAGTAGCTTTGTTGTGATGCATTAAATATATCTATAAAGAAGATTGTGTCATCAGCTAACATAAATACTGCACCTCCTTTAAATTTATAACATTGTTTTCCTTCTCTTGTTTAATTGCCCTAGTTAGAACTTCCAGCCCAATAGTGTGTGGAAGTAGGGAGAGCAGACATTCTTATCCAGTTCCTAATCTTATGGAAAAGCTTTTGGTCTTTCAACACTCTATCTAGTGTTAGTTTTAGATTTTTCAGAAGTGCCTTGTATCAGACTGAGAAAGTAACCTTCCTCTATAGTTTGGCTATTCAAACAGTAGGTTCCCCAAGCATTTATATGTTGGAAACTTGGCCCCAAGTGGTACAGAGAGGTGTCAGAACTTTTAAGAGAATATTGAGGGAGCTGCCCTTGAAAGAAATTAAGTTTGCTCACATTGAATCCTTGAGCTTTCATAAAAGTAAGTTGTGATAAGAGTAAGCCCAAACTCTGAGTATCTCTCTGGCTTCCTGTTCCGATATGTGATCTTTTCCTTCCACAAGTTTTCTCACCATGTGACACCATCACCTCCAAGGTCCTCACCACAGGTGACTTGATGCTGACACAATGATTTAAGCATCCAAAATTATGAGCTAAAAATAAGCCAAATTACTCTATAAAGTTAGCCTGCCTCAGGTATTTCATCATAGTAAACCACAACAGGCTAATACACTTTCTATTCCTAGCTTGTTTTTTTTAAATCATGAAACAGTGTCAGATTTCACCCATGGCCTTTCTGCATCTTTTGGGATGATCTTATAATATTTTCTTTTATTCTATTTATCATGTATTGTATTACTTCATTTTCATACGTTGGACACCCTTTGCATTCTCTGTCTAAATCCCACTTGGTCTTCTTGCATAATACATTTCACATGCTGCTGGATTTGGTTTGCTAGAATTCTGTTAAAGATTTTTACATCTATATTCATAAGAAAGATTGGTCTGTATTTTCTTTCCTTGTGATGTCTTTGTTTGGTTTTGTATTGGAATAATATTAACCTCATAAATGAGTTAAGAAAGTCTTCCCTCTACTATTTTTTTATCAAGAGATTGAAGGTTTGGCACTAACTTTTCTGTAAGAAGAATGCAATACTAAATCCACACAATCCTAGACCTTTCTTTGTGAGAAATTCTTTTATTAAGAATGCATTATTTTTACTCATTATACGTACATTCAAGTATTCCATTCCTCTTGAGTCAGTTTCGTTAGCTTTTATGCTTTCCAGGAATTTTTCCATTTCCTATTATTTAATTAATTGGCATAAAATTCTTTGGAGTAGTTCCTTCTAGTACTTTTTTCTTAAATTTTGTTATAATTCTCCTCTTTTTTGTCCCTGAATTCAATAATTCTCTCTATATTTTTGGTTAGTCTAGCTAAAAGTTTTCCAATTTATTGATCTTTTTAAAGAGCCTATATTTGGTCTTGTGGATTTTTTATATTTTTTCTATTTTATTTGCTTGCCCTCTAATCTTAATTATTCCCTTCCTTCTGTTCATTTGGATTTAAGGCTCTTCCTTTTCTAGTTTTCTAGGTAGAAGTTTAAATTGTTAGTTTAAATTTTTTCTTCTTCACTAAGGCATTCATGTCTATGAATTTCCTTCTCAGTAATGATTTTACTTCATCCTCATAAGTATTTATACCTTTCATTTCCAATTTTATTCATGTAAAGGTATTTTCTAATTTCTTTTATATCATTCAACTCAGTGGTTACTATGAGAGTGTTGTTAGCATCTAAATCTTTACCTAAGTTTCTTTCTGATAGTATTTTCTACCATTTCCATTATGATAAGACAATACGCTTCACATGCCTTTTCAAGTCTTTACTGAAAAGGTGCACAGTTCGAGATATATAAATGGGCTAACAGGTACCAAGGAACATATTGGAGCCTTCAAAGTCCTTTAGCCATCTCCTTGCCTTTTATTTTTTGTTTTGTTTTATTTTATTTACCAAGAATATGTATTGGTACATTGTATACATCATGATCACATTCATCATAGTTAATTTGTAGCTGTATATGATATATCTTGGTTCCCAACTTCCCCACCCCCTTCCACCCCCTCCCCTCCTTATTTACAACAGCTTTATTTACTTTTTTCCATTTTTTCTCCTTTTTACTTTCTTTTCTCTTTCCCTTCCTTCTTTCTCCCCTTTCTAATTCTCCTCCCTTTGGAATATTATCTTTCTTTTACATAATATCTATTATACCTTTTTGTCCTTTTTTACACTCATGGTTTCTCATATCAGAGAAGCGATTCAATATGTACTCATGTGTGTCTGATTTATTTCACTTAAGAGTATGGTCTCAAGTTGCATCCATTTACTCCTTGCCTTTTAAGCTTTTTGGTTAGTGTGCTCTTTCTCTCAAATGTTATCCATTGCCTCAGGCAGTGGCACCTTAACAACCTGCTGATACATATTTTCTGAGTCATTTATCACTGGGTATGTTCTCTTAGTTTAAATAATAGACAAGCACATTGCATGGAATTTTCCAGGAAACCACTAGAGAGATCAAATACTGCAATGCAAGTTTGTGGAAATGAAGCTTAGAAAGAGCTGTAGTCCAGTTCTGCCACCTCTAATACCGAGAATATGGGGTTGTTATTTTTTGTTTGTTTTGTTTTTGGTGCTGAGGATCAAACTCGGGATCTTGTGGTGAACTTATTTTTCAAGGCTACCCCTGACACGCAGAGCAGCAGATAGCACTGATGTGAGTTCAAACACCACAAAACTTGTGTATGATCCAACCATTTTTTCCTGAATAAACACTCTCAGGTTTTCCAGCCTTTAGTTAATTTCCAGAGGTCTAAAAACACTTAATTCTGGTACTTTCTCAAGTTTTCACCTTGTTTTCCTGGAGGTGACAGGGAATAAATTTTCAAGAGGTTCACAAAGATGTAGGGAAGACTTGCATTGCAAGTGCATGGCAGCCTGGACAGACTGAACTCCTCTAGCACCCAGCACCTTGGGGCAGGGAGGTGCAGGAGCCTTGATGAAAGTCCCTCTCACTGCAGAACAATTTGCCTGAAAGTTTAGCACTAGAGGAAGGACTCCTCAGTCTGAGGCCAGCTGGATGCTCAGCCCCCTCCTCCCAGAAAAGAACCTGGATTTCTTTTTTTTTCTTATTGCTCTCATACTCATAGTTTACCCCTGAGCTGCACCCTTTAGAAACTTCTCTATGGTAAAATGACCCAAGAACACTTGACCACTAATACGCTTCTAATTATTTGTTATGTTCCTACATGTATGGGTTTCTTGGTATTGTGTGGTAAACATAACAATAAGTATTTTTATGACTTCTTTGGAATTCACGATTAGCAATGTATCATTTGAATGAAATCTGTTCTTAAATTCACCCAGAAGTAAGTTGGTTTTTATTTTATTTACATCTTCCACCAGCATCTTTCTCACACAAGGCTTATATTTATCTAGGTTGCATCTATTTTCCTCTAAGCTGTGACTTCCAGAGTAGGCGCTTCAGTAGATAGTTCGACAAATCAGGACCCTCAAAGAAAAACAATAATAAATGTCTTCAAATAGAAGTCACTTTCATCTAAACTGTTTGAAGAAAAAACCCAAAAAGGAGGGTTTTTTTTTCCAGTGCCTCACAAGACTACTTTCCTTTACATGAAATTTAGAAAGAAAAATCCTCTGAATTTAGACTGGAACTCCGAAGCCAAAGGAATAAACACTAACTTCAGAAATGCCAAGTGAAACATTTGTCAGTGCAATAACTGATAAAATGAAACCTCCCTACTTGTTAATCCCATTGTACTTGGGGCTATCATGTTAAATAATGTAGCTTCTAATGTATTAAATAATGTACCAAAACTTTGTTTCTGCCCATATTCATGCATGCTTATGCATTTCTGCATGAATGATGGTAAAAAGAACCTTTGCTCAGCTTGTCCATCAATAAACAAATCAGTTTACACACATGAATGCTCTTTAGGTTTCAATTTCACTTTTTTATCTCTTAAATTTATTAAATAGAAAACACAAGGTGCAAAGGGGAAGAGGGTGGAACCAATCATGCTCATTGAGCACCTGCCTGGGGAGGAGAACCTCAGGAGGATGTTGGGACCTATACCAAAGTGAAGATTTGAGGGGCAGAGGGCATGTGTGACCCAGCCACCAGGAGTAGGGAGAGGAGGGGTGCTCTGGACCTGTTATTTCCTCCTCCTTTCTTCCTTCTTCCTTCCTTCCTTCTTTCCTTTCCTGCAAGTACATTTGTTTTCTAGAACAGGTTTAGGTTCGCAGGAAAGCTGAGCAGAATTTAAAGTCCCCACAGATGCCCTGCTGCATTAAGTTTCACTTTGAAAATCCAACACTTAACAGAGCATCATTTAGATCAGTGAAAGTGACCATGAAGTGACCCATTTCAGGATGCCTTTCTGCACCTACCACTCTGCTTTGCCTACTTGGTCAACTGTACCCTCTAAACTGATTTCAATAAACTCATTTCTGCCATTTCCTAGCTCCTTTTCAAATGTGTAGTGAGGGGGATCATTTAAAATATACTTCATCCTTCTAGTACTTCTCTCCTCTGCACACCATCCTCCTTTTATATAATATCTATTACACCTCTTTGTCCTTATTTACAGTTATGGTTTCTCATATTAGAGAAACAATTCGATGTGTGCTCATGAGTGTCTGATTTATTTCACTTAAGAGTATGTTCTCAAGGAACATCCATTTATATATGAATGACTCTAGTTTATCCTTTTTTATGGCAGTGTAGTACTCCATTGTGTAGAAAAACCACATTTTCTTTAGCCATTCGTTGGTTGTTGGACATTTAGGTTGTTTCCAAGGCTTAGCTATTACAAATTGTGTTGCTATGAACATGGTGGTACATACTTCCTTGTGGTATGACGATTTTAATTCTTCTGGGAAGATCCCCAGTAGGAGAATAGCTGGGTCAAATGGAACCTCCAGTTGTAGTTTTTTGAGGAATCTCCATATTGATTTCCACAGTGGCTGGACCAGTCTACATTCCCACCAACAGTGGAGAAGTGTTCCTTTTTCCTCACAGCCCCGCCAGCATTTGTTATTGGTTGATTTATCCATATATGCGGTTCTTTCTGGAGTGAGGTGGAATCTTAACGTTGTTTTGATTTGCATCTCTCGAATGACTAGTGATGTTGAACATTTCTTCATATATTTATTTGCCATTTTTATTTCTTCATTTGAGAAATGTTTATTCATTTCAGTTGCCCATTTTTGGATTGGGTCTTTAAATTTGGGAGGTTTAATTTTTTTGAGTTCTTTGTATATTCTACATATTAGACTTTTGTCTTATGGATAGCTAGCAAAGATTTTTTCCCAGTCTGTGGGTTTTCGCCCTACTCTATTGGTGATTTCTTTTGCAGTGCAAAAGCTTTTTAATAGCATGTGGTCCCAAGCACTGATTCTTTGTATTGTTTCCTGTGCAGTCTGGGTTTAAGCAGAAAGGCAACAGGGGAAAGGGAAAATATGGAAAATGATGAATGAACCTGCTGTAAATAGGGAGGGAGGGAGCATTTGGGAGGGGCGGGGGAGAGGGGGGAGAACCAAGATACATCGTGTATAGGTACAGAATAAATGTAATGAATGTGACCATTGTATGTAGAATGTACCAATACATGTTCTTGGTTTAAAATAAAATAAAATTAAAAAAAATAAAAAATAAAGTATACTTCATCCTACTGCCTTCCTACCTGAAAGATTTAATGAGGTCTTCATTGTCCTTATTTAATAAAAAGAAAAAAATCTGGCAAGGATCTATAATGCACCACAAACCATCTCAGCTTGATTTTATGCCACTCTGTATTTTGTGACAGCAAGACTCACATTGCTATTTCATATCTCATAAAGTGGGCTCATATTCCCCTCTTGGAGTATTTAAACATGCCCTTTCCTCTGTTTGGAGTGAGTTCCCTCTGTGCCTAGTTAATTCTAACTCAACCATCAGAATCCACCGGAAATGTCACTTCCTCAAGGCACCCACCACCATGTGCCTGATCCAGACCGAAACACTGTCCTTAATAATACCACAACTGCAAATAATTGACTGTGTCATTTTTTTCAAACAATGTTTGTTTCACAAGAACCAAGACTTCTCCTTGTGTAATCACTATATTCTACTTCCCAGAACAGGAAAATACTGACACTCAGTATCTATGAGTAACATTTATAGTAAGTAGAATTTATAAGTGAAATGAAAGCTGAAGAATCTATAAATTTATTCACTAGATTCTTTTATTTAATTCTAACCTTGTTAGGTAAATAAATATTCTCCTTTTAATGGGCGAGAAAACTGACTCCGATAAGGAAATAAACAAAGGTCTTTCTTGGTGAGAACAATGGTTCACTCTGCCCAGTTTCCTCTCTGACAGTAATATTAAGGAGTATTTGGCAAATAAATGTGATTGTATACCATAAAAGTGAGTAATATACTTTGATAAATTCATTTTTCTTAGTAACATGACCAAGAATTATCAGTTTATAGGTCTAGACCCATCTGCAAATAAATTATGTGCTTATTTTGCATTCTATAATCTCATGGGCCTTAGATTTAGTCTTACTAATTTAAAAATAGAAATTTTTTTATATTCTAAAACATCATCTTTTTACACAGTTAAAATAAATGTAACTGAACTCCTCCTTTTAATTTGCATTTTTTCTGTTTTCAGTGGAACACCTCCCTTAGTCTAGTAGCATAATTTTTTTCTTTCATTTATAATGGAAATTATCTATCCATATGCAAATCAGCATATAAGCAAAGTACTCTATATGAGAAATTAGGGTGAATTCATTATGGACTATGTATTGTGCATGTATGTGCACATGTGTGTGTACAAAGTTGGTTTTTCTTTTTTTAACCTAAATACAGCATCATCCTTAAGCATTTATTCTATTCCTCTGCTTCCCTAGAAGCTTAAGGCAATTCTTCTTTGGCACCTTTATCAACACACCTCAAGTAACAGCTCCGCATGTTATGTCATGAAATCCTCCTTCCAGTTTGCTGCAAAATCTGTTAAAGAGGCAGATCTGTAGCTTCAAACACTTAAACCCTCAAAATAGGATTCAGCATTTAGAAAGTGGGTCAAGTGCCCTCATGCTGGCTTGACACACATCAATGTATTATTTAGGAACAATTTTAGCCTCTAGAATCCACAAATGAACTTTTAAATCTATTTCTAATACTTTTTAAATGTTTTTCCACTTAAGAGGATAGGGTTATCCATAATATTGAACATGAAATGAATTTTAAAAGCAAAACCCTTATCCCCTTTTCAATACTTTTAACAAACTCTTTAAATTTTATCAGTATCATAAAAGAGAGACTAGAGATTAAAAATTTGAGTACTGTTTCTACTTAATCGTGCTGACTTTAGGGATATTAGTAATCTTTGTGAGAGAATGTGTAGCTCAAAATGACTAACTACACAACAATGTCCAAGGGCATTAGTACATTATGACCCCCTAAATTACAGTGATCATCACAGTATGCAAAGCATTTTAAAATTTCAAACCTAGCTGGGGATTTAGCTCAGTGATTACAGTGCTTGCCTTGCAAGCATAAGGACCTGAGTTCGATCTCCGGCACCACAAAAAAAAAAAAAATAAAATAAAATAAAATAAAATAAAATTTCAAACCTAGTTCTAAATTAGTTGACATATTAAAATGGTATTGATTAGCCTAAGAAATTTACATACAATTAAAGAAAATTGTACATTCCTTGTAACGTACAATTGTAACATTACAAGCTTACAACCACCCCACATCACCACTATTTCTGACTCAGCCCTTTCGAGAGCAACTGCTTACTCTCTTGCTCATATTTTCTCAAATAAGTCAATGTTATTCTTTTGGGCAAACTAGCTCTGTATATAGGTTGAGTGTCCCTTATTCGAAATGCTTGGGGCCAAAAGTATTTTGGAATTTGTATATTTTTAAGATTTTGGAATTTTTGCATATGCATAATGGTATATCATGGGGATGCAGTCCAAGTCTAAAAATTCATTTTTCTTTTACATGCACATTAGATGCCCAAAGATATTTTATAAGATACTGTTAAAGTGCTTACAGTTTAACTGTGCCACATCACATGAGGTGAGGTGTGGAAGTTTTCACTTGTGGCATCACATCAGTGCTGAAAATGTTTTGGATTTTGGAACACTTAAGATTTGGGGTTTTGAGATTAGGAACACTCCACCTATACTATCCATCTTTCTGTAGACATCAGTTTATTATATTTTCTTCAGATCACTTTTTAGGATTGTCCATTCTTTTCGTTTTGCCTTTGTATTCCATTACTACAATCTCTGTCACAGGTTTCTTTCTTTGGTTGCTTCACATTTTTAAGAGACTATAACAATATAAAAAGTTTGTTCATTCTTATGTAAAAATTGTTTATTTTATGTAATAATTAAAACCTCTCATGTAATGATATCTAAAATATTCCAAATTAATGAGTACCTGGTTCTCTTAAAGTCTGAGATTAATTATATTTACAGGTTAAAAAACTGAAAAAATAGTTCTCTTAAAAGGTGCAGCAAAGATTAAATAAACATAATAATGTAATTTAAAAATAATAGTACATTCATATCCTCTTTTATTTATTTCTTATATCTACAGGAAGATATTAAGTAGAAGTGTTAGACTAAATATCTCTCCCATACTCCTATATGATTTGTACATAGGAATCTAAAGAAATCATTTAATAATATATTTCAAGAATAAAGAGTTTGTAAAGTTGCAGGACATGAAATTAAATTACATTTTGTTCCCAAGCAATGAAAACTTTAAAAAGAAACTTAAAAATAACATTATTTACCATAGCATAGCACCAGAAAATATCAAAAACCTAGAGATAAATGTAACCAAAATTTCTCAAAGCCTTCTAGGCTAAAAAGCTACAAAACATTGTCAAAAGAAATTTAAAAACTCATATTAAAAAGATATACCATGTTCACAGATTTAAATGTTCAATATTATCAAGATGTGTTATCTTCAAATTAATAAGTAGATTCAATAGAATATTAATACTTGATCAACTTTAGAAGAAATAAGCAAAATAAATCCAAAATGCACATGAAAATGTATAAGATATAGCCAAAATGCACGTACAAGCGAGCAACAACATAGGAAGATTTATAATCTAAGGGAAATGAATATTTATGCCCACAAAAACACTTATACATCAGTGTAAACTCTTATTTATAATTCACATACATTCTTACAATGAAATACTCATTAGCAATACAAAGAACAACTCTTAATTCATGCAACATCAGAAGTGAATTTCAAAAATATTGGGCAATACAAAAGCAGTCACACACTGAGTTCTGACTGTATGATCACAATTATATTACAACTACATATAGATTACCTAATCTATTTTGATAGTGTTTAGAGAAAGAGGGGGAGTTGCCTGGGGAAGAGCTATAATAAAAAAGTATATATCACTTTGTGCAATTATTACAAGGTTCATACAATTGTCATACCTCATCAAAAGGATCATGTAAGTTTTGTACCTTTTTCTAAATAATGTTTTTATTTTAATAAAAAGGTTCAAAGAATAAAACACATAGTTGATGTAGTACAGGTCCTAAAATATAACTTTTTTGGGGGAGGGGTGCTGGGAATCCAACTCAGGGCCTCGTGCTTACAAAGCAAGCACTCTAATCACTGAGCTAAACCCCCAGCCCAATATAACATATTTTTTTACAGAAGTTTAATCTTCATTTTCTCTAAACCTGCATAATAGATTAAATCGGTTCTTTATTGTAAATAGATACAGAAGATGGCTATTGGCCAAATGAAATCTACATGCTAAACTTTACAAAGATTCTACTTATAGCATAATTCATAAAAGCATATAAAACTAGAGAAACCAGTGTATTTTTAAAAGAATGACAATCTGAAAATATCAGTTTTTTTTTCCATTGACCAAAGAATATTCTCAAGTGCTAACTTCAATTTTAAATTTATTGTCCATGAAATGAGCAATTTCTGTGGGTAAGCACACATGCCCAGAATGAGGACGATGGGTTCTTGTGGGCAGTTGCAGCCCTACTTGGATAACAAGGATGGCTGTGAGACACCATGACCTGTAGTAGTCATTGTCATCACGTCTTTGCAAGCTCCATACAGATAATATGCTTTTCTATGGTAACATTTTTTTTTAAAATATGCTTTATGCAGATGTGTGATTTCGGTCTCAAGCATCCCCCAAAGCTTCATAAGGTCATAGGGTAGGGATTTTGGAAGGTGATTGGATTATGGGGCCTTACAGCTGACATCCTTGCTGTGGGGATGCAGAGTCTGGTTGGAAGAGGCGAGGCCCAGAAGGGTCTTTCTCCCATCCCTACTCCTCCCATTTCCTAGGTTATTAAAGATTAATAAAAACAATATCTGTCAGCCAACTATATGTCGGTCTCCAGACAAATGAAAAAGAATCCCAGGAGAAATGAACTAACACCATGTCATAACAATTGGGAAGTTATATGTTAAGCAAGAACCACTTGAAAAAGAAATGGCATGGAAACTATGAAAAATATAAGGCAGAATAGAAATGAAATAACAGTAAACAACAAGACTGGAATAAAATAGAATCCAAGTGACATTCATACCCCTTGCTATTTGCTAGAACCACCAGTACAACAAGCAAGTGCTATCACATATTACAGACTAAAGAAAGATGTGGTGAGCAACAAGACCAAGGTCAAAAGGCAGATGAAGACCTAGTACTAACACAAACATCAAAAATGGATATGAGTAAAGTGGAAGGGATAAACATTCCAGAACATTATTCAGCACTAAACAATGAAGAGAATTATGTTTCCAAAAAACAATGCATATTGTTACTTGCCTCAAAAGAAAAAAATCCTAAGAACCAAAAGTTCAGAAGCAGAAACATTTTCAAAGAGGTACTCTCTTCATCTTTCATGGCCGTGAGTAAAACACTGGTCTCTATAATTGAACTGCCATTAAAATTTCAAGCCTTCAACTTCTTAATACAGATACTGCATAAGTGAAATCACACGATGTTCTACTCTCTCTTGAGAAAGACTCAGTAGAGCTTAGCAACTACTTTAGCACTAAATTCTGTTAGAATGACACAATACATTTTAATGTGTGATATTTTATAACATTAATGCTATTTATTAATGACTTTATTATTGATATAGGTGATTGATACAACATTTTTCTTAATTGATTATTTTAAATTAGCATACTTTGGATTTCGTTTCCTGAGACATTATTTTTTAAGTCTAGAGCACAATGATCTTATTTAAAAACTAACAAAATTTGATGAACACATAATTATCTTGCTACCACACAATTAAGTGACTTTATTTTCATACTTGCCTTTGTTTTTGCCTTTCTCTCCTTCTTCTTCTCTCTCATCAAAATTTCCAATAGTGGTTTGATATCCTAGGGAACATGTATGTCTTTTTTGATTAAAATACTAATTATTAAGTATTTATCTCCCTTTTCTTTAAGTTTCATTATTGTTAAGCATAAATATTTTATGGACATACCTATTTTCTTTATTAAAATAATTACAAAGATTAGATTATGAATAACTATACTATTTAAACTATATAAATAAATACCCGCCTTTTGAAATCCATTGACAAATTATATAAAGTGAACAATCCTTTGATAAACAAGGGTAATGATGAATAACTCTGTCCAGTTTTTTCCCATCCCCAAGCACCAATGTGCTATGAATGTCTTCAGATTGCTAATTAAGGGCTTAAAATGTTATTTGCATTTCTTTGATAACTAATAAAATTCACTTTTCTCTCTACTTCTCTCTCTGAACACTTGGCCTATTTTCTTGGGTATTTCTTAGCCTCCTGCATAAAACTATACATACATACGTCCAGAGAAAGAATACTGGTATGTCTTGCTAGTTGTTCGCTTTTATAAAGACTCCTTCAGCTCTACTGAGGTAAAACTGACAAATAAGAATTGTATACATTTAAAGCGTAAAACAGTTATTTTGATTAATAAGCTAATTAACATATCCATTACTTCACAGCTACCACTTTATCTTTGTGCATGTGAGTGTAGGTGTGTGGGTGTGTGGATGTGTGTATGTGTGCTGAATGCGTAGTGAGTACAAGATGTACTCTCTTAACCAATACCCAGCATTCGGTTCAGTGCCTCTCACTAGCAGGGAGTCAATAAATGCTGTTGACCTGAACTGTGCCCTCAGGTGTTTCAGCTAATCTCCCTGTGTCTGCTTTTCTGTAAAGTGAGGCCAATAAGGTTAAAAAGCCTAAAAGATAACATAAATAATGCCCCCAGCTTTTTTGCCTTTTTTCTTCTTTTAAATACGGATTATTCATAACAATTGCAAGCATTCCCTTCTTCTCATATAAATCAATTCACAGTTCTTTTTATATGAGATCTTCACATATTTAGAGTTATCGAAATTTTTTGTCATTGACAGACATTTTACTTTTTTGCCTAGCTGTACAAATTATAAGTCATACTTATTACTTTCTTTTCACTTTTTAAGATTTTTCTATTAGAGCAGGCTGGCTTAAAACAGAAAGATTATTGAAAAGTAATATATCTGTAAAGTCCCTTAGATCTTTAATTAGAACATAAAATTAAAAAGCAGCAACTTTATTCTAATTTCCATAAATATTCCCATTCGCTGAAAACAGAAACACAAGTAAATGATTCCACAACTGCTTAGTGTCCAACATATACTTAGTGTTAACCAGCACACATACGCAACTCTTTGGAAGATAAAACTCAGCAAGATTGCAATCTTCTTTCTTAGCCAGTGACAATTCTCTAGGAAGTCCTGGTATATTATCCAGTGATATGTTAATTATAAATATGTAAGTACATTAAGTGCTGACTGGATCATCTCTTGCATGTGTAGTAACAAAATCAGAAACATAACAATTTATCACATGTCTATTCTAAGTTCTAATAAAGGGTACAGTTTAACTCTACATTCCATGAGTGTTAACTGCATATCTAAGAGATGAAATGTCACCATGGAAAGGTGATACCTGGAAGAAAACTGATTTAAAATCTTATGATGGTGTTTTCACTGGTTGCTACTATTAATGACAATACTTAATATCCATAATGAGCCTGGCAGCCCTCACTGTTATCTGAATTTCTGTAATATCCAGTCCTTAAAAAAGGAAAAAAATAAGAGAAAAATCATCACATAGCTTAATTATCAATATGCCAAGTTTAAAATAAATTTTTAAAAACTATTTGTATTTTCTTAGATAAAATTCTTCTGTTTTGGCCTAAAAAGTTTTTTTTTCTTTTTATGTTCATGTATTCCAACTACTATGAAGTAATAAATATTCTCATGTTTTAAAAATCTGAAAATTAATAAAACGCCTCTGTTTTGACAAAAATTTAATGTCCAGCTTTTGAGAAGATTGAGTTTATATAATTAAATACAATTATGTTGTTTCAAATCTCCCATCAGATAATGTTGCAGTTCAAAAAATTTTAATGTTTTTATTCAAAGTAGGCAATTTTGAGAATATGACTAAAATTTTATAATGTATACCACTATCCATTTCTAACAAGAGATATTCACTTTTAAAGATTATTTGATTATTTTCCAGGGTTATTAGGAGTTAAGAATTGTTCCTTGATTTTAAAAATTGCTTTTCTATTCCTTGGAGGCTTAGTGATAAACACTAAGCCTTACTACTATGCACTATTAATAGCACTAAGAGAAATGCTGTAAGAGACAAACTTGGTTATAGGGCAGGGTTGTGGCACTGTTTTTTGGCTTACTTTAGACAGGGACTGCATCCAGCCAAATTCTGATCCAAGAGAAACTGTCATCATATCCACATTCAGCCACATCCTTAACGGAAACTAACTTTATAAAACAAAATAATAGAAGAAGAAGGATATTTATGCTCATTATTCCAGTGAGTTTCTTTCATTAACAGTACAAAGGACTATATTTTTAGGACTAAGTGTTAGAATTTCATAGAGAGACAAAAAATAAAAAAATATAGACGAGCAAAGAGTAAAATATGATTACTGACAAAGGCAATATGGATATACAATGTTTTATAATTATTTTTGAAGGCTATCTAATCTGTTTAATTGATATGTCATGTGATTCTTTCAATCATTCAGTGCTGATCTAATTCCCAGTCACCTGCGTGCTGGTTGAAACTATAACACATTATAAATTCTGGTATCCTCAGTCATCTGGGGTTGCGCAAAGCCTAAAGCAACTTGAGCTTCTTGCTCCATCACCCTCGGTGACAGCTCCAGATAGCAGGTCTGTGTTTCCTGGAATGAGTGACAAGTAGAACAAGATCTGACACTGTCTTGACATCACCCACGGGCAGTGAACGTGAAATGTGATACTACTGCCACTGCTTTCCACGTTTCACCGTGGGTGGAAAAGGCAAGATGAGAAGCCCCCAGACAACAACTTCAACAATAGTGTTGCTATTCAGGAATGTGTGATAGCAAAGCCCCAGGGAACTTCTCATAAATCAATATTGGGACAGTGACCCAGAAGGCTTCTTCATATACACCATGACTTTCTATCTGTTTGAAGGTTAATGTGGTCATTTTATGGAATCCAGACCAGTACAGAATTGTGGTTTCTACAGTGCTTGCCAGCTCAAAACATTATAGCACCATCCTTTTTTAAAATGCTTGATATGAATAAATATGAATGAATTTTAAATGTATTGACATCATTGCAAGAAATGTCAACATTTAACTATAAAAAAGAAAGCTATTAGATTTAAAAAAAATAAATGTTTTTAAATAAATGTTTAAAGTAAAGGTACTATAACATCTGTATTAGTTATAGAAATGTTTTAATATATTCAGGGAAGGTATTTAAGATTGTGTTTCAGAGTACTGGGAATATTGTTAACCAGGGTAATTTTATTCTCCTATGAGTAACTGTTAGGAATGAGTATGTGAAGGAAGTTCACCATATACCACATCCTCAATTGCCAGAATTAAATGACAGACCCACTGGTATAAAGTATTCAAATTTCATGACGTCCACATTTACCGTAATTAGTGTGTTATATTTTTTAAATGCATGAACAAATAGATGGACCATGGTAGATAATGATGAAATGCCATATGTTTAGCCAAGCAATGCCCCCAATCCTAGTCCATTACTGGATTTAATGGCTTTTTTAGAACAGATCAGCAGTGTCTGGCACTTGCTTAGCAGTGACTGCCCTTGTGAATACTGCTTTAATCTCTAACAGGAGGGAAGATCAGAAACGGTTCAACTGTGAAAGAAAACAACATAAAAATAGAGCTTTGTACCTGTAAGATTCAGAAGCTGGTTTGTAAAATTTATTAAATAAGCGATAATTGGGTGAGTTCAGTAACACTATGAAGAAGAAGCATGTACTGTTATAAACAATTGTGGCTCTTCAGAAACCACTGTATTACTTCTTTACAGAGAGAGGTAAGAACTAATTTTAACAAATATCCTAATATACTGATTATGTGAATTTCATCTAAGAAATAAATGATTACTGTAAAGAAACACTCTCTTTAGAAAAAACTGCAGGTGCCTTTTATTTAAGCAGAGTGAAATAAATGACACAGCACGTATTAGCCTTTACTGGTTCCTTCCTTCCTTAGATTACCACACTAATGTCTGCAATTTTACCAGACACAGAATTTGTTAAATGTCCTTCGTATTCTTCAGATGCCTTTAGTATATTTTTCTAAATGAGTGCTAAAAGAGAAAAAAATCATTTTTGCTTCTCCAAAGCTAATTTGATCTTATATTTTATCTTGAAGAAAAAAACATTTTTTATTCATGTGATAATTCAGTTTACTCCTGGAAAACTGTGTGGCAAATGAAAAAAGGCAAGATTATATTTAAATGTAACTATTATTTCCAAAGCATTTGTCCTCTCTTTACCATTAGAACAAGGGTTTTGTTACGTGAATCATCTAGTCTCACTTTAGCAAATTTACAATGTTAACTGAAATAGTTTTATGGGCTTAATGAAATACACCACTAACATGTTAATACTGTACATGTATACATGTATATTTTTAATTGAATGTACACACTTCGTTTACCATTGAAAATTGAAAAATAAGAGTGCAGAAGGAGGGAGATACTATAAATATGAGGAAAACAGACAAATCATCACTATACCCAGTGCAATGGGAAGACAGAGGTGTGTATATCAACACATTTGCCCTCTTGTCTTTATTTTAGCCTATCATTTTTCATATTAGAGTCTCCTATTTTTGATTGTGAGATTGTCAGAGTGGAGAGGGAGTTGAGATACTTTTCGCCTTAGTACTGTCACAGTTATCAGTTGGAAATTGAGAATGTATTGCAGAGGATGAGAAATCTTTACCCAAGCCTTTTTGACCCACAGCATCTGACAAACAATATAAAAATTCAAGGACAACTACACTGAGGACCAAATTATCAAGGCTTAGGGTAGAAGTACAGGAACACAGCTTGTCAGAGATCCGTAATTGCTTGCTCAAACAGAAACCAACATCTATTAGCCCAGATAAAGAGTGACTAAATCTTGTCTCTCTTAACCTTTTGGCCTCAATTTCATTCTCCCTCACTTTTTGCTTCCTTTTGATGTGTCAGGAGTGCTCATTTATTTGTTGTCAGTGTGGTCTCACAAAAATGGAGGATGCAGAGAAGTTGCTGGGCAAAGATACATGGAATACCAATGACGAACAAAGGAGTTTGCCTCCCACAGGTGTGAGGGAATGGGGACAGTAGCTTAAGGGTAAGGAGTTCAAAACTAGAAAGGCATTAAAATGATATAGTTTCTAGTTTTCTACACATAGTATAAAAATACAGCTACTCATGCCCCAAAATAAGGACCAAGAACTGTAAACAAGTAATTTTATGTTTTTGGTTTATTTCTTTTCCATCATGACTCATGATTTGTTTAATCACTATTTTTCTTACCCTCCCTCCTTTTAAAATACGGTGTATATCTTTTAGTGTAAACTAAGTCAATTTATTTTAAAAATAGTTCAGGCAGTTGCTAAAAACACACTAATGTGATTTGATACTATTGCTCCCTTCAATCACTACTTCATTTATTTAATTTGATACTGGGGATCAAAACAAGGGGAGGGGTACTGTACTGCTGAGCTACATCCCCAAACCCCTTCATTTAATTTTTAAATTTGAGACAGGGTCTCATTAAATTACCCAGGCAGGACTTAAACTTGCAGTCCTTCTGTCTCAGCCTCCCAAAGTGCCTGGATTTTGGGTGTGTTCCACCTCATCCAGGCCATATTTATTTTTGAACCAAAGAGCCCAGCATGTAAGTTTTCTCTTCCAATGTTTTCTCCCTTCTCCCAGTTTCATTAATAACTGCATTTAGAATGATAAAAGTAAGCAATTATCTCTTATTCACCAAATATTGGTCATATGTGGTTCATATATGTTATTTCTAATCCTCTCCACAACTTTATGAGAGAGATAATTACTATTTTTGTTCAGTTTTATTACAAAAATATGAGTACAATGGTAGGTGTTGAGACCTACATGGTACATGAAAGGAAACTGAGGCCGTATTGAACTAAGGAAAAGACTTGTTCAACCAAATTCTTTGAGGGAAAGAAGTGCTAACCCAAGAGGAATTTCCCTGCTAAGATATATGTGTAAGATTCTGCTAAAATATGTTGAAGTTGGCTTTTAACAGACTCACTTGTATTGAAAAAAAATAAGCTAAAATGTCTATGAGCTAATGATTGATCAAATATATTTTGCTTTCTCTTTTCATGGAATACTATAAATAAGCACTTTTTGTGTAATTTTGACAATCTCTAAAATATATTAAGCTTAAAAAGCAAATAATGAACCAGTTTAACGGAGCATGGTCTCTTTGATGTTATCATAAACTTCATGTAATATAGATAACATTTAGCATAATATTGATACCAAATGTTATTTTGGAAACAGAAGTGACACAAAAACAGAAGGGAAATTTTTTAAAGAAAATAAAAGGGAATAGGGAAGTGGAAGAAAGAGAGGAGATAATGGAGGGAAAGATCAAAATTTGTCATATGCACTCACAAATATGCCAAAATGAAATCCTCTGATCTGTATAACTAATATGCAGTAATAAAAATTCAAAAAACCTTACTTTGGTATCTTCATAATATCAATGATTATATATTTTGTATAACTGATAATATATATCTTATATGCACACATGTACACACACACACCGTGAATGAAAGGACACCAAAACAAAAAACCTGTAATATTTTGGAGGGAAATATAGAATATAATTGAGACATAAATATAGAGAAGTTGGGCTTTTTTAGGAGAAATTAATGATTTTTTATTGAATTCCATTAATTGGAGTGATATATTAAAAGGAACATAAATGTGAACTTCTCTTGTTTCAATTCTCTTCTTCTTTTTTGTTCTTTTTTCATTAATTATATTGGTACATTTTAGATATACATAATGATAATATTCATCACAGAGAATTTGTACCTGTACCAAATATATCCTGATTCTTCTTTTCTTCTCCAATCCCCTTCCTTTGCTTCAATTCCTTTTCCCCCTCCTTGTTTTTTTTTAAAGTAGTTTTATTGTTACATTTTAGATATACCCTAAATGTAGTACCTATGATCACATTCATCTTAGGGAATTTGTACCTATTCATGATATATCTCGATTTTTATTCTTCCACTTCCCTCCCTTCAAATCATCTTCTCCTTATTTATGACATCCCCTCCTTTTTTTGTTTTCACTTTTCCATCTTTTCTATTTTCTTTCTTTTCCTTTTCACTTCCTGCCTTCCCCCTCCCCCTTCCCTAGTCCTTCTTCCCCTTTGAAGATTTTCTTCCTATTTCACAATATCTATTACAGCATCAAAAAAAGGAAATACATAGGAATCAATCTAACAAAGGAAGTAAAAGAATTTTACATTGAAAACTACAGTACTCTGAAAAAGGCGATAGAAGAATGTATCAGAAAATGGAAATACATCCCTGCTCTTGGGTAGGAAGAAACAAAATCATGAAAATAGCCATACTTCCTAAATAACTATACAGATTTAATGCAATCCTGAACAAAATAGCAATAGCACACCTCGCAGAATTAGGGAAAAGAACCTTAAAATTCATTTGGAACCAGAAGAGACCAAGAATAGCAAAAACAATTGTGGGCAACAAAGTCAAGGGAAGGGGCATCATGGTCCCTTACTTGAAATTATACTACAAAGATACTGTGGTAAAAACAGCACAGTCCCGACCAAACAACAAACCCAAGGATCAATGGAACAGGTTAGAAGATGCAGAAACAAGACTAAAACTAGACCCATGTCTCTTGCCATGCACTAAATTAAAACTGAAATGAATCAAAGATCTAAATATTAAAACACTAAATGTGCCTGAATATAGAATAGGTGGAACTCTGGAAGACATCCCAATTACCCAGGAAATATCACAAAGAATCAACAACTCAGATCTCATCTTATTAAAAAGATTTTGCACAACAAAAGAAACCACCAACAGAGTGAAAAGAAAACACATAGAATGGGAAAAAGTTTTGACAGTTGTCCCTCAAAGATCTAACATCTAGAATATATAAAGAACCAAAAAAAAAAAAATCAGATCCCCCCAAATTTAAAGACCCTATCCAAAAATGGAAGTCTGAAATGAATAGATACTTCTCAGATGAAGTGGTACAAACGGCAAATAAATATCTGAAAAATGTTCAACATCACTGGTCATTCAAGAGATGTAAATTAAAACATGCTGAGATTCCATCTCACTCCAGAAAGAATAGCTGTTTTCAAGAAATCTACCAATAACAAATGCTGGAGGGGCTGTGAGGAGAAGGAATCCTTCTTCACTGTTGGTGGGAGTGTAGACTGGTGCAACCACTGTGGAAACCAGTGTGGAGATGTGGAGATTCCTCAAAAACTTACAACTAGACATTCCATTTGACCCAGCTATTTCTCTTCTTGGTATCTTCCCAGAAGAATTAAAAGCATCATACCACACCAATGTATGCACACCCACATTTATAGCAGCACAGTTTGTAATAGCTAAATCTTACAAACATCCCAAATGCCCAGCAGTTGATGAATGGATAAAGATGTAGGTTTTTTAATACAATGGAGTACTCTCAGCTAAAAAAAAAAGGGTAAACTGGAGACATTTCTAGTTAAATGGATGTATTCTAAGACCATACTCTTAAGTGAAATAAATCAGACACACACGTTTAAATATTGCATTGTTTTTCTGATATGAGAAACCAAAAGCGTAAATAATGACCAAAATGTATAGGAGAAGTTGGTTTTATTTTATAACTTTCTACATGATTTGAATCTTTTTCACATTGTTATTTTTATGTTAAAGGAGGTTAAGTGTTCTCAGGGTGGGGATGTGGAATATGGGTTATTATTCAATTACAGATATTTACCTTATAAAATGTGTACAAAATAAATATCACTTTAAATTAAAAACAACAATAATATTCATGAACATAAAGCATAAAACTGCTTGAAGAACTCATAAAAGAAACAAAGTTGACTATTTAAACCCATCGCAGAGAAAGAGCAAAAGTGAGAGTAAGAGAGCGAGCAAGAGAGGGAGAGGGAGAGAGAGAGAGAGAGATTGGGAGGAAACAGGAGATAAAAAGCAGACACACATGAGAACAATATAAATAGCTGACAAAAGTTACAGGAACAATTCAAACAAATTCCTAATACCTGAAAAGAATGTGGACTTACTGAGTCTTCCTATTGGAAGACTGGCTTCCCAAAAATATGGTAAAAAACCAACCATTTGAATATTTAAAAACTCTCCAACAATAATTAACAAACAAATGTCTCAGGGACTTTAAAGTTAAGGTAAGAGTGAGGGTGCGGACAGCACCAGGCCTCTGTGGATGCCACTAGTCCTAGAATGTGCAACCAACTAGTCCTCAGATGTAACCAGAGCAGGACGCCTTCACCGGCCCAACATCTCCAACCCTGTGTTTACACCCTTCCACAGGTGGCAGGCAAAAGATGCACCTGTGGAGGGAGTGGGAAGTAGGGGTGAGGCCGGCCTATCAGTGCCCTCTCCAGGAACCACTGGAATGAACCTCACATCCCTGGGCCCCAGTCAGCACCCAGCATGCAGGTCCCTGTTCATTCCCTTAGCGTGGTATCAGAGGGGTCCCACTAAGCTAGGACCTCTAAGAGATGTGCTAATCAAATTCAAACTTACAAGAAAGTAGTACTGGAATTTCACATAGCAAAAAATTCTTTTCTTTTGAATCACATGAATAGTTACTGTATTTATGAAAATGTTTCTGATTCCGTTTTCTGTATTTGCACTGAAATACTTATTAGACTCTTGCTAATTTTATAAATAATTACTATCCTTTTTGAGGATGTGTAGATGTGTATGTATTTGTGTGTATATTCTCTGCTCATGTTAGTGAGGCATGTCACCCAGTTATGATATTTACTGGGACAATATGGAGAAGATACTATTTTTAACATGTTTTCAGTGAGATTGCTTAAAGCTGAAGGATGCCATAATTGGACAATGAAAAGGTCCATTGGAAAGCAGCTGAGCTTGGAATTCGAGAATACTCAGGATTAAAAGAAAATATTCACAACTCTCAAAACAAAGCAATATGGATACAAAGTCTGGAAAAATCAGAATGATACTACTCTTCTTACTAGTACCATAGATTACTAGATGACTGTGAGGCAAATCCACGAAATTCTAACAATAACAAAATGATTCATGACCTAGAACTCTGTACTTGATATAATATTGATCAAGAATGGCAATGGAATTGTAATATTTTTAGATACTGAAGGTCTCAAATTATTACTTAGCATATATTCTTCCTAAAATGCAACTAAAGATGTGTTCTTAACAAATTTAAAGATATAAAAACATTTAATGTGTTCTATTTCTGCTCAACTAATTATCAACCTTAACTCATTCTCCAATATTTTCTAGCCATTTTGCATGGGTTTTGACACACCAAAATGCTATTTGTCAGTTCCTTATATTTGGCTTAATTTGCTGAACCCTGTTATTCTTTGGGCATTTATTCAAACAGTTTTCTCACCTGAGTTCTTTGAATGCAACTAATTAGTGATGAGAAGGACTTCACTTTTTATGTGACAGCAGGCAGGATATTTTGCAAAGATTGTGGCTTAATGATTATTGTATATAATCGCTTCTCGGCCTTTTGGCTAAGATCAAGTGTAATGATTATTGTATTAAACGTGTTTAAAAATCTGTTGAAATCAGTAAAGAGTGAAACCTATATTTTATAGAATAAATTTGGACAAAATAAAATGTGTGAAATTCATCTAGAATTTTGAAAAGTTAAAAAAAAAAAAACAGATAAGAGAAACATCCACTACATCCCGCTAGGAGGTGGGGATGTAGCTCAAAGGTAGAATGCTTGCCTAGCAAGCGCAAGACCCTGAATTCACTTCCCAGCAAACTCCCCCAAAATAATAACATTACATCCTTCTATTCAAATTGTGTCCCTCTGTGCTGCACAAGAGGCAGACAATCACTGTAGATACCCATGTACAAGATTATAACTCTATAGAATTAAGAGATAATGTTAGATGATAAGAAAGAGTAACACAAGACTGGCAATCACACATATAATCGAGGATATTTCCTTTTAAATGAAGAGGAAAAAATACACCAAAATAGATAGGATTCCACAGATTGTAAATATGTTTAACAAAAAATAATGATTTTTAAAATACACAGACATAACAACCACCAAACTTGAATAGTGAAAAAATTAATCACTTGTTCATGCTATACGCAATTATTTGTGGAAGCATTCTGCCTACAGTCTCCCACAACTCTTGTCTGACAAAGCTTACACCAACAATTAGATGACTTACACAGGCCTTTATAGATTTAGACAGAAATACACGATGTCACTTCTGCTAACATCTTATTGGTCAAAGCAACTTACAAAACCATGTGTGTTAGTTACTTTCTTCGTTGCTGGGACATAATACCTGACACCCATAACTTAAAGAAGGAGAGGGTTATTTGGGCTCACAGTCTGTAGAGGTTTCAGACCATAGTCAGCTGGCTCCAAGGCAGGGTGGCACGGCAGAGGAGCATGGCACAGGAGAACCAGTCAAGGCATGGCCAGCAGGAAGCAGAGAGAGAGATTGAGTAGTTGATAAACATAAAGGGATGCTGAACCTCATTTGTATTCTGAAAATTCTGAATTAAAATAACCTTAAAATGCTTATTCCCACATAGCAGAATATCAGAAATGTAAAAATATGATAATCTCAAGTGACTGAGCAATAAGTATTCTCATAATCTTTCCTTGTGGGAATAAAATTTAAACTAGTAATTTCAGCAGGCAAACACTATTAAAATTTAAATTATGAATCTTAGTTATTTTCTCATAACCGAGACACAATACCCAACACTCACAATTCAAAGGAGAAAGGTTTATTTTAGTTCACAATTTGTAGATATTTCAGTTCGTAGCTGGCTCCAAGGCATGGCAGAGGAGAATAAACTCATGGCAGGGCAGCAGAAAGCAGAGACAAATCAAGGAATGGAGAGAGATAGACCCCTCCAGGCCATGCCCCCTGTGACCCGCCTGCTTGCACCAGGCTTCACCTTCTAATGTCACACATAGTTATAATTTCATGAGTGTACTAATCCACTGATGAGTATACTCCCATGATCCAATGAGCCCCCCAAAGCCTCACCTGTGAGCACATGAGACTTCAGAGGGATATCTAGATATAAACCATAACATCATATCTAACATAAAATGGGACTGAGAAGTACAGCCATAGTAATCGCTTATTTTAAAAAAAGTGATTGCATTTGATATGGTTTGGATGTGTCCTGCAAGTGCTCATGTGTTGAAATTTAACCCTTCCTGTGAGATATTAAAAGGATGAAACTCAATATGACCACAATATTGGAGGCTGAGCCTTCGAGAAGTGATTGGGATTAGATAAAGTTAACAAAGTAGAGCTCCTACAAGGGCATACTAGGGACTTGATAAGGAACAAAAACCAGAAGACACACACACGTGCTACCCGCCTCTTATTACATGAAACTCTAGGCCACCTCTGAACTCTTCCAGTAGGAAGGTCATTATCAGATGTGGGCCCTTGAATCTCCATAACTGTGAGCTTAAAAGAGCCTCTTTTTCTTTGAAAATTTATTCAGTGTTGGGTACTTCATTCAAGTACCATGAAATGGACGAATAGAGTGGTGAGGCAGGATATTTGTGAAAGCCTTCGTGACTGCTATATACTCTCATAAATATCTAGACTATGAAGGAGAGAAATGGCCATTTGGAAATAAATTTTAAAATACAGTTAAGTGAAACTGAGTTTAAAATGAGTTAAGTGAAAAATTCTGGGAAAAGGGGCATATTTTAACACAGTGTATATAGCCATGTTCACTTTCATATAGAGAGGGGTGAAAAGAGTTATCACGTATGTCCTTAGGCATTTATGAAATACACTCTTTGACCAAAATTTCTCCAGGAAATACTTCCATGTATTGAAATTTGAATTTCAAAATGACTATTGAAAAGGGCTATTTTTGATGAAATTAGATGCTAACAGATCTATTTATTGAAGAAGTCCGTAAATAAAAACACTGAAAGCAGTAACTGCAGCTAGTTAGAGTTATTTAAGTATCAAAACAAATATATTATAAAAAATAAAAATATCAAACAAAAAGGAATACCTTCATGGTTTGAAGGTGATTAATTGGATGGCAAAGGAATAAGAAGATAGACACAAAACATAATACATATTTTATTTTCCCATCTAATCAAATCTAAAGTTACTGTGAGATGTTTGAGTTATATAAAGGATTAGTAATAGCTAGAGAAATTTTAAGATAACACCACAGATATCCATACCAGTAATGTTAATACAACAAATCATTTTAGCTCCTAAATTTATTTATTTATTTATTTATTTATTTATTTATTTATTTATTTATTTATTTATTTTGGTGCTGGGGATCGAACTCAGGGCCTTGCGCTTGCAAGGCAGGCACTCTAACCACTGAGCTAAATCCCCAGCCCCAAGCTCCTAAATTTAAATAATCACATTGAATTCAATAAAAGATAAAAGCTGAATAAAACCTGGCCCCAGTACCATTTATATAATAGTCCTACTGCTTAGCACAACTCTTAGTTACCTAGTGAGCACTTAACATGAATCATTCTTATTTGTTGAGACAGAGAAAGGCAAGTTACAAAACGTAAAAAGCAGGATGTAGATCAAGTGCATGATTTCAAAACTAAGTAATATATCTAACTATCCACACATAAAAAAGACACTTAGAATAAAAAGTTGAGACTAAAAATGGACAAAATAATTTTTTGATATTTTAATGCACCATTGTTTTCCTCTATCTCAATTTAAATCAGTAAAATTTTTAAAAAGTCCAGAGACATAAGAAAGAAATATCAAATTAAACAATTTCTACAATTAAATGATAATGCCAATAAAACACACCAAAACTTATGGGACAGAATGAAAGTAATCCTATGAGGGAAATTTATAGCACTGAACTCTCATACCAGAAAAACATAGGAAGCTCAAATAAACAACCTAATGCTGAATTTCAATTTTGTACAAAAAGGACAAGTCAAGCACAAAGCTTATACAAGGGAGGAAATTACAAAGATCGGAGTAGAAATTAATGTAATTGAAACTAAGAAAACAATAAAAGAATCAATGAATCAAAGAGTTGGTTCTTTGAAAGATTAAATAAAATCGACAAACCCTTAGCCAAACTTATCCGAAAAAGGGAAGTAAAGACTCAAATCCAAGCAATTAGGAATGAAAAGGGTGAAATCACAACAGATCCTGCAAAAATCCAGAAGATCATCAATACCTACTTTAAGAACCTTTATTCTAATAAAATGGAAAAAACAAGAAATGGACAGATTTCTAGATACATATGAATTACCAAAGCTGGATCAACAAGATATAAAGATTCTAAATAACCCAAATTAGCCAATGAAATTGAAGATATAATTAAAAACCTACCAACAAAGGAAAGTCCAGGTCCTAACAGATCCATTGCTGAATTCTACAAGAAATTTAGAGAAGATCTAATGCTGCTATTCCTCAAACTCTTTAATGAAATTGAAAGGGAATCAATACTCCCAAATTCATTCCCGGAAGCAAACATTACCCTGATACCAAAACCAGAGAAGGATCCCAACAAAAAAAGAGAACTATAGGCCAATCTCCTTAATGACATAAAAATCCTCAATAACGTACTGGCAAACAGAATGCAGCAAATCGTCAAGAAGATTATATACTACAACCAAGTAGGATTCATCCCAGGGATGCAGCGATGGTTCAACATACACAGATCAATAAATGTGATACACCATATCATCACAGCCAAAGATAAAAACCATATAATCATCTCGATAGACACAGAAAAAGCATTTAACAAAGTTCAAAGCCCATTCATGGTAAAAACTCTAGAGAAAATTAGAATAGATGGTCTTTGTTTCAATCTGACAAAAGCAATCTATGACAAACCAACAGCAAACATCATACTAAATGGACAAAACTGAAAACTTGCACTCGCGACTCATGAACAAGACCAGGATGACCACTATCACCACTCTTATTCAATATAATTCTGGAAACATTAGTCAGATCAATTAAACAAGAGAAAGAAAGAAAAGAAATAAGGATAGGAAAGGTAGAAGTCAAATTATCATTATTTACCAATGACATGATACTATACATAGAAGACCCAAAAACTTCCTCCAAACACTTCTACATTTAATAACTAAATTCAACCACATAGGTGAATACAAAGTCAGCACTCAAAAATCAATAGCATTCCTGTACACAAATAAAAAACTCACTGAGAGAGAAATTAGGGAAACAACACCTTTCACAACAGCATCCAAAAAAACCAAAGTACCTAAGGAAGTAAAAGATCTATACACTGAAAACTACAGTACTCTGAAAAAGGAAATCAAAGAGGATATGAGAAAATAGAAAGATATCTCTTGCTCTTGGATAGGAAGAATTAATATAGTGAAAATGGCCATGCTTCCACAACTGTTATACAGATTTAATGCAATCCCAACAAAAATACCAATAGCATTCTTCACGGAATTAGAGAAGACAATCCTAAAATTCATTTGGAACCAGAAGAGAACTAGAACAGCAAAAGTAATTCAAAGCAATGAAGGCACAGCAGGGGACACTGCAATCCCTGACCTGAAATTATATTACAAAGCTAGCTACTGTGATAAAATACAGCATAGTACTGGCAAAAAAAAAAACAAACAAAAAAACAGACCTGAGGATCAATGGAACAGATTAGAAGATGCAGAAGATGCAGAAACAACTTCAAATACCCTCAGCCACCTCATTTTTGACAAATAAGTCAAACACCTTCACTGGAAGAAAGATAGCCTCTTCAACAAATGGTGCTAGAAAAACTTGCTTTCCACATGCCGAAAATTAAAACTAGGCCCATATTTTTCACCATGCACTAAATTAAAGTAGAAATAGATAAAAGACCTAAATGTTAAAACAGAAACACTAAATGTGCTGGAATATAGAATAGGAAGAACTCTGGAAGACATAGGTGTAAGCAAAGACTTTATGAACAAAATCCTGATTGCCCAGGAAATATCACAAAGAATCAACAACTGGGCTCTCATCTTATTAAAAAGCTTTTTCCCAGCAAAAGAAACAACTAACAAACTGAAGAGACAACCCACAGAATGGGGAAAATTTTGACAGCTGTTTCTCAAAGGTATAACATCTAGAATATATAAAGAATTCAAAAAAATCAAACCCACTAAATATAAAGACCCAATCTAAAAATGGCCATCTGAAATGTATAGACACTTTTCAGATGAAGAAGTAGAAATGGCAAATAAATATATGAAAAATGTTCAGCATCACTAGTCTTTAAAGAAATGCAAAATAAAACAACACTGAGATTCCATCTTACTCCAGAAAGGATGGCTATTATCAAGAAATCAGCCAATAACAAATGCTGGTAGAGTTGTGGGGCAAAAGGAACCCTTCTGCACTGTTGGTGGGAATGTAGACTGGTGCAAGCACTTTGGAAATCAGTGTGGAGATTCCTCAAAAAATTAAAAGTGGAAGTTCCATTTGACCCAGCCTCGTCTTGGTATCTTCCCGAAAGAATTAAAGTTATCATAGTGCAGAAATATATGCACAGTGATGTTTATAGCAGTACAGTTTGTAACAGCTAAATCTTGGAAATAGCCCAAATGCCCATCAACTAATGAATGGATAAAGAAGATGTGGGGTTTCTTTTATACAACAGAGTACTACTCTGACATAAAAAAGGTAAGCTTGAGACATTTCTAGGTAAATGGATGCACCTTGAGACCATACTCTTAAGTAAAATAAATCAGACACACATTTAAATACTGCATTGTTTTTCTGGTGTGAGAAACTGAAAGTGTAAATAAGGACCAAAATGTGTAACAGATATTGGAAAAAGGGAAGAAATTGTTCAAATGGGAAGGGGACTAAGGGAGGGGGGAGAGGGAAAGAAAGAGAGGGACAAGAAAGAAAAAAAGGTAACAGAAGGAAAAATGGAAACAAAGGTTTCGTAAATAAGGATGGGAAGAAGGGTTGAAGGGAAGTAAGGGAAATGGGGAAAAAAAGAAGCAGCAAAATATACTACATACAGGTACAAATTCCCTATGACGAATGCTATCATTATGTATACATAAAACATACCACTAAAATTAAAAATGCTAAAAAAAATTAAAAATATCAAGTGAAAAAAGAAAAACAAAGTGAAGTAATGATTAAAGGCACAGACATAAAATTGCTATCTCAGAGAAAAAAATTACTTGGCAATATCATGTACAAAGCAAAATTTATTTTATAAACACTAGGATTAATGAAAATACACTTTTAGTGATACATTAATTTGCAGCTAAAATAAACTAAAAATGGAGATTAAAAAATTCGGAAGTTATGGGATTTCATGCCAACTGTATGAAAAGTTTTCTCTTTTATTTTTTTCCTATCTGCTAATGAGCTTCAGTTGTTTGGGTGCAGTGTCATATGGCAGAGGTTTCTCACTAATGATGACTTCAGACCTACTTGATAATATATCACAGCTTTTCCATGAATAGAAGACATCTTTGCAGCAAGAAGTCTTTTTAAAATTATTTCAAAGTTCAAAATGTATATGCGTAGATATGTTCATTGAAATGATTTTGATTTGTTTAATCAACATAGTACTCCTCTTCCTATTCGGGTGTTAGCCAAGTATCTTATATTTACTGTTACTTCTGATATTTTTCAGTGGATTTACTACATTATTTGGTTATGATTTTGGAATGAACTCATTTCTTAAAGATCTGCCAAATGCCTGAAGATATACTGATGCATATTTCCAAGCAGATTACAATTCCAGGATAACAAGAGGGCCAAAAGTGATGATTGTACTTACAGCCTTTATGTCCCATTGTCTTAAATGGTATTGTTGTTCTGTGATTTAAACAGCCAAATACAGAATTTGATCTCAGTAAATCTCCTCTAGTCTCAATATATTGGATTCAATCTTCTCACATGTGAAAAGGCAACTAATGTACTGTAAATAAATGAATATAAACTAAGTTGTCAGGATTCACAATGAGAGATGAAATTAAGAATATAATCTGCCTCTTAGCAGTGAAATGAGTTCTAGTTAATTGTACTATTTTTCAGCAAAAGTTTTCCAGAAGTCTAAATCATAAAACAAAGCACCAACTAAACAAAATTAAAAGTCATTTACAAAATATAAAAACAAATTTATTTTTAGAAAGTAAACTAAAGTTGGGAAGTTGATTTGGGGGATCATGATTTTTTAATTATTTAAATGTCATAAACTAAATATTAATACTTTTTTATTCTAGGGAAATATTTTTCTATGATAGCTACAAATTTCTATGATAGCTACAAATTTCTAGGGTCCAAATTTCTAGGTTTCTCGACAATTACACAGTCTAATTTCTCATTTTCACATGGAAAAGAGCAGCCTAAAGAAGTTATCTCCTCCAAAGATGCAGAGCCAATGCAAAGACTGGAACCTAGGCTTTTAGCTTTCAATCTTTTTCTTTCTGAAAAATGTACAAGTTACTGACATCCTTCTTTATCTGACTCCTTGATCATATTTTTGGTCAACATTTCAAAACTACCTTTTAAAATATTTAAATTGTATTCTTTTTTTCAGAAAATGCTATGGTGACAATTCATAACAAAATGGAGATAGACTATAAGGGTTAGATCTTCCAAAGATTACAAAATGTGTTTCGGGGGAGGAACAAAGATTTGAGCTGAAGAAAATGAGTAACGCAGGGTCAAGCTGGCAGCACCCCTGTGAGAAGCTGAGGAACAACAACTATATGACACCCAGATCAGGACATGACAGGAATTCGTGAAAGAAAACACACAATACCCTCAGGTGCAAGGGCAAAGTATGACAGAACAGGATGCTACTGGTCACATTGCCAGGCAGGACCATACAAGAGTGCTTTTTAGATGAAGGAAGCTGCAGGTATCTTTCATGAATATGCAGTGTGGTTCTACCTCTGCTCTAAGCTTGATAACCATACCCCACCAACGGAATGTGATTATAAGAGTTAATGAGGAGCATAGAACTGACAGGACTATACTGATACTTGCATGCAAGTAGGATTACTATATGATTAGAATAACTGAAATAAACAAAAAATTTGTCCTTAGTGTTAGAACTCTTTGCTCTTGCAATATGTGAGTTTGAGACAAGGGCCAAATAGATGTGTCTTACAATCTGAGATCATAGAAAGACATTATGAGACACAAGTTTTCCCCATCAAATAAAGGATTTACTTATTGTCCAGGGATTTTACAGCTCTAAAGAAAACCAGGTAGGGTGGGGCAGGGATTTCTATTGGCTGACTGATTCTTTTAAGGAACAGGAGTCACTTAAATTCCTAAATTGTTCTTTTTGGTTTTAGGGGAAAAAAATCTAAGCATTTCTTGGATTGGCCTTGTTTCTTTTCTCAATTAACTGTATCAGGAAAAAATAGAAAGAAAGACTCAGAAAGAAAGACGCAGAGAGAGACACACACACACAAATGAATACAGGAAACAGATTGCACACAGAGATATGCAGACACCCAAAGAGAGAAGATATATTACTAAGATATGGAAAAACAGACAGATACACGCTCACAGACATAAAAACAAAGATACATAGAAAGGCAGAACAATAAAGAAATACACAGATATACCATATATATAAAGACAATAGAAAACAGATGCAGAAATACAGAAATATTCAGAGGAACATCGAGAGGCAAAGAAAAACACAAAGAGAGACAGACTAACAGATACATACACTTAAAGACATGCAGGCGACACATGGAGAGATGGAGATGTACACAAAGACACAGCACATGTGGTGCACACGTTGAGGCACATATGAGGAGATACAGGAAGATGAGGCACACTGAGAAAGAGACAAAATGATGGTGTGAGATACATTGGGAAGGAACTCCACCTTGAGCACTGAGTCTTGGACTTCAGTTGGTCTGAATAGTCATAAAACTGCATGTGAGGGCTTCCAGTGTGCCTGTCATATCAGGACTACAGGACTGAAACCGGAAGTGTGTTGTTTTTAAAAACTTCACAGATATTTCTGCTATGTTCTCTTGGCTGGAAAAATCTCCTGTGTTAAGACTTCATCACTCCTAAAGGAATACACATGCTAATTGTTTCTTTAAATCTGAAAGAGGCCTTACTAGTGTGCTGGAAAATTGTTCAAGTTTTTTCAATGATTTACTTTGACACTTTTGCTTAATTGAAGTTTGTTTGTTTGTTTGTTTGTTTTGCCAAACGAAATTGTAATTTTAATTATTTTCTACCTAGGCTTTTTTTTAATTCTCAAGTATTTAGTTTCCTAATATTTTAAATTTCTTTATTTCACCCTTGTCCATCACTATTGTTTTCACTCAAATTCCTTTAAAATTTATTGCATTTTATTTATCTTAGTTCTTAGATTAGCTGTTTTTATTTCTAGTCATTAACTACTAAATTCAAATTCTTTTGGGGGGAGGTGCTGTGTATTGAACTCAGGGCCTTGCACTTGCTAGGCAAGCACTGTACCACTTGAGCTAAATCCCAACCCCTCAAATTCCTTTTATGGCAAGCAATGGAAAAGTCAAGTCAAGCTGGGTTAAACCATAAGAACATTTATAAAATTTTTATACCTGGAAGTAGGGTGAGTGGCTCTTACAATTTTCTTAGTTCATTGATTAATGAACTGATTTAATGCAGTGTCCATTAGTAGACACTGCAGTGGTGATTCTTAGAGAAAAGATGGTGTGAAGGACATCCATGTGTGCTAGCTTTATCTTCATCCATAACCAGATGGCTACCATATTCCCAGTGTGTTGTCAATGACCAACAGGAAAGAGTTCTCCTAAGGTTTTGTATTAAGAATAAGGAAAAATTTCCCAGAATCTCCTTTTCAAAATTCCCCTTACATTTTATTGATTCAGAACTATTTCAGTTTCTGAACCAACCTGTGGACACAGAGAGCTCTGTTTTGCTTATCACAGGCATAGGTTCCCAAACAGTCAGGGACTGGAGAAGCAGATTTTCCTAAGTGATCTCTACTCTTTAGTTCTGGGCCGTTTCCAAAGCCACATGCTTGTTACAAATCATGATGGAAAATTTAGCTGTAAACGGGGATGAAGTAAATGGTAAAATGGTTACAAGACAGAAAACCAATAATATTCATCATCATTATCATTCTTATCATCTGTAACTTACTTTATTGATCTTAGGACAAAAAGAATTCACAAGGGTGAAGTGCTTTGCAAATGTCCTGATTTTTTTAAATTAAAATGACAGTTCTAACTTCCTTTTTTAAAGTAGGAAATTGAGAAATCTCGTAGACTGCTATCTCTTCTGTGAATTCTGCTTTGATTCTTGGTCTTCAGGCAAAATTACTTATTCTTCTACCATACTTCATTTACACTTTGGGATAGTGGTTTATTGACTTATATTAAAGTGTGGTAGATCATGACTCCTTGAGGTGGAATGGGGCACTCTTTGCTGAAGCCCCAGGATCTGTTATAGTGCCTGAAATACAGCAGACACAAAATTAACAGAGTTGTGTTCAATATTAGGGAATTGGGATGTTAATAGAGCATATTCACAACACAAATTTTAAATAATAATTTTGATTATGGAAAATCATTCTGACTTTCCAAATAATGTTACATGTCCTACAATGCTCTGCCTTAAAATACTTTGGAAAAATTCATTGTCCATATTTTAAAAATTTACAGTAAAATCCGTAAATAAATAATACAATGAAGAAATATCTTTAAAACATAAAAGCAATATGTTGGAGACAGAAATGTGTTGTTACAATGTATTACATATTCAAAACTAATAAATTATGATTTACAGAATGTCGCATGGTAATAAATAAAATATCTAAGAGTAGAATGATAAATGAAAATACATTTGATAAATTAAAAGGTGGGCAAATAAAGAACTACTTGCTTTTGGTGGTTATAGTATTAATATAAGACAAAACAGAATTCAATTCCAAAAGCAGTGACTAGCAAAACAATGGTACACAACTGAAAAAATGAGTCATGAATATTTGTCTTCCAAATAACACTGAATTTTAAAAAATGAGTTATGTTTCATTAAAATTCAATTTCTTGAAATTCTATGGCAATACCAATACAAATATAAGTAAGTCAGAAGTTGTCAAAAGATAAAGAATTTCAAAATGAATTGGTGATGTATACAGACAATCTTCTCTCTAACATCCTCTCTGTTTAATGCAAGCATCCTTAATCATTGACTCAACTTTGTTAAATCAAAGTTTCCCTCAAATATAATTCAAAGTGTATATCACACCTTGAAAAAATGTAGTATTTCATGAAGTGAATGAAAGTAATGTTTGAGGGCTTCCAAAATCTGAAGGAAAGACAGCCTCCCAAGAGATTTCGTGCAACTGCGAGTAGTTTCAATGGTCATGTGAAAAGGCAGTTACTTCAAAAGACAATGATTTAAAGGTCTCTGGGAAAACTGAAAAAGCCCTGTCATGCTGTTTTTAATTTAAATTACCCTCTTTCTGGTATTATTTCCAAGCTCAATTCCCAGGGAAGTATATTACATTGTGCTAATACCGCAAAATCAAGTCTGTTTGAAACCAAGATTTTTTTTCCCCTTCTGCTCACTCATTGTAATAGCCTTATCTCTAAGGAAAACTATCTTCTTTAACATGCATGAATCTTAACGTGCACAAATTTTATTTTTTTTAAATCAAAACTTTTATAATGTTTAAAAGCATTTTTGTTTTCAATATAGATACCAATGAAAACATCGGATCTCCACATCTTATGAAATTTTGGCTCTTATTTCAAATGCATTCATGTTAAGTACTGTTTTCCTGATATCAGTGATCTCTAGGTGATTGGAAAAGTCTATCTGGTAAAGTAAAATTTGTTCAAAGTACAAATAAAAAATGACAGAAACAAAGATATAATAATAAACCTAATCAGCAAGATGAGAATAATTTATAAATGTAAAAACTGTAAGTTTCCAAAAACTTTGCTGTGCTTAAATTTTTTAAAAAAACATATTAGCAATCAGACTACTAAAATGGATTACAATATAAAAATGTTCGAATGACTTGATCAACTTACTTCTGTAAATTAAATTAGGACTTCATGTGTTTTGAGTAATCTTTAAGGAAAGGTCAATTTATTATTGAATCTTTTATATCAGCTGGCAAGTTTTAAAACTATGTTTTAATGCTAATTGTTTAAAAACTCATTTAATTACCAAACATTTTAAAGCATCTGAAAGACAAATATTTTTCAACAGAATAATAAATATCTTCTGTATAATCAAGATAGAGAATTACATTATGTTGAAACTTCTGTTTTTAGTTTTTAATCTTACTGAGACTTATTATTTAGCTTAGGAGCTCCATATCATTATTGAAAAATATTTCTCATATTATTTTCCCACAACTTAAAACTTATTTATCTATATATTCCCAAGAGGCAGAGACTGTACTTTCAAATACGCAAAACAGAACTTTAGTACATTTCCAAATCAGAAAGTTGAGAGGCCTATTCTCTAATGTCAGGGCTGTAAATATAAATAACACAATTTAAAAAACAAATCTAGGATGAATGATAGCACAAAGAGAGACTAGAAGGCTCAAAACCCAAGATTGCCCAACAAAACAAAAACAAAAACAAAACAAAAAATTTCCACAACACTATGGTCCCGGCATATACACCAATGTAATAAGAGAGCCCAGAAAAGAACCTTCTCATATTTGGCAGAAGGATTTTCAACAAGGTTGCCAAGACCATTGAACGAGAGCAGGGAACTCTTCAACAAGTAGTGTTGAGAAGACTGGCTATGTATCTACATGCAAACAAAACAAATTAAGCTGGATTCTCATACTACACAAAAAATTAACTCATCTTGACTCTATTTAGAGCCTTTTCTCTCTTTTCCTTAGTCTAACTAATGTTTTGTCAGTTTTGTTTATCTTCTTGAAAAATCAGTTCTTCATTTCATTGATATTTTGTATCTAATGAGTCTCTATTTCATTTTTTATCCCCTCACCCTTACTATCTTTTTTTGTTAATTTATTTTGAGTTTATGTGTTGTTATTTTTCTAAAACCTTGGAATGTAGCAATAACTTTTTTATTTGAGATCTTTCTGCTTTTTGGATGTAGTCATTAATTGCTACAAATTTCCTTCTCAGTAATTCTTTTGCTATAGCTCACATGTTTTGGTTCTTTGCATTTCCATTTTTATTTGTTTCAAGAAATCAATTTCCTTCACATAAGTTCCTAATTCTCATGCATTCGTATAACTTTCAAAATTTTTCTTTTATTTAATTCTAGCTACATTACATTATGGTTAAAAAGATATTAGAGATGATCTCGAAATCACAGATGAGAAGAAAAACTTTACAACTGATGCCACAAAAATTAAACATTATTACGAACAATAATACATCAACAAATTTTATCACCTAAAAGAAATGGACAAATTCCTAGACACATACAATTTGCCAAGATTGGATCATGAAGAAATAGAAAATCTGAACAGACCAATACATATAATGAACCTGAATCAATGAAAAGAAGATTCACATCAGAGAAAAATCCAGGACCAGATGGATTTGCTGCTGAGTTCTAGCAAACATTTAAAGAACTAATCCCAATTTTACTATATTAAATATGAAAACAGAATTCTTCCAGACTCACTTTACAAGATCCATATAATTCTGATACCAAAACCTAACAAGAACACACACACACATGCATGTGTGTGCGTGCGCGCACACACACACATACACACACAGTGGGGAGGGAATTCATGCCATATGACTCAGTAATCTCAACATAAAGTGTATATCCAAAGGAAATGAAATTGATATGTCAAACTGCAAATCAAATCAAACTGCAAACCAGTATGCAAACTACAAGATGAGTATAGTGGCATATGCCTGTAATCCCAGCACTCTGGAAGGCAGAAGGATTCCATTTTCCATCCCAGCCTGGGCAACTTAATGAGACCCTATCTCAATATGAAAAATAAACAGAAGGCTGAAAGACTGGGCATATACTGCAGTGCAAAGATCCTGGGTTCATTACCCAATACAGAGAGAGAGAGAAATCTGGACTCCAGTGCTTGTTACAACATATTCACATTAACCAAGAAGTAGAAACAATTTAAGTGTCCATCAATTAATAGACACTTCTCAAAAGAAGTGCAAATGGCCAACAAGTACGTAAAAAATGCTCGGCATCTGTAACCATTAGTGAAATGTCAATCAAAAAAACACTTAGATTTCTTCAGCATGAATATCATCGAGGACTTGAAAAACAAAAAATGTTACAAAGGTTGTGTGGAAAATAGGAACTCTTCTTCATTGTTGGTGGGAATGTAAACTGGTTTAACCATTGTGGAAATTGGTATGGAGATTCCTCAAAACACTAAAAATAGGAATTGCATTTGACCCAGCTATTCCACCTCTGGGTATCTTCCCAGAAAAGGTAAAGGAATAGTATTACATACATACTCATGTTTAAAGCAGTGCAATTTTCAATAGCCAAACTATGGAAGCAGAAAAGATTACATATAAAGAAAATGTATGTATACACAGTGGAGTATTACTCAGGTATAAGAACGGATAAATCTGAGTCATTTGTAGGGATAATACGTGGACCTTGAAAATGTATTATTAAGTGAAGTAAATTTGATACAGAAGTTTAAGTATCACATAGTTTTTATTATATCAGAATCCAAAAACATAAATGCATGAAAGATGACAATAAAAGAGAGATAGTAGGAAACAGGGAGGTAGATTTTTTTGGGAAATGGGAAAGGAGAGGTGAAAAAGAGGGAAGAGGGTAGAGTATGGGGAACAAAAGGAATAAAAAATGATCAATATATGACATATATGTACCAATTACCCCAAAAGAATATAAATATTATGTATCACAAATATATACTAATAAAAACCAGATGAATAAAAAGGAGAGAAAGAAAGAAACCAACTAGGAATATCTTTGTCAAGGAGTGAACATTCCTTTGAAATATAATCACCGTGAAGCACAGGGCTTCTCTCTCTCAACTTCTCTCGTAGGGTAGGAGCCTAACTTCATCAAGTTACAAACACAAGTGACCTGGTCACACTGAACATTTTTCCCCTTACTGACTTACCACTGATCCCTCCTGAAATAGTCTTCAATAAGTTAAATAATTTTCTGGAGTGTTTAACTCTAGCCAGTAATTTTTTTTTTTTTTTGCTGTTCTGCAGCAAGAAAAATATTCCATGACACAAGCCAGTAATAGTTTGAAGACACCAGCTACCATCTTCATAGCTTACTATGAGATAATTTTGTTTTGTCTGGGATTTGAGACAACAGTATTGAATAAATTTATTAAGACATTTAAAAAATAATTTTGAATTGATTCTCAAACATGTTATACTAGATTTTTGTTTAAAAATCACAGATTATTTAAAAATAATAAAATAGAGGAAATGAAGTATATTAGCTTCACAATATCCCCAACATCCAAAATTAATGTAGGAGAGGTTTAATTTGGCTCTCAGGTTAGGAGGTTTTCACTCCAGGGTTGGCTGACTCCAAGGCAGGAAGGTCATCGTGGTGAAGCAAAGCTGTTTAATTCACAAATGTGAGGAAGTACATCAGGGAAACAGTGCCAGAGAGGAAGGGATGAGGGACCAACATAGGCACCTGAAACTCTAGTATATGATCGCAGATTTATTTGGCATCTGTAGGTTAGGGGTGTTCTGAAGTTGAAGAAATTTTCATCAAAATAAGGTAAGTGTTGAGGAAGAGTAAAGTATGAAATTTTAATACTATTTTAACATTTTTTCAAAAAATTTTGTAGGAACAAGTAATTCTTATAATATCAAACCTGATAGAAATAGTCTATTGAAATACATTTGTGTATTTTTGCTATATTAATAATTTAATGAAAACATTTCTTTTAACATTTTTCTTTTTATATCAATTATCCTTTTCATTAAAATAAAAATTGCATTGAATTTAAAGCAGAATGTTTTTGAATAAATTTGTAATTCAGATATCTGGCATATAAGGAAAAGTCGATTCTATTATGCATAATGTCCATCAACTCCTGGATTCTATTTTCAAAATTATTTTTAACATGAATATTAATTGGTGAAAATGTAACCAAAGCAAATGAATACATTAGCATATTGTAAAACAAATGCCCTATTTTGAACAGATTTCTGTAATCTACATCTAAATAAAATACAATACTTAATTGCCAAAAATATTTTTAAAGTTAAAGAAATATTAATTTATGAATTATTATTTCCCTCTCTGTTTGGCAAAAGTTTTATAGATTGGAAAGATCTGGAAATGTTGTAATTGTGGAGGAAGTGGCCCTATCAAAAATTACAGATGATAGGGGAATTTGGTACATCACAAAGGAAAACAACTGGAAATGCCCATCAAAGAGCTTTAATGATTAAGAATTTACCCTAGGGGAAAAGTATCAATGTGTATGCTTCCTCATCTTCAGCACAGTGTTGTTCATTAAAAGATTTATTACACATATGATATCTAGAATGTAATGCAAATATGGAACCGTTTAAATCGAGGAGCAAAACAGTATTTAATAACATACAAAGTGTTTAGAATGCATTACTAACAGAATGGAGCAACAAAATGAGCCAAAGAGTATGCATTATAAATTCTTATTTTGGAGACAAATGTGTATTTAAATACATAAAAATTCTAAGTGCATATATGTATCTGTAAATAATAGTTATCTATGTCCAATGAACTATCTATGACACTTATTTTATACTACGTTATATTATGGTATTTTCTCAATAGTCTAAATAAATTATTATTGCTTTTATAATACATAATAATAGTTTAAAAGTAAAGTAAAACAGCATAGTGATTTTCATTGTTTATTTCTACATTTTAACTCTGATTTTAATTGTCTATATCCTTCTCAAAATTTGTGCAATATTTTTATATAAAAATTGTGTTTTACAGAAACACTAAATCTTTTGGAAGATAGAATAGGTAGAACTCTTGAAGACACAGGTGTAGGCAAAGACTTTAGGAACAAATCCCTAACTGCCCAGGAAATATCACAAAGAATCAACAACTGGGATCTGATCTTATCAAAAAGCTTTTACATAGCAAAAGAAACTACCAACAGAGTGAAGAGACATCCCACAGAGTGGGAAATAATTTTAGCCAGCTATTCTTCTGACAAAGGACTAACATCTCGAATATATAAAAAACTCAAAAAAATCAGATTCCCCCCCCAAATTTAAAGACCCAATCCAAAAGTGGACAACTGAAATGAATAGACACTTCTTAGATGAAGAAGTAGAAACAGCAAATAGATACAGGAAAAAATGTTCAGCATCATTGGTCATTCGAGAGATGCAAATTAAAACAACCTTAAGATTCCACCTCACTCCAGAAAAAATGGTTATTATCAACAAATCAGCCACTAACAAATGCTGGAGGGGCTGTGGAGAAAAAAGGAACCCTTCTCCACTGTTGGTGGAAATGTAGACTGTTGCAGCCACTATGGAAATCAGTGTGAAGATTCCTCAGGGAACTAGAACTAGAGATTCCATTTGACCCAGCTATTCCACTTCTTGATATCTTCCCAAAAGAATTAAAAGCATCATACTGCAGCGATATATGCACACCCATGTTTATAGCAGCACAGTTTGTAATAGCGAAATCTTGGAAACAGCCCAAATACCCATCAACAGCAGAATGGACAAAGAAAATGTGGTGTTTTTTTTTTTTGTTTTTTTTTTTAGATGTTTTTAACAATTTAAAACTTTTTTTTAATTTTTTTATTATTGGTTTTTTATACAATGGAGTACTACTCTGCCATAAAGAATGATAAGCTTGAGATATTTCTAGGAAAATGGATGCATTTTGAGACCATACTTTTAAGCAAAATAAATCGGACACACATGTTTAAATACCACATTGTTTCTCTGGTGTGAGAAACTGAAAGTATAAATAAAGACTAAAATGTATTATATTGGGAAATGGAAGAAAATGTCCAAATGGGAACGGGAATGGGGAGTGGGGGGTGGGACAGAGGAACAAGAAATGGAAGGAAAAAATGGAAACAAATCTTTTGTAAATACAGAGGGAGGAGGGGGTGAAGAGAGGGGAGGGGAATGGGAAAAAAGAAGCAACAAGATATATTATGTACAGGTACAAATCCCCTACAATGAATGTTATCACTATGTACATCTAAAATGTACCATTAAAATAAAATAAAGAAAAATAAATTGTATTTTAAAGGCCACATAAAATTAACATTTCATAAAGTGCTATTATTTATGCACCATGGTAACCTAATGAACAATTTTTAACATTCTTTATCTGAATAATTTTTTTAAAAGATTAAAATTTTCTGTTATGATTTTATTATCATTCACTGCTTAATTTATTCAACTGATTGCATATGCCTAATTTAGGATATCATTGTTGTGTCTTTTTACTCAGAAAAAAAAGGGTGAAGTATATGATGTTTATAAATAAAATCTACATAATATAATTCTGCACTCCCACTCCTTCCTCACACCCCTTTTGGCTATGACTTGGTCATATTAAAAGATAGAAAGGAAAAATTTCCTTAAATTTAAATTCTTTATTTACCACTTAAATAACTCAGAGGGAATGTTTGAGATCCTTTTCTTCTCTACATTGTACCCAAACAATTATTTTCCTGTAAAACTGAGTTTATATTCTCTCAGCAATATTCATGCTACAGCCCAATGTCTTGGGAGTCATTAAGGCCTCTGGAAACACTGGAGACTCTCCTTCTGACATTTCGTAATTTATTGTGCACAGGCGACACATGCTCATAATTCTTCTATTATCAAAAGCTCCTGCTCTAACAACAGTAACAGAGAAAAAACAGTAAATGCAAGAATTACTTAGATTTCAAGTTTGTCTCACACTGTCTTAGTATTTTAAACTTCTTTACTGATAGTAGTAAATAGGCTGTATCATCCTAAAATATATGCAGAGATAGCAGTATATATATAGTAACTCCCTA
>PVJO010000853.1:168802-202909 GCA_004026905.1 Hystrix cristata
AAAAAAAAAGCTTTCTAGGTCTTTACTTTGCAGCTATCTTTAAAGCAACAGAAAGAAATGGTTTTTAAAGCAAGATTCCAAAAAAAAAGAAAACAAGATTCCTTTCAAATTAAAGCAAGATAAGAAAAAAAGTGTTGCAGAGAGTCTACTTATTTTTTTAATTTTATGATATAAACTAGGTCACTAAGTGAAAGCATTTATTTAATCCTCAAATCACTACTTGGATACAGTTCATACCATCAGAATTCACACGCATATAATTAATGTAATATGTGTAGAACTTATCATATGGGAACATCCAACCCTCTTCAGTACCTGAGCTACCCAGCATGAAAGCCTGGATAGATCAAATAACCCAGTCATTCTTAGGAGCACACTTACAGCAGCTGTACTGGTCAGCTTTCCCGTTTCTGGGACCAAATATCTGACATCCATAATTTAAAGAATAAAATGGTTTTTCAGCTTACAGTTTCAGAAGATTTGGTCCATGGTTGACTAGCAAAAACATTACTGAAAGGCATAGGGAAGCAAAGATATCTAGTTCGTGGTGACCAGGAAACAAAGGAGAGGAACAGTGACAGAAAAGAAGGGATAAGGGACCAGAAATAGACCCTAAAGTCATGCCTCCGTGACCCAGCCAGATCCAGAAGTGTGCCTTACTAATCCTGTAGGCAGCTCGCAAGACAATCAAGTTGAGATCTAATTTAACAGTCACACTTGCTTAAAAATCTCAAAGTTGTACAAACCACTTTGATAATGTATTGGTTTATTGATGTGTCATTCTTAGTTAATATTTATCTGGGAAATTAGAAAATGCCCTTTGAACTTGGGAAGCAAATTGCCTAAAAACAAATCTTTCCAAAACAACCTCTGAAGAATTCCTCTCCTTTATAGTTCACATTGTGCATTTTGCAAAATGCAAACTCTCTCAAATTGTCTCTCCTTTTTGCTTGGTACATCTTTTTGCATGTAATTCCCACCTCTGAGCTCCCTTTGTGTCTCTCACTTTTCTTGAATTCTCTAGAATTACAATTTATTGTACATAATTTCCCTTGTTTCGATACATCTAATGATCCACTCTTTTACTTCCCTAAGAGTAGCATTTTTATTCACTCCATTGGTGTTGGGTTTACCCATGTAACTTGCTTGGACCAATGGGATATTAGCAATCACACATAATACTGCAGAAACCCAGCATATGTTTATGCAATTGAATTTGTGTTCATTTGCACCTGTATTATTACTCTGAAAAGAACATGACTGGGCTACTCCAGTAAGTTGAGGGAGAGGAATGATAACATACTGATGCACAGAGCCCTAGGTAAATTGACTGAGCTAAACCCAGCCTAAAGAGGGTGACATCATCTATTACAGATATATAAGTTAAATAAACTCATTATGTCTGAGATATTAATGTTCTTTGTTATGCTATGATAGCTAATTGATCCACCTTTTCTGAACTCTTTCTTTACCATCTGGTCCTAAGCAACATAGGCTTCTTCCCCTTCAAGAATACTAATTTTACTGAAGTAATCTTAAGGAGAGACAGATCATCTTCCTTTGACTTATGCACCGTAGGGTAATGAGCTGTGTGTAGTCCTTCCTGAAGTCCTGTGTCAATTCCAGATGATTATTTTTTTCTATTCTCTTGTGAAAACTCCTCTTCCCTCAAGTGTTATGATTTGCATTATATTCCCTGCCTTGAACTCAATTGACTGCTATGTACAGGCCAACTAATTCTCTTCTGCTCACTATGGCATTTAGCATGTGTAATAGTCCTGCTTTCTACTCCAACTACCAGACACTATCCCGGGTGGCTTTTGGCATCAAAATGGATGATCCAGCTGTGTTCCTGGTTTTCAGTATTTCAAGCTAGTTGTTTTTAGTGCCTAAAACAAAACAGACACACAATAATGTGGATCCACAAAAATGTGGATCCTTCTTTTTTTTTTTTTGTCCATTTACTTTGCTATACTTCATCCATCCAATTTTTGATCCCCAAATTGTATTATTCCTGATATGGTTCTCTGTTCGCAGATTTTTCACTATTTTACTGTCAATGACACCTGTTCTTCAACTTTATCAAGAGCTCCTCTCTCTGGATCTTCTCTTTCAACCAATAATATCAAGCTTTGCTATCTGTTCTTTTCCTATCCTTCCCAGACTAAATATCTTATCACTTCAACTGGGCTTTAATGAAAATTCTTTCCCTTTGTCATCAGACATATTTCACCTTACAGATTATCTTTCGAAACATAGATTCACACACACACACACACACACACACACACACACACACCACTTCCCCCAGGAATCTGTTATTAGAAATCACAGAGGTCCAAAGATTAATGACACTAGAAGCACAGTTTCTAAACTTTTCTAAGCTCTTAGACCCCTCAGTAATCCTGTTCTTTGAACATCATATATTTCTTCATTCATTACTCTCACCAACAATTCTAAATCTTGCCTACAACCCAAATTCCTTTACCAATTCCATTACCTCTCACTTCCAGAGGGGGTGACTTCACCACTCGCTTTGTACAAAAAGACAATCCATCATTTCATTCCCATCCTCAAATCACCAATCCCCCCACTAGTCTGTAAGCTTCAAGAGGGCGTAACTGGCAATTTGCATTCTTTGGAGTCTATGGCACCAAACAAAGATATCCTCATGTTTAGACTTTTAAGACCTATTTGCTGGGTTTATCTGAACTCAACAACAGGTTTGCCCACCTTTATGTGTTTATTTTATCCAAGAATAGTTGTTCTATCTATCCTCTGGATCCATCCTCTTACATCTCCTCCAGGACTTACTCCATTATCCTATATTTGTGAATGGTCAGTGTGCTTATATTTCCCCCAACACAATGAAAATATGCATTTTTTCCTAAAATATAGTAACCTCTTGATCATTTGTCTCCTTCTACTTGCTATGCTCACCTTTTTCATACTTCCTTTAATCATCAGAAAAGTATTTTTTGAAAAGTACTATATCCAGTGGGCTTCTGTATTCATCATTTCAATCATTTCTCAACTTGTGAAAATCCAATATCATCCCTAACATTCCATAAAATCCTCTCTGGGTACTATTAAGGCTACATACAAAGGTTATATTTTAATCTTCTCCTTGTAACTCTCCACAACATCTCTTCACCACTCTCTTGGCTTGGAAAATTCCTTTTTTATTCAGCATAAGTTTTATTATTTATTCCTATTTCTTCTTCCATACCCTGCTTGTCTAATCAATAATTCTCATTTCCTTTGCAATGTCTCTCACCGTCTAGACCTGGAAATGGGCATCTACAGGACATTGTACCCATACCCATGACTTTAATCATCACTACAAACTGACAACTCTAAAATTTTGCTTCATTATTCTTATAGTGATCAGAGACAGGAGATGAGACAGAGTTTCTCTAACATGCTATGTTTATGTACTGTCATAAAAGAATAGCAAAAATTTAAGATCAGGAAGAAAATATGCTATGATAGGAAAAAATAGGCAAAGAACATTTTATGTATGGAGAGCTGTACGTGACCTGTAAATATGAAAACAATTATATTCCCAAGTGTGTCAGTCAACTTTTTCCATCATTGGAAGAAAAATACCTGAGAAAATAAACTTAAACAGAAGAAAGGTTTATTTTGGCTTTCAAAAATTTCAGTCTGTGGATAGATAATTGGCTCAATTGTTGGGGGGAGGGGGACGAGGTAGAGCAGAAAGTAATTGCAGGTAACATGTGGTAAAGAAAATTGGTTTAGTTCATGGCAGGCAGGAAGGAGACAGAAAGGACAGTCCAGGGTCCCAATATCCCCTTCAAGGGTACACCCCACATGACCTAACTTGCATCTGCTAGACCCTACCTCCTAAAAGTTCCTTCACTGCCAAATAGTGTCACAGGCTGCCAGCCAAGCCTTTAGGGAACATTTAAAATCTAAACCTTAACTCCAACAAACCATGAAATGAAATCAGAAATAAAGCCAGGAGTGGTGGTGCATTTCTGTAATCTCAGATACTCTGGAGGCTAAAGCAAGAGGCTCTCAAATTCAAGGTGGGTCTTGGCAACTTAGCACGAATTTTTCTCAAAACTAAAATAAAAAGCCTTGGAGAAGTAGCTCAGTGCAAGGCCCTAGGTTCAATTCTCCACTACTCAAAAATATCAGAAATAACACTGATGTACTCATTCATTTATAGAATGGGATAAAGTTAAAATGTACGGTATCATTCAGTGTGACTGAGGTGGCAGTGGAGTGGACAGCCTTAAACTGGGCTACTAGTAGTGTAAATTGACAAAATATTTCCTCTTCCTTGTGGTCTGTGTCCACTCAGTAATTTTGACTCTTCCTTTTCATCTCAACTCCCTTCACCAGGAACCTAATTTACAGTCACAGTTTCTCCCATGAGCTCATGAGTTGCTGCCACACCTCTTTGTTGCTGTCCCTGTTACCATTCTACTCCCTCAAGTCTATCACTCCACCTTCTGTTCTACAACACTCTTGCTAAAATATAAATCTGATCATGTAGATTTCCAGAAGAAACCCTTCATTGGAGGTTCCTCATTGTCTCCAAGCAAAAACCAGATCTCTTAACATAACATTCAAGTGTCTTTCATCTGGTCCCTGTCTGACCTTGTCAACCTAATCTTACTCCCTCCAGGCCATTTCAGTTAAATCCTACATTCTTTTTTTTATACTGGCCATGTAACTTTTGACAAATTACTTATTGTCTCTCTCTACTTCAGTGTCCTCTTGCTGCAAAATAGGGCCACAATTTTACCCAAACACAGGTTTATAAATGTTGTATATATTGATATACCCAAACTGCTGATAGCCGTATCTTATTCATCATTAGCCTTGTAGCAATGTTCGCTGTTACTATTTGCTACTACTGTTGTTGTTACAGTTATTATTATTGTTGTTATTGTTATTTTACCACTCTTCTCTATAGACTCTGACAGTCAAGCTATGTGAGGTATTCTTTTTCCATGTCCTCCTTGACAGTCTAGTAAATAACACTCATTCTTCGTACTTTTTCCAGTAAATAGCTGGGAAGGCCTGAGTTCACTTTTACCTCTGACCCCACTGAGGACGTGCAAGTAAATGGGAAGTAAATATAGGCTTTAAATACAGTAGTAATAAGTGCTATGGAGAAAAATAAGGGCTTTTTGAAAGAATCCACCTCAGTTCTATAATGTTGTACTTGTTCTATTTTTCAGATTGTTTTCTGTATTGGTACATGTTTGTAGTACATAATGCTTACATTCCTTATCATGAGTTGGTACATGTACGCAATATATCTTAATTCCTTTTTTCATCCCCTTTTCCTCCTCCATCCATCTCTTGATCCCTTTTCATTTTTTTGCACATGTTTGCAGTATATAATGTTTACATCCCTTGTGTGGAGTTGGTACGTGTACATAACAAATTTTAATTCCTTTTTTCATCCCCTTTCCCCGCCTTCCCAACCCCTCCCTCCACCTCTGTATCCTCTTCCCCACTGAGAAAGCTCTATCTTCCTACTTTCTACTATGTTAAGTGAAAAAATTAGACACACAAGATTAAATATCGCACAGTTTCTCTTACATGAGAAACTCAAAGTATAAACAAAGAGCAAAATATACTTGCTATTTTAATGAATTATTTGGTTCTGTACATTTTATAGAGAATTGACTTTTCCAAACTATTCAGGGCATATCACCATTTTTCACAATGAGGTTTCTGTAAAGTAATCTTTTCCAACTGCCATCAAGCCATTTTACAAAAGGGCATTTGGAATTCTGTCCATTCATAAACTGAGGTTTGTCTTTAGTACTGTATGAAATTTACTTCAAAACTTCCCTTCTTCATTCAATTCTCTCTTCATTCAATACCAAATTTGTCTTCAGAGACTATCACAATGCCCAGGACAGAAAAGGCACTTAATAAATGTTAAATGAATGACAGAATAAATTCTGTAACACATTTAAAATTGGAATGAAACAACAGAAGATCACTTTTGACTTTATAATGTAATAGTCAAGATCCCTTTGGGTACAAATTATAGCAGTTCTCCTCAAACTAATTTAGCAATTCTCTTCAAAGAGAAGAATTTGTTAAAAAGCTTAAGTAACTATGGAGAAGGACATAGCAATTTGTTAGGGACTGAAGCTTCACCAAGACTCCTTCTCTCAGTCTCTCATCTCCATTCCTCTGTGTATGTCAACTTCACTCTCTCCACTTTGCAGACATGCGGCTATCAGAAGCCACTGAGCCACCAAAGCAGGATTGTCCATTCTCTCTTGTACTTCTTGGAAAGGAATCTAATTCACCAATCTCGGGTCACATGACTTTCTAGTGATCAATCATACTAATTTCTCACAAACATATCTAATTCTTATTTCTCTCCTAACTCCCAAACCTTCATCTTACATTACCTACCGAGCAAATAAATGTAAAAGAACTGGCAGGTTAAAATCAGTATGTTCAAATCCACAGTTGCTTCTCTTTCTACATGTTTTCTGTCTTCTGCTTTCATTGTTTATTAATAAATATAATAATAAATTTGACAGTCTCCCAGGTACTTGTACCTTAAACCTATCCTTTCTCCCATAAGCAGACAAGCATTAAGTCACTGGCTCTTGCTTCTACCAGAGCTTTCCGTACCTCTTTCCTCATTTTTCCTCTTATTCCTGCCAACCTACTCAAATATAGTTACTCAACCTTATTCAAATACCCTCTTCCTGGACTAATGGAATAGCCTTGTATTTGGCATTATACTCCCATTCTTCTTTCTGATCTAGACTTTCACACTGCTACAAAATACTACCTCACAATAAAACTTAGCATTAAATCTTTCCCTGATTCAGGGACTCTCAATGGCAACTGCATGTAATATAATCTCATTACCTTTCACTTAGCATGCAATATTTCAGTATGAATATACCAGTATCAGGGAAGCTGCAATCTTCCAATCATTTGTAACATTTTCTCCTGCACAACCTACTCAAAGCAAATTACTGCTTTATATCCCCAAACCAGATCTTCATTCTACTTGGGAAAACCCTATCCATTTTTTAGTTTTATATCAAATATCACATTATTTGTGAAACCTTACCATTTCTATCTGATTAAGAATTTTCCTTCCAGCGATTCTTATAATTTTCATTCATTTGTACTGTAGCGAGTGGCACTTAGCATACAGTCATGGACAGCTTTACCTCTTTAAATGGCAAAGTGGCCTTCTTGAAAACAGAGTGTGAGGCTTACTTACTTTCGTAAATTACTCACTAAGACAATTACATCTACCATAAAATTTTTGTGTTAGTGATACTTTTAAATAAATTGAGGGACTTAAAGAAGTCTTTACAGATTTGCATGACAAGAGATTGTTTATGCTTGTTATGCCCAACTCCCAAATTTTATGAAGATGTAAAAAAAAAAAAATTACAGATAATCACAGTAGTCCTACATATTAACTAAGAGAAAGTTACCAAAATTAGGGCAGAATTTTTATCTATTGCCTTATTAATGGTGAAATAATTAGCAATACTTTCTTAAATATTTCACTCCACACAGCTTTTTCTGAACTAAACCTAGTCAAATTTTCTAAAGAAGATTAGGAAGTACTGACCCACTCCTGTCTTCACCTATTTCAAGATTCACAGACTTACATGGGTTGTAGAAGACTGTCAGAATACCCAGAAGCATGAAATTACTTGTCAACCACATCAACTCTAAATATTGTCCTTTTGCAGGCCCCTGACATTTTCTCTCTTTAACTTTCACTCTTAGATCTCCAACATAAAAAAGGGAGACAGCATGGGACAGCTTAGAGGATGTAATATTATGAGATCCCTGACTTAGCAAAACCATTGTGGTATTAATTGCATGCATCAAATTAGCAAATATTTTAAAGCTACCACTCAAATTGATGTGAGAATAGCAAGATGGGCATCTTGTGAACTGAAAAAGGAATGTAAGCCACTATAATCTTTCTAGAAAGAAATTTGCAATGTGAATCAAGAGATGTATAAAATAGATATACTCTTCTACATGGTAACTTGTCTTCTATAAAATGTTCTTAAGAAAAATAGGCAGGGATGAAGATTTAAAATCAATCTCTCTTTTTATCTCTCTCTCTCTCTCTCTCTCTCTGCTTGTCTCTCTGTCTCTCTCTCTGTCTCTCTTTCTCTCTCTCTCTGAAAATATAAGGAGATAAAGAGCATGAGCTCATAGAATATACAAATCTGGTGTATACTAGAAATAAAGAGTAATGGGTGTCAGATGTAAACTGCACTTCCAACTAATTGACAGAGCAGTCACCTAAGGTTAAAAACAAAATCTGTGATTTCCCAGGTCATACATTCTAAGAAAAGGTCTGTGAGGCTAACTGTGATTATTGGACAGCATTTAGGGGAAAGAATACTGCAGTATAATTTGGAATCTTTGGACCACTGTGGTTGTGATTCACTATTACATTTCAGTGTATTGAGAGAGATTTCCTTGTTTGTCTGGGTCATTCTGTCTGCTGATTTTTGAGACCAGCCTTTATCCTCATTCTATTCCTCCTATACTTTTTTACTGTGAGAGAATAGTAACCGGTTTTATGTAGAGGCTGATGAGTTTATTTAATTGCTAATTGTGCTATTCCCCTTCTTTCTCATTTACAAAGCTTGGCAAAAAGACAGATGCCATTAACATGGTTATTTCTTTGCCAGTCAAGGTCTACTGTTGCAATCATTAAAGAAGAAATACTTTAAGAGCAGAGTCCTGAGACTTTCTAATTACTGCAGCCCTAGTTTTCAGCAAATAACTTTTGACCAGTCTTTCCCTTTACTTGCCCCCCTTCCTTCTTCCCTTCGTCTCTTCCTTTCTTCCTTCCTTCCTTCCTTCTCTCTCTCCCTCCATCCTTCCCTGCTTCCTCCTACAAGAGTTTTATGAGCACCAGGCAGTACACTAAATACCTAAGACACAAGAATAACAACAAAGTTTTGGAGATATAACCTTAGGAGACACTGAGTCACTGGAAAAAAAGTCATGATACTTGTAATTCCTTCCTCAAATTTGACTGGTTTGAAAGCATGAGTATTATGGGAACATGAAACTGAAGTTGCTTACAGGTTTGTGAGCAACTGGAAACCTTCATTAAAGAAATGACACTTCAACTGGGACCCGAAGGATGTGTGCCATAACTATCTGTCATTTCAGTTAAGGCTGATATTGCTCCCATCACCACTTCATTCAAGTCTGTTGGTGCCTCCACTTTTTCCTTTAGGAAAGAAAGACTTTAATTATTACCATCTCATGAACTTTTTAAAGTGCTTTGAGATGAAGAAAGGATTCAAAAGTTTTGGAAGAAAACAATTAGCAATGTTTTCTTAAAAGAAATTCCAAAAGCTCAATTGCAAAAATCAACTGAATCAAAATTGAGCCAATAGATTTAGACATTTCTCAAAAGAAAACATACAAATGCCCAATAGAAAAATTTATTCAACGTCACTAATCATCAGAAAAATGCAAATAAAAACCCCAATAGGATATCACCTCCTTCCATTCAGTCTTATCAAAAAAACGAAAGTAACCAAGTGCTGGTGAGGATGTGAAGAAAAAGTAATTCTGGCATACTGTTGGTGGGAATATAAATTCCTATGGAACTTCCTCAAAACTTAAAAATGAAAATACCATGTAATCCAGCAATTCCAATAATGGAGATGATAGGTAGATAGATAGATAGATAGATAGATAGATAGATAGATAGATAGATAGACAGCTAGATAGGAAATAAAATTAGTATGTCAAAGAGATACCTGCACCTCCAAGTTCATTGGTGTGCTGTTGTTTAGTAGGGTGTCTATCAATAATAATATATTGTATATTTTCAAAAGCTAGAAGAGAGGATTTGGGATGTCTCCATCATAAGGATATAATAAACATTTGAGGAAACTGATGAGTTTAACCTGATTTAAACATCATACACTGTATGCCTATATCAAAATATTTCATGCCACCCCATTGTAACCAGCTCCCTTGGGGTCCTAACCAAAAACAGCAAGCAGTGGGGAACAACTGGGTATGTGGTTTATTGAAAAGTCCTCACTTGATAAGGGGGGCAAGAGAATGCCAAAGAAGCACCCAGCTCTAGAAGTCTGTACCGTATATTGTAGCAGAGCAGACAAAGGGGCAGAGGATGTCCCAACTGCACGTTTGCTATCGTTTGCTGCCACCACTTGCCAGGTTTCTTTTCACCAGTGGATTCCATCAGCTCTTTGTCTTTTGCAGCTCTGGCTTTCCTCAAGGCTTATTTTATCTTCCTTAGTTTACTCAGTTTATTTAGTTAGCTCGGGCCTTTGCCCTTTGTCCCTTTATTTACTGGTCTCGCTATTAATACATACATTTTTACATTATTATGTTTCAGTTAAAAAACCAATTTAATTAAAAATAATAACAATGGCCCCTAAACTAGGTGTGCATATTTCTTTAAATCAAGCATCAGGAAATTGCTTGTGATATGATTTCATTACTTCATAAATCCCGAGGATCTTCAGAAAACTCACTAGGACTTAGACACAGAAATAATGGCTCAACAGGAAGAAAAGTAATTCTTTTAGATAAAAACAATTTACCACTCAGAAAAAAACAATCCCAAACATGATACTGTACAAGGTGCATATAGAAATAAACGGGATCTAAATTTCTAGGGAATAGCTTTAGAAAATCATTGCTGGTATATAAGTTTAGACCTTTCCTCAAAGCCGAGGATCTTTCTGGGAGAGCCAGGGGGGACAAACCACAGGGCACCATGGTGTCTCCGTGGGGCAAGCCAATCTGGTGGGACACAGACAAACATATAATCTCCCTTTGAATTAAGCAGATGTTTTATTTCCTTTATGATCCCAGAGTGTCTTTCACCAACGTTTGGGAGCAATCTCTTGGACATGCAAACAAGAGAAATAACCACTCTCCAAATTTCCGTAGCAGAGGATGAGCAGTACTTCTGTAGGTACCTGGTTCTAAATTACAGGACTACTCCTGTCATAAAAATATGAGAAGCTTGGTTTTCTTCTGGATAAAGTCAATTAGCTAACACAAATAGTTACCCCAATCACCATGGTAAAGTTAGAATGAACTATGTGTGCCAAATAGTGCTCTTAAGTCCTTTTACCTGAGGACTAGTTGATCTTTATCTTGAAATCATGCATGTAATGAGTTTCCTCTGGTTGGTTAAATAAAGAGGAAGATTCCTTGCTGTGTGCAATCCCTTAGTACATTGCATGTGATGCACACATCATTTTCTGGCTTAATTCCTGTTTAATAGTACTAGTGTTTTCCTTCTCTGCTACCTTTATGGGAAGGATTCCTGGGGTGGAAATATGTTTTGTTTTTAATATTTCCCCAGCACTCTACACATGAAATCAGGTCATTATACTAAAGCAGTGATGTCACACCTATGGCATGTGTGCTGCAGCTGGCTTTTTGTTATCACCAAAAAGTCTAAAAGGTTCGCCATCACTGTACTAAAGTCTTTGTTTTCAGTCTGTCTTCCACACTCAGTATGTCCTTTATGCTGCATCAAGAGAGGGAATTCCATTAGATAGTTCTGGTAAAGACATCTCCTCCTAAAACACCTTACTGACTTATCACCAGCTCCAAGAAACAACTATATTTAATGAGCCCCTCTCTATTGAGGTGCTACAGTGGGAGCACAGCACCTTTATGAAGTAAGTGTTATTATTATCTCATTGTTACAGATGAGAGGATATGAAACTTACTGTAGGTCTTGCAGGTCTTAGCTGGGATTAGAAGCAAATAGTCTGTGCTCAGAGTACCTCTATATTAGACCACCCAAACTCTAACTCCTACCTTCCTTTCCACCACACACTTCATAAATTATAAAGTGTCTGTTATTCACTTAACCTACCTGTATTTTTGTTCACAGAGTATACGATTTTTTAAAACTTTAAAAATGGTTTAAAAAATAAGGTTCAGAAAACATTCTAACATACAAAAAGTAGAACATATCCTTCAGAAAATATGCAGTGATTTCAATATTTTAAGATATGTACAATAAGAAATGAAAACTAATTACTAGAACCTTCTACCTTTCAATAAAATTTATTTTTATAAAATTAGTCTGTAAAAATAATGAATGATAATAGATGACGTTTAGGGAAAAAATGAGACTATTTACTCTACTAATTAGTAAAATGCATGTGAATTTATAGGGATTCAAACATTGTAGTATATTACTGAAAAGAAAGGTATATGAAATCACATACAGCTTTAAATTATCTTACATATATTTGAGAGTGCAGACTAAGTTATTTTAAATTAGTACAGAAGAGACTTTCTTATTCTGGGCCTTATAAAAGAAAGTCTTTGATGGATTTAAACATTATAACAGGTGTTTTTTTCTTGTGCTTTCTCTAAACATTGAGATGTGGTGCAAAAAAAATGAGCAAAGATCTAATCATTCTCTGGAAAGCAATTTTTGTGTATTTCCAAAGTAAAACTCTGATCAACCACTTCTTTAACTCATAATTAATTCCTTCAGAGAAGTGGAATTTTATTCAAAGTTTGCAAAATGCAAAAGTTGTATAAGACTAGAAATAGCTATTGGAAGATGCTTTGTTGTCATTAATTTAAAAATCCCATCTGTGTTTCTCAGCATCTCTTTACTTCAGGAATATTTTTAAAACAAAGCATAGAGCCCATACATTTCAGAGGATTGAGAGCTACACTGAGAAAAGAAGTCCTAAAATTTAGAACAATGGATACAGTTTAAGACCACCTCAGTAAGTTTAAAATTGAAATTTATTTCATCTTAATTTTTTTCTATTAGTACATGTTTATATTACATGTTCCCTCAGTCCATTGTATTCTTAGTTTCTCAGTGGTTTTTATGGTATTCTCAGACCAGAGAGTTTTATTTATTAAATAGTTCCAAATTTTCTCCATCTTATGCACATCTGAGGAGGAGGTAGACTGAAGACAAAGAGACAAGATAAAGCTGTGGGGCAAGATTTGAGAAACCAGACACAGCAAGGACAACTATGTCAAAAGATGAGGAAACTATCAGCTAAAGGTCACGCTGTCCCCTCAAGAAAGCAAGGCATGTGTGAAACCAAAAGTATATGAGCCAATCCTGCCTCCAGCTTCATTTACTGTGGTTTTGCCCCCCACCCCCACCCCGTGAGCTTTGGATGCTGTGATACTTACTCTGAAAACCATGTATGGTTGAAAACGTCCTCTTTTGACAGGTGGGCTGAGTAAGGTACTCACTGGTCCTGCATCTGATAACACATGCAGAGTTACAAAGTTCCTCTAAGATCTTTGTTAAGCTCCATTTCATACCTTTGAAATGCCCCTTAACTCTAACCACATAAATAAGGTTCTTTTCCTTTTTTCCAGGAAATAATAAGTTGTGACAGTTAGTTAGCTTTTGTTCTTAAGAAAATCACACCAAGATTCATATATATCATTTCTCAGAAAGATTAATTTTCCATTATTATAGCAAGCTCAATATTTGCAAACATAGTTCAAAAATCATTCCAACTTGCTTTTCAGTGTTAGCCTCAAAAAAGACAAATGCTTATTGAACTCATTTTTGTCTTCAGGAATAATAAAAAGAGTACAAAAAAGCATTTATAGAGAATTATCCTTACAGTAGACAAGTTCTTTGGGTGTTTACCCACACAAGGAGGGAGAGGAAAACTTTTGAAAGAATTCACCTCATATGCACTGGACTGAAACTAATATAATAATATGTAAGCATTGTGTACTACTATTGTGAATAAAGAATAAAAGGCAGAAGAATAATTCTTTGAATAGTTTCCAGAGCTTCTGAAGTCCTGATATTTCTGTTCCATAACTTGTGTCAAAAGAACCCAGATTAGGTCTAGTTAAAACAAGGGATTTACTCTTGATTTTAGCAAATCCTAATGAGCCAGCCAGGTGAATGGGCACCTTACCAAGGCCCTGTTAATGAGGTAGAAAAACAGGTAACATAAACTACATCAACAGAAAGTAAAATTCAGAGGCTCAAAATGGGGCTAATAGGCTACACCTGTTCCAGCTCTGCGTTTTGCAACGATCTGAGAATGTAGAAACCATGGGGTTCCTTTCTTGTTAATAACGAACATTCATTGCCAGACATTGCTACAAAGTTCTAATCTTTCAAACAGCCCATGCCTTAGGTATTCTTATGATTTTCATCACAGCTAAGAAAGTACATGGCAACTAAGTGCCTTGCCCACATAGGTAGTAAATAGGTGAGTTAGAATAAATGCCCAGGTATTCTGAACGCAGAGGCCACACTTAAACTCCCAGACAGTTCCCTCGGCTGTTGTGGAAGGATGCCCCACCCCAAAATCAGGCTCTGAAAACCACTCACAAACAGCAAATTTCCTTGCTTCTACCCTGAGTATTCTGGCTATGAAAAGATGATTTGCTTCCTAAAGCAGACTTCAGAAGACTCCTAGTAAATTAATTCCAAAAAACTTGCTATCTGGGTCCATATCTATTAACTACTTGGACTACTCTCTTCCTTCTTCTGTTTACTCAAAGATTCCTCATCCCCAGCACACACACCCTCCCCCTGCGGAAAAAAAAAAAAAAAAAAGATTCCTCTGATCTGTTTCATTACCAGCAAGATCAGAACGTACTGTAGCAAGAGGGCCAGTGATTCTGCCTGACCCATTGTGTAATGGCCTAGGCCTTTTCTTATGGCATACTATTTTGAGTAACATAACCTGTTTGGGCTCAAACCAAGAGGTCCAGGAAATATTTAAAAATCAAGCTACCCAGCTGGACAGGGTAGAACACTAAAGGGATTGTACTTATCAGTTTGTCTGGGACAGTCTAGATTTACTCCTGCTGTCTGAGTACCATTATAAATGATACTCACTTATACTTTCAAAAGCCTTCCAGCTAGACTGGGATAATTATATGTTCACTCTGCATCCTGCACATCATCACATCCATGTCCAGGCAGGACCACCACATCCCTAGCTTCTTCTGGGGGATGAGGCACTGGCTGTACCCTTCAGAAAACTGGGACTTAAAAGTGCTGTGAATTTTCACATTATGATGACCTCAGGAGTTCCTAGATTTTGTGGCTATTTTTCTGCTTCAAATTTCTTTCAGGGAATTTCAGGTTAAGCATAAATCATCTAGAAATTTTCCCCTGCATATCTGTCTGCTCACATCACATATGCACAGCTATTATTTTACAAAGTAATATAGCACTGTTGGTTCTTCTCTTCTTCAGCAAGTCTCCATTAGTATAACAAAAAACCAAATAGCCAGTCTACATATTCACATCAAAAATAGATAATTCAAGGAAAGAAAAGGCTTCATTGACAGGGACATTTAATAACACCTGAGTCATGATTCTAGGTCATCAGTCACAAGTCCTGAAAATCTTCAAAGGCAGGTAGGAGGTGTCTCAACCATTGGTCAACTACATCCATTGTTACTGAGCAGTCATCTGCCTTTCAACACTGTTTTTTTCAATATGGGAATCTTCTGAGGAAGATCTCTAAGCATCTCCTTACCTATACCTCAGGAGAGGCCTACAGTTGAAGCCATTATCTATTGCCTTATTTTGGTAAGTAGTAAAACAATTTATTAGATTGGGAGTAGGAGAGTGATAAAGGTATGGGCAGTTCAAGAAAGATCTTCTAAAAGGGAGATGGAATAAACCAAACCTAAGCATTGTCTGCTTCAAAAATTTGCTTAAGCTCATATGTACCAGGCAGTCTCCATCTATAATTTCTTTTACATACTCTTGCCCATTATCAACCTCCTCCTCAGCCCAAATCACAAACAAGTTGAACCGAGCAGTAATGTCCACATCCACATAGGATTTGGCCTCTATTCTAATGGTGACTTGAAGCAGGTGTCAAGTAGCCTTCCATCTGGATGTCTAACACAGAGAATTTACCTGTTGTCTCAGATATTTAAGAAGCAGAAATCATCACTGACAAGCTTACATCAAAAAGCTTTTATTTGTGACTTTGGCAAGTAAATGAAGGTGTCAGACTCAGAATGGTGAATTAAAACTGCATTTAATTAATTACTATGGCTCTAAGATCTGACACTAAGATGGCCCAGAGCAAGAGCTGACTTTACATCTTGCTGATATGTGCCAGAGAATTAAGGGACTTTTACCTCTGGAATTCATACACCATCATATACCTTTACTGCTAAGTTCAGCAACCCTTCGAGCTTCATATAACTCTGATTTACTTGCCTCACATCCATCCTCCATTCTGTTAAACTCCCTGTGCCACTCCCCCAATTAACCTTAACTCTGGATCACCTTGCTATGGGATATTCTGTGAGGTGAAAGACAAGGATTTAATTTTGGAAAAAAAAATCTTTGACATACCAGAATTGGTGTCCAGTACGTCCATTACCTCATCTATCCCCTATGGGGAACCCTTATTTTTTACGTTCATCCTAAGAGTACATTTAAATCTGACTAATGAAATGAGTTATATTTCCATCAAATTTTCTTCCCCTTCTTGACCCAAACCAAGAAATAATGATTTTTTAACGTCCTTACTGAAGAAGTTCCTGGGTCTTCTCTTAGGTTCAACAATAGGTAAAACTTGAGATCCAGATATTTCATAGACCTTGTCACCAAAACTACTGTGTTCCTGTAGCAATGTGGAAGAAATATTTTCTGTAAGGGCTGCTTCAATCTCAATGCAAATATTAAGAACATAAGTCACAGTCAACACATCACTGTCCATTCTTATCTTCTTCTGCATGGTCCCACTTCCATACCTTCTAGCTTTAATGTGAGAAACGCTCCTAAATTCCACCCATTCTCCCTTAGCATTCATACTTTTTCTTATGTTCTAGGATGCGTAAAGGAATTAAAAATATCCATAATGTGATGCACTGAATTTCACCTTTTCAAATTCAAAACATATTCCTCCAACATTTCCTTACCAGTTTGACTCTACTAAGCTAAAAACCATAAGACACATCTGCACTTTAAGTTCTCCTAGAACTCAGGACTTGGGGCACATCATTGGTTACCTGCTTTGTTAAGGACCACCATCCTTTTTAAACATCCAAAGCAAATGAAAACATAAATGTTCAGCTGCCATCTTATCAAAGAAATAGCTAACAATGTAAAAAATTCTTATACATATTTGCAATTAACAATTAAAATAAGCTTTTGTGAACATAAAATGCAATTTGAGCTGGAACCTTGAGGAAAAAGTGGTATTTATAGCAAGAGATTATTTTGCCTGGAATGTGTCTAAAATAATAAAGAGAAAGGAAAAGCATGATATAATTTGCTTTACTTTTCATTAATATATTAGTATAACCATTATGGAAATCAGTATGGCAATTTTTCAAAGGACTGAAATTAGAAATTCTATGCAACCCTGCTATTCCTCTGCTAGGTATCTTCCCCAAAGAGCTTAAATCATCATACTGCAGGGATATGTGCATACCTATGTTTATAGCAGTACAATTTGTAATAGATAAATCCTGGAAACAGCTTGTGTACCCATCAACAGATGACTGGATAAACCAAATGTGGTGTCCATATACAATGGAATACTACTCTGCCATAAAGAATGACAAATTTGAGGTGTTCATGGGAAAATGGATGGACTTGGAAAATATAATATTGAATGAAATAAGTCAGACGCACAAGCTTATATACCATATGGTATCTGTCATTTGAGAGAGGCAAAGTACAAACAAAGGAAATGATAAAGAATGGAAAGAAATGGAAAAGGAGCAGATCTTGTCCAAGAGGGAAGTGGTCAAAGGGAACAAGGACAAGGGGTGAGGAGGCGGGGAAGCAGAAGTGAGAGGGATAAAGATGTACCATATACAGAATCCTAATAACTACAATCAATGTAAACATATGCAATAACATGAGATAAGACAAATAATATCAATAAGCTTGTAAAAGATGATAGGGGAACCAGAAGAGGAAGGGGGAGGAGGAGGGAAAGGTAAGGGGATTAGAAAAAGAAAAAAAGAAAAAAAAAACAAGCTGAAACAAGCTGTAATATGTACTATGTACCTGTAACTACTCTCCAAGATGACTGGAAAGTGTGTGAACTGCAAACATGTACTAATAAAATAAATTAAAATTTTTAAAAATATATTAGAATCTATTAATTTTTAAAATGATTTCTTTTGATTTTGAATATAAAGTACATTGGTTCAGAAGTGTTTTAGCCATTGGCAACAAATTTGGTAGTTTTGCTTATATTTAGACTTTGAAGAACATATGTTTAAGTAATAATATTTTAAACTACATAACTTATGAAACTAAAATATTAAAAATAATGCCTTAGTTACTTGTTGATGAGACAAGATACCCAACCCCCAAAGTTAAAGGAGGAAATGTTCATTTAGCTCACAATTTGCAGAGGTTTCAGTCCATAATCGGCTAGCTCAAAGGTAGACTGGCACGGCAGACAAGCATCACAGGGGAAAATAGTTCACAGCAGGCAGAAGGTAGCAAAGCAAGCAAGCAAGGGACCTTAGTAGCTTTTTTCTGCCCATTTTGTATTCTATCTAGGCTACCTGAATCGGGGTGGTGCCAAACCAATCAGTGGGTCCACCCTTAATCCTAACACCCCTAATCCTAGCACTGCAGCAGGAATCAATCACACGCTAGATCCACCCACCTTTGAAAAAGACCCACCTATGACCACATGAGACTGGAGGGACATTTAAACACAAGCCGTGACAAATAATAACCACAAAATTCTCTACAGTAGACCCTATCCCTGTCAACAATAAGATGGATAATCTGAAAAGGAAGGGAGGACATCTGGGTCTTCCACTTTCCTACTTTCCTGCTGCATTTTCTGTTTGAATAGAAAAGTAATCTTCCACATCCTGCTAGTCCAAATAAACAGCTAGATTTCATTTCATGTTTAACTCCTATGGAAGAAAGATACGGAGGCAAAACACCTGTGGAAAAGGGAATTATTTACAAAGAAATGGTTTGCAAGGTAACCAGATTTCAGAAAAATTCCTCAAATAAAAATATACATTTAAATTAAAAAAATAGCAAAATCACAAGGTTTCAGTTAGTTTGCACACGGTAGAAGAGCGGTATCCTCACAAGGTATCATACCCAAGAGGATCCTAACATAAATTCAAGTATCATTTCAAAGGTAAAGAATAAAGATGTATGTGTTAGGAAGTCTGTAACTTTTGGAGAACACTTCAAATTTTACTTATTTTGCAACAAGAATCAGATACCGTGACTCTGTTCTTTTGGCTGGTCCTGAGGTAGTGCTTTCTTGTTTTATTTTTGTTGCACTTGTTTTGGTTTAGGTGAGATGATGTGAACCTTTTTTTTTTTTATTTTAAACCAAGAACATGTATTGGTACATTCTACATACAATGGTTACATTCATTAACTTGCATAAAGGCCGGCTGAGAGGCCCACTTTGCTTTGTACACTCTAAACTATGGAAGAATGCTATTGGAGGATGAAAGATTTTGAAAACCATCACTGGGGATCAGTACATAATGTCATTTTTGAGCAGAACTTTCTACCACGAGCATGAAAAAAGTAGAGCAAAATTGTTTATATCAGGCACTTCATTTTTTAACCTCTATTCAATTTAAGGAGACTTAGTTTACACGCAAGAAACCTGGAACAGGAATTAATTAACCTGGTGAAGCCATACATCCATTAGACGTACAACTATGACTTGAAACCATGTGTTCTAATGAGTAGTTGAGCCAACACATGGTGGGACTGGTAAGGAAGGGGGCATTCCTGTGTATTTACTGGATAAACAATTCTCTTCTCATTTCACCAAGCTGTAGACACTACAAAATTAACATTCCCATATTATACTTTGTAGTTTATCCACTCAGATTAATTCTACCTTCTCTACTGCAATGGTTTCTGTTTCAAAGTGCAAATAATTGACTTTTTAAAATATCTAGCAGAATAATCCTTTTATGTCATGTTATCACCAAGCGTTTATTGTAAGGAGCAGCTCAAATGCCTTGCCAGAAACCTCAGTGTTACTCTGGCTAAGTGTAAAGTAGCAGAATGCATTAATTACATAAAGTGAAAGTCGCAAGTTAATTATATATTTCCAAAGAAGGAAGGTTGCCATTTCACCTGACTTCTTTTGTAAAGGGTCAATACTTTATTTCTAAAATTTGATTTTTTTAGTCTCTGTTTTATTCCTTGATAGTTATTTTCCATATAATGAACACTTAGCTTGGCCAAGATTTCTTTCCAGTTTTGCTTTATGGTGCATTGATTTTCATGAAAATTTCTTCAAACAATGTACTTCTTTATATCTCTCCTTGGGGGTGAACTGCTTTTTTCAGACTGAGTCTGGTAAAACCAGGGCTTCTTCCTCTGCCTCAGTCCTGTCAGTTAGCAGTAGAAAAGGACAAGAATATTTGTTCTGTAAATTCTTGCTAAATACGCTGCTGCTGTCATTCACTTACTTTTTAGGTCTCACCACAGATGGCAACTCCTCCAGCAAGAATGGTGTTGAGAGTAGAGGGCCCACAATAACTGGCAGCTTATTGTGTGTACTCAGAACTTATCATTAAACCTGTGCATCTTCTGCAAAGGGGAATTCTGTTTTAAAAATATTACTGTGAGATTGGAAGACTGCAAACTTAATTTGTTTTTTGCACATTAATATTTAAAGATTAAATAAAAATTAGATTACAAAGAAGTCATTCTTAAATAGAAAAACACACTTGGTTTCGTAAAAGGGTAAGAAAAGGGGTAAGATGTGGGAGAAACTGAGGAGGAGCTGGAGGAAAGATATAATTTGAGAGCTCATTTCCTTGATTCTTTTATTCCTTTATACAAACAAATAAAGGAAAAGTCCATTGACAGAGTCCATTGACAGAGTATCACACTGATGATATAGAAGGGAATATTCAAAAAAGAAATTACAAAAATGAGCTTCAAGTGTGTTATTTTTTATTCTTTTCTTTTAAAAATGTAAATAGTGGTTACTAGAAGGTGAAGAGACTAGAGAGACAGAAAGATGCAGAAAAGTTGATCAATGGGTGTAAATTACAGTTAAATAACAGCAAGAAAGTCTCCTGTGCCCTTCTAAAAGTTAAGTACTTTCAACATACAATGATACAGAGTAAACATTCCCATTTGAAAGGGAGGAATAGGGAGATAGAAAGGAATCAAACCAAAGCACATCTGAAAAACAGTAGGGCAAACATTAAATCTTATAGCTCCATGTCCAGCACCCAAGGCATGTTTGGCCACATGTGCACACCAAAGGGTTTGGACAACCCCAATCCTATGTTGTTGCTACTTGTAGCCCACATAACCTTTCTCTTGGGCAGGATCTGCTCACTGCCTATAGCTTCCCTCAGTAGATGATCCAGATTGTTTGATCTCCCAGGCCTTCTTTCAAAATCTGGGTAGAAGTCCATGTGATTCCATAACTTGAATTCTCCATGCCTGAAAAACCAGCACCACATGGATGATGCCAAAGTAATCCATACAGATATAGTAGAGACTTGGCCCCACTGGACCATGGTTGAAAAGGCTGCTGAGGCCCTCAATGGCCAAACTCAGGAAATGTTTCCCCAGGTACCACTTAATGATCAGAGTGTCCTGGTCTCTCTATTCAAAGCAAACACTTTCAAAGGAGTTAACGCTGGAATTTTATATCCTGGAACTTGTGGGGTCTGGCCATTTCCCTAAATGCCCTCAAATCTCTTTTCTATTGCACTGATGTAAACCACTGGCTTTCCTTTTGATGCCAATGTTTTCAGCAACCAGAATCTCCTCAGCCCAACTTTACAACAGCTTCATTTCTGGCCAACCTGCACAATTTTCAAATCTGTTGCCTTTGCTTTTTGCTCTTGAATCTCATTGTAAATATGCCTACGTGCAACCAGCAGTATCCATACTGCAGCCTGAGGATTGGGGTGCCTCACAATATACATTAAGAGAAAAGTTCTGTAACCTACAAAAGAAACTGTGAATTTCCACCCTTAAAAAGAAAACTAAAACACCATAAGGCAACAAAGAAGCATCAAAAAAATTTTGGCAGGGAATAACTGTTCAGCCAGTTGTCTTTCATGTGTACAAATACATGAAACCCTTCCCTAGTTCTTAAGCATCTCGGCACATCTATTACTCTTATATTTTTCTTAAAAACGTATATTAAAACCTGAAAGAGCAATCACAATAAGAAAAAAATGGTAGAATGATTTCATCTCTTCAATATAAATAACCTCCAAAACAAGCAAAAACATATAATAAAAATTATGTGATGAGCAAGAAAACTACTTCATTTAACATAGGTCAAAAAATAAAATTACATTATCTAAGTCAATGCCAAAATCACCTTATAAACTGTAACTCCCATTCCCAATAGAAATAGAAGAGTATCTCCTTAATGTAATAAAAGTTACCCACCCTAAACTGAGAGGGAGAGCATACTTAATGAAGAAATACTTAAAGTATTTCAACAAAGTCTGGGAAAACAAAATAAAACTAAAACTAAAACAAAAAACAGGCACAATGATACTCAAAACCAAAGTCATTAGTAAACATTATTCAGACAGTACTGGCCTAAAAAATAAGAAAAATAAGCAAGCATATATTTGGGGGAAAATGAAATGTTAATATTTATTTGCAGATGAACTGATTAATATCTAGAAAATTCAAGAGCCAAACTCTTAGAACTAAAGAGAATGTTTATTAAACGCCTCACTAAGAAGAAATATACAAAATAAATCTCTTCCTCCCCTCCTCTCGTGTGTGTGTGTACGTATGTGTGTGTGTGTTTTTGTATGTGTGTAACACCTATTTTTTTCTATGCCAGCTCTACTAGACAGTCCTGCACTAAAAGTAGCAGAGAACTCTAAGGTAAAAGAGAGTAACAGAATTTCAAAACCTGATTCTGAACTCCTAACACATGATCCAAAACCGACCTGTTATTATTACAACCTCTACTTATCTACATGGATAAGCAATAGCAGAGGAAGTCAAAGGAGTAAAAATTATTGCCACTGATATTAATAAACCCATAAAGCTGGGAAGAAAAGATATATATACATATGAAACCATTCAAGCTTGGAATTAATTCTACATTTCTTATTTAAAAGCAATGCTAGTAAGAGGGGCTCAGTGTGCCTGAGTAGTCAAATGAATTGTAAATGCTTTTATCCTCAAATATGACTTCTGACCAAAAAAAATCTTGTTTGAGTTGAGGGAAGAAAGTAGAAGGATGGCTTATTTCAAGATACAAAATAAATACCTGCAGCTTTTCATCAAGTAAGAGTCAACCAAGCTCATCCAAGGAACTCAGAGGTGAGAGATTTTCCATATAATAAAGGAATGCATCCCAACCTGAAATTGAACCCCTGGAAAAACTATTTCATAGCACAATTTCTATTCTATACATTACATAGAATGTAATGTATTTAAACTATGGAAATAAAACCAATCTCAGGTAATTATTTTCTGAATATTATGTGATGTTTCAGAACAATCAGTCACTAAGTTTTGCCTAAAGATAGTAAAAGACAATTATGGAACAGCAACAAATTTATTTCACGTATTTTATTTGCCACAGGTGCACTGCTTTCCAGCAGGGGCAAGAAAGAAGAAGGCAAAAAAATTCAAGAGTTGCAACTGTCATCTGATCCAGAAACTTTTGAATTAGTCTGAGGAATTTTTTTTTCACAATGACTTAGGAACATGAAACATAACACTTTTATGTACTGAGTGAACTGGCATGATTAATTCTCAAAACTTTATTAATGAAATATGAGCACATCACATCCCAACTGCTGCTTCTTAGAGCAATGTTAAATCTTTCAGAAAATGAACCCACCCTTGGTGTCAAGTTATTTGGCAGACATCAGAGTGGCGGGCAAGCAGTGGCTAGTGTCTCGCGTAATTTTATTGTTTATCTTAGTGTTTTGTATAGAAACTTAAGTTATGTCCTAGGCTCTTAATATTAACTCCATGATTCTTCTATATCCCAGCATGGGACAAACATGTAATTTTTCCACTTGACAAGTCACTGAAGTATCAGAAGCATCTAAATAAATGTGAAGTGATATTGCTAACAACATAAAGAAAATTACCTTTGTCTCTGGTAATTTCGGTTCACTATAAGATATGTCCAGTGAAGAATACTGTTTTTTTGTTTGTTTGTTTTTTATTTTTTTTGGTGCTGGGGATCGAACTCAGGGCCTTATGATTGCAAGGCAAGCACTCTAACCACTGAGCTAAATCCACAGCCCCTAGAATACTGTTTTAATAATCTTCACATCTTGTTGTTTTTGAAGTGCTGGCTCTTCCCTTAAGCCTCCATAATGAATGAAGAAACTCTGATCTTACGAGCATAGTTTTCTTCAGTCGGTGGCTTTAGAAAGGTCATTATAATCAACTGAGAGTGTCTATAACTAAGCTTGCTTTACCACAAGATTACATTTGCATGAAAAGTAGCTTCTGTGTCCCTATCCTCCTTCACTCCATTGTACTTCCTCTAAGAAGGTTGTTTGTCAGTTTCCTGGGCCTCAAAATTAACCTGGATGAAAGAATTTTCCATATTTCAATTCCTTTTGATTTCTGTTCTACTTTGGAGCAAGTGTATCTTTACTGCATTAAGCATAGACAATTGCTCTAATATCTGGAAAGATTCCCTTTTTACATACTTCATGTGCCTACAGCTGAGACTTTTGCACATGTTTTGCAGAATGTGCCTCTTACTCTCTATATCAAGGCCGGGTATTCTTGGGCTTGTGATAATTTCCATAATAGAGGAGATTCCTCATAAAATTCCTGGAATTTTTTTTTTTGGATACATGAATTGAGGTAAACAAAAGACCCTTAAAACTGATGAGCTTTAAGACTCATTACACAATGACTTCTACAGTGATATTTTGAAAAGTTAATTTGATACTGACAAAATAAGGGACAGAGTAGGTGGGTGTTTTCCTAGGTCACAAAATGAGTAAAGATGGCAATAAGTATTAAATGTCATGCGACTTTAACAATAATATGGCTAAATACTGTGAGGTTAAATGAGCTTCGCTTATCCTGTCAGTACCATCATTTCATTAATTTATAAGATGGACTATCCTTTATCCAAAATTCTTAGAATTAGAAGTGTTTCAGATTTTGCATTTTTAATACATTTAGGACAATCTGCATATACATAATAAACTTCCTTGGGGATAGGGACCCAGTTGTGAGCACAGATTTCATTTCTGTTTCATATGTATCTTATACACATAGCCTAAAGGTAATTCTATAGAATGTTTTAAAAAAATCTGTACATAAAACAAAGTTTGTGTGTCTCAGATGAAGGGGAAATTAAGGTCTTTCTTCCTTATGGGATGCTGAATAAAGTAACTGCAATTTCCCACCCGAGGTCAAGTGTGGAATTTTCCACTTATGGAAAGTTCTGGATTTGAGAGCTTTACAGATTTTCACATTAGGGGTGCTCAACTCATCCTACCTTAATGCATTTTTACCAGGTCTTTTCTGGAGTTTTGTGGGTACAATCAATTCATGATTGTTAAACACAAATGATATTAGAAAGGGAAATTCAAAGGAGACGTAAGTTAAATGCGAAGAACTCACCCAAATGCAAAGCAGACTAAATCGGTGTGTCTTGAGTCAGTGCTATGCCATTTAGTATCAGCTCCATTGATCTACTTCACTGAGTATCAGCAGAGTACCTAACACTTCACTGCTTCACTGCGCCTGGTAAAATTAGCAATAGACTTCAAGACTGGGGATCTGGCTTGATCCTTCAATGTGCACTCCACAGCTGTGTATGTTTGGGCAAGTCACTTAACCATGCTGGGGTTCAGTACCAATGAGGGACTTGAGTTTGATGGCTTTTTAGTCTTCCTGCCTCTAATAATCATTTTTACTTAGACCAAGTTAGCATTTTTTCAATGTTATATCATAGGAATACAACATTTAGAATGATAAATGAAGGGTTTTCACTGAGAAAGTCATGAAAAAAGGTAAAGGCAAAAACCTTTTGAAACGCTCTTCAAAACCATACCTTCCACTAATCTTACTTTAAAGTTATGTCTCTGGGTTGGGGATTTACCTCAGTGGTAGAGCACTTGCCTAGCAAGCACAAGGTCCCAACTTCAATCCATAGCACCCCCCAAAAAATAAAGTTAGATCTTGTTGAGAATATTTGTATCATTTCAAAATTAATGAAATATTTGTTATGAAAAAGAAATCATACTCATGGGTAAAAATATGAGTAAATGAGTACATTCTAAACTTTCAAGTTCACTGAAGGAGAATCATTATGAGAAGGATTGGAGCCTCTTCTAATGAAGCATTAGGTGCTCCTCTTCTATCTTGCATTAAATGACCAAGAAATAAAATTATTTATTTTTGTAAATAATTTTTAGGAAATAGCCTTCAGATTACTTGCTGTTACTGGATTTTGAATTATAATTGCAAATTATTTGTAGACGTCACACTATGTATAAACTGGAATACTATTCCTATTCTATGTTGTAAGCAGAATACATGAAAGGAAAAACTTTTTAAAAATATTAACTACTTAGTACAAATATTGTTACTTTCCATGGTTCCTAATTGAAGAGGGATCACAGTAAAAGAATCGTTATTTTAAGCAGCACAACTACTGTCTCTTTTCCATGCCTATACATTTTGTACATAGCAAGTTGTAAACTCTAGATTCCAATAAATTAGGATCTTGAGTATTTTATGGCAAATATAAATACACTGGAAATTTCTAGTAAAAAATTCTATTACATGATTCTTTCTGATTCAGCCTCTTCAAATTCACTACTACATTTCCAATGAAGCCAAGAAAAGAAATTTCTTACCAAAATCAATGATACAGTGTACACCAAGTCTACTGGCTATAACAGAGGAATTTTTACGAACCACAAAATCTTTGAGCTAGCAAATATGATCAGGTTTCCTAAATATTACATGAAAAAAAAAAAAAGATGGAAGGCACTTCATGTCTTTCTAACTCATTTCTTCCTGATTTGATAACTCAGATTGTGTCAATCCAAACTCCATGCAGATATCTCTTTATTATGATGCTTTCCCCTATTATCTGTGCCCATGATGGCATCTCTCTTCCTATACTGATACACAAATTTCAACCTCCAAAGAAGAAAAAAATTGAAAGAAAGTAAAGGTGGTAATATGCGATGCACACTACCTTCTGGAAGGTAAAATCTCAACAAATAAAGTACTTTGGGAAAGGATATATTCAAAAATGTCCACCAGCAATTCATGAGATAATTGTGTTAACGAAATTTTCCGATGCTCTCTGTAACACAGAAGCAGAATGTAGGAAGAGGAGACCTTCCAAACATGATCTACTAATTAATGCTATACCAAGTGTATTTCTGTTAGAAGGCAGAGAATATCCTGAGATATGTATTCATCATTTTGCCCTCCAACTAGTGGTATACAAAGGAAATGTTAACAAAATTGTAATACTGTAACAAAAACAGAGAACCTGATCTAGATATACTTGGATATTATCTATTGACAAAACTTGAGTATGTCTGAATCTCTCTTTGTTTGAGGATGAGGTGGGTAAGTAGGTAAGCATATTGACTGGCTAATGATAAAGTAGTTAGACAAACATAACAGATAAATAATGAAAGCTAACAAGCACATAATCCTAGAGGTAGAGAAAACAAATGCACTTGGAAATGATTTCATCTAAAACAATGAAAAATAACCTTCGAGCAATAACCATACACATTTATTAGGATATTTGAAAATGTAGCATTCAAAAAAATAGAATAAAGAAAAGGTAAAACTGAATTACAAAGCAACTAAAAATTGAATAACAAAATTAAAGAGTTAATTTGAAACAAAGAAGAGTAAATACAAGTTGAAAAGAAAATCAGTTATTGAGAGGCCAAACAGAAACAATTCTTCCATACCATTTCAGTGTGCCTATGTTCACATGTGTGTGCACAAAATTGTAATGAACCAGAATGTTGACGGCTATTATAGAGTCACTCATAAGTTTTATTTCTATTTTTATACTATGTTGTATTTTACTAATATTCTGAAGATACAGCCAGTACTACCATAATAATCATAATAAATATGCACTGTGAAAAGTTTGATATCAGGGTACATTCAGAGAAGGTAATTCTCAGAATAAAACACAAAGAACATGTTTTGTACATGTGACTCTAGAAAATGAAAAAAGAGGACAAGAAATAAAAAGGCATATGTTTCTTAATGTTCAGAGATTAATTAAATTATTATGTTACTCAATATATAAATAAATATTAATCACCTAATTAAATGGAAATAAACAACAAAAAGCTAAAAAAGTAATTGTATACTCTTTTACTGATCACTACATAAGATATAATTCTAAAGCATAAATATAGTAAAAGAGATGATATTAGAAAAAGATTTTCAAATATCATTAAATACAAAAAGACAGAAATCATAATAAAGAACCATAATATTAAATATTCAATTTTATTTGAAATTAAGGAAAGAATACTAACATAAAATATTAGCATTCATGTATAAAATTGAAGAAGCTTAAATATCAGTGTTCAAAATGTGTGAATAAGGCTTCTAATGGAAATGAATATTGGTGAAACCATTTGGAAAAATAATTTTGCAAAATGTATTAAGACCATGAGTATTTCATTCCATTTTGAACCAGTAACCTCACATTTAAGACCTTGCTCTTAAAATATATTCAGAGCTCTATACAAAAATAGTATATTTTTAAATGTTTACACACTATTAGTTATAATGGTTAAAAATGGGAAAAATAATGGTATAATCAGATGTTTAAATCTAATAAAAATATGATAAATTATGTTTTCAAAGAGTAATACATATAAAATTTTTATAAGGTAATGTCACATCATAAATTAGAAAGATTTATTTGTCTAACAACTGTCTATACACAACATCACCTTCACAAGAGATTGCAGCAGCCAAGTATAACAGAAATAAACACACTGAAGCGGCTGGGAAAGGACTGAAGAGAAGTTTCCTCACTCAAGAGAAGAGACAAGTGAGTGCCCTTGGACTTTGTCTCAGATCCCAGTGCTGGGTTTTTACTCCAGTGAAAGATGGTGTCGGAAAAGTCCTATAGTCCCAGATTCCAGCCTAGCACCTGTAGTATGAGCCTCTAGTTCTTCCCCTTCACCAGGCCACCCCAAAAACCCAGTCATCAGTCCAAGCACACAAGTACCCAGTCTCCATCTAAGCTTCTGCAATTCTGTCATCAGCCCTACGGACTGAACATCCAGATCAACCTCAGGCTCCAGATCAACCCACAGCCAGCTTAGCCCCCAAAGCTCCAGACTTCAGGCCCTCCAATTGTCAGATCAATATACCTGGCTTCAGGGACCAGGCTGGCAATTACCATGCTCAGCCCGTATGGCCTCATGCTGTAGCAGGACAGGATCCAGGAGCATTCCAGTTGACTCCATTATGGGGCTGGCCCCAACTGATCCAGACCCCAGGACCACCCTAGTGGACCCAGTTCCAGACTGGCCTTCACAACCTCAAAACCCAGGCCAGCCTTTGTGAAACTAGTTTCCAGGTCAGCATCCACACACTCAACCTTCAGGTGGCTTATCCAGGCCCAAGTTCAAATCTAGGTGTGTGGCATCAGAGACCATGCCAAATCTACAATCTTAGTCTCCACATCTGCAATATTGGACTCCACCCCTGCTTCAGCACCATGTTAGTCTCAGGCTCCAGGTAAATCCCCAAGCTCCACTGGACCCAAGGACCAGTCCTACTTTACTTCATCAAAAGTCCAGATCTACTCCAGTGATCCTGTGAAGTTGACCTCAGCAGACTGAAGATCCAGGATCAGCCTTTCAGATTCAGACTCAGACTCAGACTTAGCTCCCATGGAACCAAGACCTAGATATACTTTCGCAAAGTCAGACTCCACGACCCACCTAGTGGACCCAAGATCCAAGCCCAAACTGGCAGACACAAGAACCAGCCCACCTACCTGCTGGCTCAGGGACCAGGTCAGTCTGCCTGAGTTTTGAGCAGCAAGCTTGTTCATGGACCACTCAAAATGGCCTTCCCAGAATCTCTGGGCAGGCTGACTGGTAAAAGATTTTCCAGTAGAAAACACCACACACATGCACACACACACACACACACACACACACACACACACACACACAAACTGAAAAAATTGGAATAAGTTCCCATTTTTTTCAAAAGCACAAACACATGGATGCAAGGATCAAGGACAATTAGGAGAGCATGATATTCTCAAGAGCAAAATAAAGCTCCAGTAACATAACTTAAAGAAGTGGTATTTAAGAACTGCTTGACAATTCAAATAATCGTGTTATGGGACTCAGTGAGTTTCAAAAACAATACAAAGAATCAGCAAAATTATGAAAATAATAAATGACCAAAGTAAACAATTTTGACATTTCTCAAAAGAAGACAGGCACATGATTAACATATATATGAAAAAGTGCTTAAAACCATTAAGCATTAGGGAAATGCAAAACAAAATCACAGCAATAACACCTCACCCCATTAAGAATGGCTGTTATCAGAAAGACACACAATAACAAGTGTTGCAAGGATGTGGAGAAATTAAATCCTCACATATTATTATTAAGAATGTAAATTGGTATGATCATTGTGCAAAATGGTACAGAGGCTCCTCAGAAAAATTAAACAGAATTACTATGTGATTCAATAATTCCACTAGTATATATATTCAAAAATTTTTGACAACACAGATGAGACTGGAAGACATAATATTAAGTAAAATAAATCAGGAACATAAATACAAATACTACAGAATCTCACTTAAATGTAGAATCCAAAAAAGTCAAAGTCATAGAATCAGAGAGTAGAGTGCTGTTTACAGGGTCTGGGGAAGGAGAAGGGTTGTTTGGGGATATACTGGTCAAAACAAAATTTTAGTATATAGGAGTAAGTTCAAATGATCTATTGCAAGGAGTTGGGGATTTAGCTCAGTGGTATAGTATTTGCGTAGCAAGTGCAAGGTCCTGAATTCGATCCCCAGAAGCACCCCCCCGAAAAAAAAAAGATCTATTGCATAATACAGTTAATGACAATGCATTGCATATTAAAATTAGCTTTAAAGTAGGTTTGTAAGTGTTCTCACCACAAAATATAAGTATATGAATGAATGTATGTTAACTAGCTCAATTTAGCCATTACACAATGTGTACTCATTTCAAAATATCCTATCAAATATCAAAAATATATACAAAGTTTTGTTGATTAAGAAATTAATTCCACAAAAAGAACAAACAGGAAGCAGAATGATTAACATATAAGTAGTAGGTATTACTTGTTTGTAAGACAAGAGAATAATTTCATTTTTATGCAGACTTTTATAATTTTTTTTAAAATTCTTAAATGATTATTGACTGGTTATCAAAAATTTTAAAAGAATTATAGCAACTTAAAATTTAATAGCTTACAAGGGTTATCAGAGATCCTATTGCAATTTCCTATGTATAAAAGAATGAAAATCAACAAAATAATATGATTTACATTAAAATAGTCCATTAAAATAGCAAAGTTCTGTGTAATAATAATTTCCTGTCTGGTGAATGCATGTATACATTTACAAATAAAAATATTATCTCTGATTTGCCACATACCCCACACTGTGTTAAGAAGTGATCTCATTAAATAGCCATGATAACTCTAATGGGCAGGGGGTTGAGAGATGGAGGGAATGGGGAGACAGGAGAAAGAAAGGGGGTGAAAAAACTCCACACAAAGAATGTAAACATTATGTGCTGCAAACAAATATTAATAAAAATTTTAAAAAATAATTCTAACAACATAATCTGTATTCTACCCAATGTACAGATAATGAAGTTGAGGCTCAGTCTGATAAAAGCTCCACGTCTCCAAACCAACAGAAAATGACCCACAATTCTAACCCACCTCCACCTTCGCAAATCTACATTCCTTTATCTATTTTGTTCTCCTGTCTCCCATACAAATGTGCATTTTCCTCTATGCCACAGAGGCATCTACGTCAGCCTTTGGACTCCCTACTGTTCATCGATAATTAGCACACAGAATTCTGAATGGACCAAAGATTGAAGTGTTATAAACAAAATAGTAAAATGCCTGGATAAAGTTGTGTGATATGTTTTAATAACCCTTTATCAGAGAAGTCTTTCTATATAAAATACAGGTTCAAAAAGCCATTAAGAAAAAAAATGATGAATTCTACCAAGATGTATTGTTGTCAAGAATATTTCTGCATTAAGGAACATTAATAGTCAAAAAAGAACAAAATTAGAAGATTATTCGAATATTTCTCATACAAATAACCTCTTGTAATAAGCATGTGAACTAAATTGAAGTAGAATAAATTTACAAGAACAACGAAATACAATTCATTTATCCAATTGGCAAAAACCAAAAGCTTGCTAATATTCTCTTTGCCCACATTTCATTGGCTAAAGCAAGTCACATGCACAAACCTAAAAGTGAGCAAGGAAAATTACCTTATTTTCTGTTTAAGAGAGGAATCTTTAGCAACATAGTAAATAGCAGGAAGCATAACCCTACTAGAGAGGGGTAGAGACATCTGGGGGCAACCAACACTTTTAATCACAGATGAAAATCCAAACAAATATTTTATACAAAGAAATCTTCAACACACTTGGAACCTTAAACAGACCAACCTACTAGACAACATAAAGAAATCATTGTTCATTTTGTTGGGTCTAATAAACATCATTTTACATTGAGGAAGAATTATTGATACCTGCAATTTTAAAACAGTCCAGCATAAAAATTGAGAAAACATTTGAGAAGAGAAGAATTTGGTGGTGGTGAACTGAAATGAACATGATTCCTGTTATTTGTATGCTAGTTTTCTTTACCTTCTTAGGAAAAAGATAAAGTTATTTGGTTTTTAAAGAATCCAGCTTAGGATCTTTGAACTAGCCTGTTGAACACAGAGGTAAAGAATCTTTTAAAAGACTTAGACAAGTATTTCTTCCACTAATATCTGTCAGTTAGAGCACCTTCTAAACACAAAATTTAATTTCATAGATTGCCCCTTTTCTTGGAAGTGCAGCCTACATGAAGTTTGTAATTTTAATTGTCATTGTATTTAAAGGGGCAAAGAATAAAATGTTTTAAAAGTTTGTACATTTTCTTATTGTCCTACCACAAATTAAGACATTGTATAATGGTAATACATTTGGCCCGCATCAGTATTTGAAACCCTGGGGTATAGGTGGTACTTTTGCCCTAGTTTGAGATCTCATAATGGACAACTCGAGGGAAACAGTGGGGGGCATTCTGCTCCTTACGAGCTTCGCTAGAACACAGTCCTCTGAACATCCACTGTTCACTGTTCACTGTTCTGTGGGTCTGTCTCCCCTGAGTCCTGGCTGTTTTAAATGAGCATTTCTTCTCAATCACATCTCCTTTTCACATCTAAATTAAACTATCTATAGTGCATTTCACCCTTTTTTCCTCCCTTTGGAGAGATACAATGTTCTTTTTTTTTTTTAAACCCCAGCACCACTTCACCCTCCTCTTCTATATCACACCCCAACCCTTACTTTGAAGAACAGCTCTTTCCCCACTTTACTGCCACGAATGTGGCGAAGAACAGCACCCATATCCTTGGACACAGAGACGCATGAATGAGTTCTGAACATTCATGGTAGTGGTGGCTGCCCTTGCTTTTTCAGATGCTCACAGCTATCTGAAACACCTCGCTAGAATTTTTCTAATTGAAGTTGCAGAAAAATCTCTCCCTACTCTCCATTTATAGTTGTGAGTTTGAAAATAAGTTAGCAATAAGCCTACCCTCATGAGATCACTCTGTCCAGACCATACACAGACAGAAGCAGAGAAATTAACAGAAAGAAAAAGGTTGCCTAAAGTATTTTGATATCAGAGGTTATCCGTCTCACCTCTTTCCACAGGTTGCTTCCTTAATTGATCAATTTTAATTATTCTTTTGTAGTATCCTTAATAATATACAACCTCATCCTGATATATTTTGCCAAATTTTGTATTGTAAGTACCACCATTCTACTCTTTAGACATGGGAATGTGTGAAACTCACCTCCTGATTCATGGTAGAAAATTTT
>PVJO010000854.1:0-195000 GCA_004026905.1 Hystrix cristata
TTTTTTTGAAGGTCGAACTCACGACTTTGTGCTTGCTAGGCAAATGCTCTACCACTTGAGCTAAATCCCCAACCCTTAGGTCTGCATTTTGAACCCAATTAAGACCCAAATGAATAACAGAAGTTTCTACTGCATGGGAACAACTTGATCGGAGTAAATAGATCTGTGGAGAGCTCACCTTGTCTCCTGTGCAAAGACTGGAGAGTTAGGATCTCGCCATACCACTTTTTAAGCAAGAAGAAATACATCCTCACTAGTGATATAAACCACAAAGAAATCCAGTCCTGTTAGCGTAAGTCTCACCTGTATTAGGACAAATACATGGCATCGAGAGGCAATTCCAGGCTTTTCCATAGAATAGGCATGACCCTGAAGTTAGTTTTGGAAAATTGCATAGTGTGGTACTGGCATGAATCAGCTTTTTCTAAATCTTGGATGATGAGGAAAATGAGCAAGTTGGGTGGAGCTCAAAACTGAACAGAAAGCACATAGCATGTACAGGCATGGCTTAGACCGCTATCAGTTAATATGAATTTTAAAGGATGAAGGGGCATTCTAGTAAACAATTCGCAAGCAGAGCGAAAGGTATATTGGAAGGAATAAGAGTAAATTGAGCACGATTAACATTTTTGTATTGAGAAAAAACAAGCAGAACGATATGATTCCTCATCAGACTGACACTCTTGTTCAGTCCCCTAGTGTGGTGGAGTTATCTGTCCACACGAGAGTCCTGTACGATAAGGGTGCTGTGCAGGCTTTACACAATGCAGAGCTCTCTTTGGGTCTTCTTCTTGGCATGATATTTTGACTTTTTATGTGTATTATGACAAATTGCTCAAAACCTCCAGGTCCCCTAGGTCCCCTTAGTGGCAAAAGATGATGGCCAAAATGTTCTTGCATGAAAATTTGTATAATGGACTTATTAAAAAATAATCTGTGGACATGATATATTTTAGAATGATAAATATTCTTCATATTACAAAATGCCTTTTAAAATTGCAGTTTTCACCTAGACTGTTACAATGTGTGCCTATCCTATCCCTCAGCTTTTCTTTACCTCCTTCCTAGTTGTTAAATTTATAATAATTACATGTAGAGTCACATTCAAAATTTGAACAGATTGCCGGTCCCTACAGGATAAGATAACCTGACTCCCACATTTACAATACTAGGATGTTTTCAGTGATCTGTTTGGTGATTCCAGATTTATTGCCCTAATTATGAGCTAATGAGCACAGGGCTTTACAAGGAAATTTGCATTACTTGCTTAAGTAGGACAAATTCCCAGCTACCAAGAGCAAGCACTTCTTGTTTTTTTGAGACTCTTTAACTCACCAAAAGAAATACAGTACCTATCATCCAGCCAAGTTACAATGGCTTCCAGAGAAGGGAGCTGACCCCTACCATCCAAATGAACTCTCCTGCACCTTTAAGAAGTTTGCCTGGCACGGTCCAAACCTCTCTGGAGGCCCTTCCATTAGTGTTCTCATTTAGCTCCTTAGACACCCATCTCCTCCTATTTTTAAGTCAGAAGAATGTGAAGGAAACCACTGACAGGTCTTCTTACAACCAAAGCTAGAGTTCAAGAATAATTTAACACGATGAAAATATAGCGTGGATGCAATCTTTTTAGATCTCAAATAATAAGCTTTCACATCTTAACAAAGTGCAAATTATTTTAATTATTTTTCTCTTGCAGTCAGAAACAAACAAACAAAAACAAAGCAGTGGTGAGCATTTTTGTTTCATTTTTCCTTTCCTTGACTGTATATTTTCTCCTTGAGAGAAACAACTTGAGATTGTTCTGGATTTAGAAGGTCATCTTTTCATCGAATAAAGTAAAGGTCTTATTTTTAACATTTGTGTTCTCTAAGTGTATTCATCTTCTGTTAAGGGTTATTTGGAGGATTCTGAGAAATGATAGAAAGTGTAATAGAAGAGAACCACCAGGGCCTCCCTAAGAAATTAAGAAGAAAAGGTAAGCAAGCAAATTAGTCAGCTAAATTAACTAGTTGCTTTAGGAGACGTGAAATCTTTAGTGCCATCACATTATGCCTCATTAGCTCCATTAGTTGCTCGACACTGTCATTATTCTACCCACTTCTTTCTATGCAGTTTCACTGTGTCAGCTTTGATTTCTCCCTGTACTTATTTTTTTCTAGCTTACAGCTATTATATCACCTTCCAGGAACCTTGATTTTAAATCAATTGTCACAAATTTCCCTCTCATCATTTCCTGGCAAGCATGAAAATGACTGTTGCCCCCGCTGCTTCGGCACCCTCCCGTTATTTCAGAATTAATCACTTGCCCCTACTGGGCAGTTCTATCAGCCTCCTCCCCTGTTCAGTTCAACATTTAATTGCTAAACGTTTTCATTGACAAACATCAAAATAACTTTCCATCAATGTGCTTTGGCAAAAATGAACCATTAAGAGGGTAAGAAAGATGTCGATGACACAAGAAATGTTTATAAAAACGATCAGACATTTATAGAACATCTATTGCTTGTCCAGAATTGTAACAGTGTTGAGAGGGTGACAATAATATAAGCTATCATCACGCCTAGTTGTTAAAGTATTTATAATCTTGTTGTGTGAAACAATTTTGAAGGATAGTTTAGAACCTGAGTTACAAAATTAACTTTTGGTTTAGTTTTAATTTTCTTTGTATTATCTTAAAATATGGGTAAGGTTCAGCAAGTCAACCTGGTGATGGAAGTTTTTCAAAACAATACAAGCAGCAAGAACTGGTAGAACTTAAACATCGGCACAACTGAAGACACTCAAGAAAAAGGACTCCCAGAAGTGCTTCAAAAAGTGGTAAGAACAATGGGAGAAGCGTGCTGGGGAGGGGGATTTTGAGGGGGATTGAGGTCAGTGTCTTTTATTCTAATAAATGCTTAAAATTTAATTATTCACCATATATTTCAATCATACCTCGCATAATCATCATTTGTTAAATGTCACACATTTGACAAGGATAAAAATTGTGATTTTAGAGAAAGAGGAAGATAGGAGGTCAATGGAACCTTTTTTTTTTTTGAGATATATGACAATACTTTTGAAAGCAAGTAACATGTATAAAAACATCACGTTTATGAAAAAATCAACCAATAACAACTGCTGGAAGGGCTGTGGAGAAAAAGGAACCCTCCTCCACTGTTGGTGGGAATGTAGACTGGTCCAGCCACTGTGGAAATCAGTATGGAGATTCCTCAAAAAACTACAACTGGAGGTTCCATTTGATCCAGCTATTCCTCTGCTTGGTATCTTCCCAGAAGAATTAAAATCATCATACCACAGTGATATATGCACAACCATGTTCACAGCAACACAGTTTGTAATAGCTAAGTCTTGGAAACAACCTAAATGCCCAACAACCAATGAATGGCTAAAGAAAATGTGGTTTCTCTACACAATGGAGTACTACACTGCCATAAAAAGGATAAACTAGAGTCATTTGTATGTAAATGGATGTTCCTTGGGAACATACTCTTAAGTGATATATATCAGACACTCATGAGTACACATTGAATTGTTTCTCTGATATGAGAAACCATAACTGTAAATAAGGACAAAGAGGTGTGATATTATATAAAAGGAAGATATATACAAAGGAGAGGAGAACTAGAAAGAGAGAAGGGGGAAAAGCAGGAAGGGAAAAAACGGAAAGAAAAGGGAAATCATGGAAAATTATGAATAAACCTGCTGTAAATAGGGAAGGGAGGAACAGAAGGGAGGGGTGGGGAAGAGGGGGCAAAACCAAGATGCATCATGTACAGGTACAAAATAACTGTGATGAATGTGATCATTTTATGTACAATGTACCAATACATGTTCTTGGTTAAAAAAAAGAAAAAAAAACCTGTCAGAGAAAAATTATTTCTTCAAATCATAAGCAAGGATTTAAATTACAAACAGTGACCAAACCCACTCCAAGGACGATAATGCATCATCTTTATTTACCAAGGGACCCTCTCTCCTCCTTTTCCTCCTTCCCTCCATCCCTCTTTTTCTCTAATTTCTTCTTTTCAGGGTTATTTTCAACTTTTTATTGAAGTCTATCCTGCTATCCTGCTTCTGAAAGGCAGCCACCTTTCTAGGCAAGAAAATCAATGTAATAAACCTGTAACCTGAATACAAAGTCCATTTTTGTTCTCTTTGGGCAGGTGAAAAATGTGAATAATTCTAAAGGCCAAATTTACCTATATGATAAGAATGTTATTAAACTAAAACAAAGGAACAACGGATTTGGAAGAACACTGGAAAAACATCGCATCAAATGTCAGGTGATACTGTTTTATCCACAATTTGTGAAATTCTGCTTCTCCACATTTTCCAGGTCGTGAATAAAATGCTTGCATATTGTGTATTTAAACTCAATCAAATTTAAAAACTCCATGGGAACTATCATTGGAAAGCTAAGAGCAGGCATTATAATAAAGAAAATTTTAAAGGACTTTTCATTGAAACTGTCCAGGATTCATAATTCTTTTTAGACTTTCCAGGAGGTTTCTCTAGTCACTCTTGATGCCATTTATAGTTTATAGTTTTGAATATCCTGAATTGAGGTTTTATTTTTGACTGAATTAGGTTGGTTATAAATATACCCTGCCACCCTCAACACAATAAATCACTTGGTATTAAGAGAAATAACTACAAAATTCCCTTGTTTTTTGGTTTCATCGATTCTAATACACAGTGTAGCACACTTTGGCAAATACTTACTCTTCTAGAATTCCCTTAAAGAAATTTCCTACTCATACACATATTACCATGGTTTTTATTCTACTATATAAAAGAGCTAGTATATAAACCTGGCTGTACAAATAGTAACACAATACCAGAAACAACCAGTACCTAGATTGATTTTTTTTGTAATTATACCTTATTAGTATTAGAAATTCCAGTTTGCCCTATTCCTTAAAACACAGATATATTAGGCAGACATTGAGATAGTCTGCGTCATGTTTTCACCTGCAGTATCTGTTAATGTTAATAATCTGTTATTATTTAACTTGAAAAATAGCAAGCATTTCTTACTTCTTTAGTCCTGACTTGACATTACTGTCATTTCTAGTCCTATGTATTACATAGAAAGATTCCATTGAAATGGTTAGCCCACACAAAATAATTAATACAGTCCATTGGCATTTCTCTCCTGGACCCATAGTCTTCAAACTTAATATGAAACATTAAAGAAATGCATTCGGACAGCTTTCAACTTTATGCTTCTTTGGGAGCATACACAGTGACCCCCACCTTACTCAGCAAGTAATTGTAGCATCGAAATAAAATTCTGTTATAACTTGTCAATCTTACAGACCTCACTTTGCCATTAATGTTCAGAAATATGATTCTTGCCTAAGACTGTCTTGCATCTGTGCTAATATTGCTCAAGATTCCTAATCTTCCACAAAATTTGCTCATGACCCCTATGGAAACAGTAGATTAAAGACATTGCAATACTTCAGAATTGCGTCAAGTGACTCAAAATATTAGTTTTTCTGTTCTAATATTTCTCCTGAAATTCAACCATGCACATCTATAGAATTTTCTAGTTTTAACATTATGAAGCTTTCCCTTCCCCGAATCTTTTTCTTTTAAATAAACCCACTATCTACTTCTGTACCTGTATCTTTTAATATTAAACTTGTCAAAAACTCCTGAAGTCTTTTATAATTCTTCTGTGGCTGCCATGCCACACTTTTTCGGTCCTAAATGGTTCCTTCTTTTAAACAACTGATCTGATGAACAATATTATAAACATCACACTGAAATATTATTAGAGATTAACTGAAACATCTATAATGATAATAATTTAATGTGAGAAAATAATGTAAAGCTCCTAGGCTAGTACCCAACACAGAAGCTGTCCAGTAATTGTTAAAGAGTATTTCTCTACCCTCTTCCAACTCATCCCTGTCAACATTTATAATAAAAAATGTAAGGAATACAGAACAGACATTTCGTTTTAGTCAGAAAATAAGATGGGATTACATGAATAAGATTTTGTTTTGTATGTTAGGTTTTACTTAAAATTATTTAAAAATCCATTTCCAGAGTTGTTGAGAAGAAAAAGGCTAACAGCACATCACTTGCTTTGGTGTCCACAGAGACAGGCCTTTGCTTCTCTAAAATACACTTACCTGTTTCCAGAGAATTAAAAAATGTTACTCCCCAATCAGACCAGAGTTTACTGAAAATACTACATTTTGTTACTTCGTATTGTTTTACTTACAGTCTTTAACTGGGTTCTGATTCTCTTCGGTCTTAGCTACTATTACTTGGTTCATCGTTCATATTTAAGACCCTCTACTCTACAGGTAAGTTCACCTAAATACTAGTTTCTATTGCTGAGAAACTGAGACAATTCTTTTCTGAAAATCTCTCCAGTCCCCAAATTGAGTTTTGAGTTATCTGTCAACAATCCCATTGCTGTCCCTTACTTTATTTTTCCCTGCCTCTATTACCTGGTGGGCTGTAAGAAACACTCATGTACAATCATTTCTAAACTTTCTTCATACTCAGTTCAAAATTCAACTTATTCATGAAGCTTTTCCCATCCTAGTAAAGCCAAAGGGAGCCCTTGGGCCATTTTCAGAGGTATTAAAGTATACTTGGTTGTTCTGGGCCACTTTTTCCCTATCAAAAATGGGTTTAGATGTTACATACAATTGTAATATGATCACACATACTTGGTTTTATTAGATTATCTCAAATACATAGACTAACATTTCTAAATTTCCTCCATAGCTCAAACGCATGGAACACATAACAAATTAAACTTATTTTCAGTGAGTCACACAAAAAATATGCTTCTCCATGACCAGGCGCCCAGATCTGTAGATGAGATGACAACTATTAACCTCCTCCAATTTGTCTATTGCTCTCTAATCACCACAAGTCCTACTAGTTTTTTTGTTTTGCTTTGTTTCCTAAAGGTCAAGCAAGGATTACCAGATGTGTAGGAATCTGATATTTTGCACTGGCAAACAAGGTAGTAAAAATATAATCTTTGGGAAAATTATTTTTGCATATTCTTTTGTATCCTTTTAGTTTTTATTTCTTTACTAGATGGTGGTGTTACAGCTTGTAGTATTTGGTTTACTTTTTCCATAGTCCTCCTTGTTTTTGGTAACAGAGTCACATCTACTTGATCACCAGTTTATTAGTTTAGGCAAAAGCCTCTTGGCACCAGAGCCCAGCTTGAAATAAAACCACAAGTCTGAGGTCTTACTAGGAGATATCACTTGATTCGTGGAAAGGCGTGCTAGTCACAAGCTACTAATAGGGATGACAACATCACTGTTCAAGTCTGTCGCTGTACACAAGGAAGTCTCTATATTTTTCATGCACAAGAGGAGTGCTTTGGATCCTTGTTTATTTTTTCTAGGTCGTAAATAATTTCAAATGAGGTGAATTCAAGTACTCAACGATGAAGATAACTATGGAATTAGGAAACAGAATGCTACAGTGGAGTAATTGAAAATGGTATGAAGTGTCTGGATAAGATCAAAGAAAGTTCCCTTTTCCGTTTATACCACTTCTGGGGTGGGAAATGGCAGCTCACTGTGGTTGATATTGTGTGCACAAGCCTGAGACAATTCTTATCTGTGGTCTTATGGTGTGAAAGCCTTCGAAATAGACAGGTTACCCAAGAAAATGCTGGAGCAGAGTAGATAGCAGGGGCCAGCAACAGGCGTGCCAGTTGGTAGGCATGGTGAGGGTATTCAGGACTGTGTACAGGTGGGATTAATTCACAGTAAGAATGCTGATTCTAGCTCGTATTTCTAGCTCCTATTTCCTGTTTCTCCTAATAATTTCTGGAAAATTATTTCTAGCATTCTCTAACTGATCAGGGAGTGGCTTATTTTTCTTTAAAAACTGAGACCTTGTATCTTAGAAGTTGTTGTCTCCTAACCAAATATAATTCAGAACTTTGCATATACAAATGTTTTATTCCCTCATTTAGTTAACTGTCATTGTTTAAATTTCATTCTATTACTTTTCCAGGGCAGGGGGAGGGGTGCTGGGGATCGAACTCAGGACCTTGCACTTGCTAGGCAAGCACTCTACCACTGAGCTAAATTCTCAACCCCTTCATTTTATTACCTCTGAGATGATTTTACATGCAGTATACTAGGGGGAATACCCTTCCCTCCCCCTCATCTCTGTCCTAGGTTCATTTTGTCCTTAAACTTTCCATTTAATGCACTCCGTAACTTTCTTACCTATTCTAGTGACTATTCTTTTTTTTTTAAAAAAAAAAAAGTAGATACTATACACATCCTGAGAAAGAAAAGTACCTTACTGGTAAAAATTAAACTGTAAGTAAGACATGAGGAGACATAATGTTTTGATATCCATGGAGAGAGATAATATCCTCCTAAAATACACATTCAATTTGATGTTCATCAGAATTCCACAAAACAACATCTACAGTGAATATGATGTCCATGTCATAGGTTTACATTTTATTAAAACCCAGTATCTTAGATGTCAGGGCTGAAATTCTCTATTAAGTAGACAAATCTCTTTATGAATGCGACAATTTAAGGTCAGAAATGCCAAAGGACTACCCCCAGGTTACATGGCTATGAGAGCTGCCTTCCCATCCTCTGGGATTAGTTCCCTTTCTCCCCTGGAATAATGAAAGAATGAAAAGTAAGAGTTTTGCTATAAAGGTATATAAACACAATCATTTGAGATTTAAGAAAAAAAATAAAGATAGTAACATAAGTAGAAGATAGAGATCTGTTTAATAATCACTCCTAGGTTCTTGTTGTCCTGATCTTTTGATTTTAAAAAAAAAAGTGTTATAGAATGTTTTGAAATGAGTAAAGCAGACCCACTGTTCTGATTCGCCACCATTATATACAACCTGTTACAACCTCTAAAAGACATTAAAGATGAGAAATGACTAAGCCAGTTTCTGAGTGTATTCTTTTTCCTTCTGTAGGATTGCATCCACAGGATTATTTTTCAGTCCTATTACCTGCTCAAATTTTAGAGCATTTGAAAGGTAGGGTGTCCTTCCTCTCCAAAAGATAAATCCAGCATAATCCATCTTGGGAATCAAGACAGGGTACTTGGGAAATGGAGACGCCCCACAGAAGACATTTTGCATGGCATCTGATAAGAAGGGAACCAGTTTTAATCTTGACATGTGAAATTGCCCGGGAATCTCCTAATGTCACCTAACAAGTGACAAACAACCAGGGCAAGGAACACTATTACATTCCTTGTTCACCAATCCGGGCCGTTTGGTAACTGGGATATCATCTGGAAGAATAGATATCCAAGATGCCTGAAACATGAAGTACACTCAGGCTTGCTTGCCTGGACAAATCCCCAGCAGAAGAAAATGTATAGTGCAGCTACTTGGATGCCACGGAAGGAGTTATTAGCCAGCTGGGCAGAGTGAGTGACATTTGGTTGAGGCAGGGTGTGGGCACAGTACTCCAGGCAATCTGGCTTTCATCTTTCCTAGTATTCATTTGGCAAACTCAGACATCATTTCTCACTACTCCCCCTCCTATCTGAAGCAGTCATCTCAGGGGGAGATGATTTATTGTAAATTTCACACATTACTTAAAGAGGTTTCCAAGTGAAACAGACCGCCTGGAAAACATGCCCAGGTCAAAGAGGAATACAGCGTGGTAGCAGCAAGGCTGCCCTGGCTCCAATGACCTCAACGCTTTCTGGCTTCCTTCTGTCCCGAGATCTTCCCTTTATAACTTCGAGATGAGCCCGACTCGAGTTACAGCCTCTGCAGATAGAGGAAAGAGAGACTAGGAGATAGAAGCTCCATTTTCTCCTCAATAAGCTGAGGCGCTCCGCGGGATGAACAGAAGTAAAGCATTCACTCATCCTCTTTGTTTACTGCTTCTATTTAGGGGAGGGTCAGGGCTTCCTGGTCCTGATAAGGGCACCTATTCCCGGATGACTCTTCGGTTTTGAGCTTCCTTTGTTCCCCTCATGTCTGACCTGCTTTATTCAGGCCAAAGCTAAGGAGCTCGCTCTAAGGGAATTCTCAAGTCTGGCCGAGTCCGAGGGGGAGCGACAGGCTCACACAGGCTCACAGGTAAACGGGGGCTGCGCTGTTCCCGGCTCGCAGGCAGCCTGGTGGCTGATTTGCTCTGCGCTCTGGCCAGGATCCTGAGTGGGGCGTGTGAGGAGAGCTGGGGGTTACCACCTGAAGGTGCTGATGGAATGGCTGCGTTTGTTCCATTTCCTATGTTCTTCACACTCGCAAGATCGTTATCTTGCAAACAGATTTGCGCCGTGCCATTTCCTGTTCTTGTTACAATCTTTATCGTGACAAGGAGGTACTAGGTTGTACCGCCTAGTGTCATATTTGTTCTCAATAATTGGTGTGTGGCCCTACTTTTTCTCCGGCGTGGTGTTGCGTGCGCAAAAGCAAAAGTAGCACAGTTCGGAAATTTGCATGGCGGTAAGCTGCATATGTAGAAGGCCGGACCCTGTCAGGGTAGGGACCCTCCTCTCCCTCCTTCCTTCTGGATCCCAGCCTAGTATTCGAGGCTCCGACTTGCTTCTGCGCCCTCCACATAGATTTCAAATGCCCACTTTTCTTATCTATGACTCTTCACAGCCCAAATGACACTCCGAGTGACAGTCAGATTGTATCACATGAGGGGCAAGACGGAGCAGTTTCCAATTATCATCAAAGAATTTCCCCACTATTACTATGCTGAGATTTCAGGCTGTTGATACAGATGAGATAAAAAATAGAACATGGTATAATAAGAACTTTTGCTTCCTGGCATGGACTAGAATCAGAATAGCTAATGGTACAACACTTTCAAGCTCTCCTTTTTTGAAAGTAGGTTTAGTTCTTGTGAAAGCTGCTGAGTTGACAGCTCAGGATACTATGGATAGAGAAAATGATAAGCTTTCCCTCCCCACTTTTCCAAGTATAACTCCAACTTGCCCTGGAGGGAATGTCTCTCAGCAAGAAAGAGGTTAGTTCTTTCTCCAAATACTTTTAATCTTTGAATTCACAAATAGGAGTATTATCCAAGCTGATTATGAAGAATACTTCAAGACGGGGCTGTTTCCCCTCGGATCAAAGTTAGAATTGATTGATTATTTCATCCAGGAAACTACAAACCACCCAGCGAGAGCTAGTTTTGAAATCCTGTGTCTTCTCACAAGTGAACTCCAGAGCTGTGTGAGTTTTGCAGTGCATTATGCCTGGTTGAAGTTTTAAGAACTCAGCCTTTAGCCGTAGACAGGGCACCGCTTTTCCTTCCTAACTGGCACTGGGAAGCACCAGTCCTCGCTAATACTGACCCACCCACATTTCAGCAAAACTCTGAGTGCTGGGACTGACTAGGAGGAACTAGGGACTTCAGAGGTAGGGAGGGGATTAGCAGGTGGCCAAAGTCTTGCAAAACTTAGCACAGTAGAACTGAAAATTCCACCCCGTCCTAATACAGGACTGATGGGATGTTCAGAAACTATGGAGCAGGATCTATTACTGCGTCTCAGGAGAGTTCTGCGATTCCTGAAATTCAATACACATTTCACTTGAACTTACAAACTCTCTCCTAAAGGTACTTTTCAAGGACACCTGTGGCAGCCCGCGTTTTGAGAGCTTCTGCCTTAGGGGGTTCAGCCTCTTTCCTCACTCTTCTCCAGTTCTGGGACAATGTCAAAGTCCCACTGAGGAAGCAGAGCAAAGGGCAGCAGGGAATGAACTGTGAGTTGATTGCTCCCATTCAAACAGCTTGACTCCTTTCTTCTTTGGGCTGTTTTCTTATTTGCGAAATGTATTTTTATCTTTGAACTCGAAGGATTTTTTTTGAAATGGCAAAGGTGTATATGCAGAATGTACTTGATGTCTAGAGTAACTTCTCATAACAGTAAACCATTAAAGTGCAAGCAGGACAATGCCTGGCTCCTGAGTTAGCACCACCCACCATAAAGAAAGAAGGGATTCTTCAAGAACAGTGTTTTTTTAAAAAACGCAAACCAAGACAAGTATCAACCAATTTGTAAAGGATGAAAATCTATTATCAAAAGTAGCAGTTCCCCCTGAGAAGCAATCTTGAATGCCAATGCAAACATAACTACATTACCTGCTCTTATTAGAAAAAAAAAATTAAGAAGCTAAAGAGAACCGCTCCTCCTTTTCCTCTGAATATTGTTCTGGGGAGTTCAGAAGGTCAGGAACTTGACACTGGTTTCAGTGGAAGCCAGTCAAGCAGGATTTCTTTGCCCTCTGGACAAATGGTTAGCCTACTTCAGGAATTTTGAATAATCATTGCTGTTCTCTTCAGCTTGGAGAAAATTCACCTTTCACAAAACAAAGAGCTTGTGGCATTAACTTAATCTCATTGCCTGAGTGCACAAAATCAGTTTTGAGTTATTGTTCCTAGTGTATGAGCATGAGAACTGCTTTATCTCGTTCCTGGGGCTTTCTGAACACAGGGCACTGAGGCCTCGCCCAGGGCATGAAGTTCTGCCCACCCGCCCGCACGTCCCAGAAGGCAGCAATGGGAGCCTGCTGCTCTTCCGCCTGTGGCTATGACACCTGAGAGTTTTGAGACCCCCACCACCACCCCGCTAAAACTGCTCCTAATACTTTCCATGCAGATACTTGTGTATTTTCTGAACTCTTTGCAGCATCATAGTCCGTCCTCAGCACAGACATCATTGTGTTGTTAGGAAAGAGGAAGTTAAACTAAATGCTTCTGTAGTCAGGTCCTTGAACAAATTAGCATCTCTGTTGACTTGAAGAGGGAATCGAACTGGCAGCCACTAGCCAGTACTGCCAGCCTTGCTATTTTCGCCAGAAAAACAAAGTCCCCTTCACTTTTCACTCCCGCTCTCACCATCCCTTGGTGATTGCTATTGTTTTGGAATCATTCTCTACCATACATAACAAGTACTATTAACCACATGGGATTACCGGCCCAAATTCCCAGGGAACAGAGTAGCTGCGAATATTTTCGTATGTCTCAGTATTATTGTCTTAATGATGCCTGAGATTACTAGAGTAATTTTCACCAAGAATCCCCCAAGCAATCGACATCTCAGGAATTATGCCATCGTAATCGGAAGCCCGTTCATTCTGAGGGAGAATATATTATTTTTTCACAGGCACTGTGTTGACTCAAAAGCTGAATATACACCTGAACTAAAATAGATAAATCTTATCTATGTTCTTTTGGAAATCTGAGGACTTTTCAGTTTGGAAAGGTGGGGTGTGTGTGTGTGTGTGTGTGTTTCTTTTAATAACAGGCATATAGTTTGTCTTTCAGCCCGAGTGAAACTTATACAACATGAATCCCTAAACTTTTATACAGCTGACCTTGTAGCCAATTAAGCAGACAACAAGCCTAGTGTTTTATATTTTCCCAGTGGTTTAACTCGTATTCGTTGTTTGCCTTAATAGGATTTCAGTAGTGAAAAAAGATTTCCAGATTATTTAAAAAAATAACACTTTAGTTCTGTAATCTTACACAAATTACCTTTGTGTCTTATCACTCAAGCCTTAAAGTTGTATATTTATATCATTGATGTCAAGGATATAGGAAAAAAAACAGCTTTAATGACATTTAATGGTTTACCAAGTATTTTGGGCTCATTAGATAAAATTAAATACCTACAAGAAAGCAATTCAAGTCCATATTTAATTATGCGATTTGGCCAAACTTTTGACATGTGGCAGAGTTAAATTGGTGGGTGAGTTCTACTTCAGAATATTGTTTCTTAGTTTATTTCAACCTATATGAATTTAGGTGGCTCCAAACTGATGATTTAGGACCCTTTACTTTGTTCAGGTTTGAGTGCTCACATTTTTTTACACTTTAGTGGAGAAAAACATTTAACATAGGATCTGCCCTCTTAATAACATTTAAAATGTACAGTATGGTCCTGGTAACTATAGTATAATGCCGTGCAGTATCTCTAGGACTTTTTCACCTTACCCTACCAGCTATGATATAATATCTCATTGTGGTTTAAATTTGGATTTACCTGATTACTAATGTTGAGCAACTTTTTATATACTTGTTGCCATGGATATGTCTTCTTCAGAGAAATGTCTATTCAAGTCCATTAACCGTTTTTAATTAGATTTATTCTCTCTCTCTCTCTGTTTATTAAGGTATAGGAGTTGAGTGTCTAGATTTGATAATTTTTTTTTTTTTTTGGTGGTGCCAGGAATTGAACTCAGGGCCTTGTGCTTGCAAGGCAAGCACTCTAATCACTGAGCTAAATCCCCAGCCCCAAGTGTCTAGATTTGATATCCACTAAGATATCTTCTAGGGAAAGGAAGGACTCAAATTATCACTATTTGCAGGTGACATGACACTCTACATGGAAGTCCTAAAGAACTCCACCAAAAAGCTCCTAGAATAACTAACTTCAGCAAAGTAACAGGATATAAGATCAATACACAAAAATGATGAGTATTTATATATGCCAGCAATGAACAGGATGAGAGGGAAATTAATACCATTCACAGTTGATTCAAGAAAAATGAAATACTTAGGAATTAACCTGACTAAAGAAGTGACAGACCTCTACCAAAAAAAAAAAAAACAAACACTAGAGAACTCTGAAAAAATAAATTGAAGAGGACATCAGAAAATGGCAAGACGTCCCTTGCTCCTGGTTAGGCAGAACCAATATTGTTAAAATGGCCATACATCCAAAACTGTTATACAGATTCAGTGCAGTTCCAATCAAAATACCAATAGCATACTTTACAGATCTAGAGAAAACAATCCTAAATTTTATATGGAACCAGAAGAAACCTCAAATAGCTAAAGCAATCCTGAGCAATAAGACCAAAGCAGGTGGCATAGCAATCCCAGACAAAGCAATTCTAATAAAAATGGCCTGGTACTGGAACAAAAACAGATATATGGACCAATGTGACAGAACCAAGGACACGGGAACTTCCCCAGACATACTCAAATATATGATCTCTGACCAAGGGCCTAAAAGCATATGTTGGAGAAGGGACAGCCTAGTCAACAAAGGGTGTTGGGAAAACTGGTTATCCATTTGTAGAAGAATGAAATTGGACCCATCTCTCTCACCCTATACTAAATCAAAATGGATCAAAGATCTAAACATTAAAACAGAAACATTAAACCTTCTGGAAGACAAAATAGGCAAAACACTTGAAGACATAGGAGTAGGAAAGGACTTTCTAAACGGAATCTCAGTGACACAGGAAATAGCAACAAAAATCAACAAATGGGATTATATTAGACTAAAGAGCTTCTGTACAGCAAAAGAATCAGTAGAGTGAAGAGAAAACCTACAGAATGGGAAAAAAAAATGTTTGCCAGCTACTCCTCAGACAGGGGACTAATATACAAAGAACTCAAAAAAATTAAACCACCTAAAATGAATGACCCAGTCAAGAAATGGGCTAGAGAAATGAACAGGCACTTCACAGAGGAAGAAACACAAATGGCCAACAAATACATGAAAAATGTTCAACATCTTTGGCCATTAGAGAAATGCAAATTAAAACAACACTAAGATTCCCTCTTACTCCGGAAAGAATGGCAGTCATTAGGAAATCAAACAATAACAAATTCTGGCGTGGCTGTGGCAAAAAAGGAAGTCTCCTATGTTGTTGGTGGGAATGCAAACTAGTACAATCATTATGGAAATCACTACGGCAATTTCTCAAAAACCTGTAAGTAGAAATTCCATACGACCCAGCCATTCCCCTACTAGGTATCTTCTCTACAGAGCTGAAGACATTATACTATAGTGATACTTGCGTACCCATTTTATAGCAGCACAATTTGTAATAGCTAAAGTCTGGAAGCAGCCTGTATATCCATCAACAGATAACTGGATTAAAAAAATGTGGTATCTATATATGACAAATACTACTCAGCTATAAAGGACAAATTAAACTCATTTATAGGAAAGTAGATTAGGAAAACATAATGTTGAGTGAAATAAACCAGACTCACAAGCTTGAATACTGTATGGTATTTGAGTGAGGCAAAATACAAAGAAAATGGTTAAAAAAAAAAAAAAAAAAAAAAAAAAAAAAAAAAAAAAAAAAAAAAAAAAAAAAAAAAAAAAAAAAAAAAAAGGACACGGAAAGACAAAGGCAAAGATCTCACCCAGTAGGCAAAGGGTCCAAGGGAACAAGAAGAGGGCACAGGGAGAGGGGAATGGGAATTCAGAGGAATAAAGATATCCTAAGAACAAGAACCTAATAACTCAAACTCAAAACAGTAACATATACACCATGTATTATAGTCAGCTTTACATAGTTGAGACTTAATACTGCATCTATATGGTTGTTTATATTGCTTCTGGTTATGTGCAAATGGCATAATGTATTATGGTCTGTAAGTCTGAATAATGCTCTGTAAGTTTGTGTAATTTTGGATAAATTTTAATTTTAAAAAAGGGTTAGAAAAAGTGGTATTTACTGGGGTTGGGGATTTAGCTCAGTGGCAGCATTTGCCTAGCAAGTGGAAGGCCCTGAATTCAATCCCTAGCACCCCCTAAATATGGTATTTACTACAAGGTTTTATTTTTTAATATAGGAAACACTGTAACGTTGTGAACAGTTAGAATGTCGAACCTATAGTTTCACACGTGCTGTGACATAGATGACTCTTGAAGATAATACACTAAATGAGATAAACCACACAAAAAGGGCAAATATTGAAAGCTCTATTAATATGGGTTACTGAAGTACCCATATTACTTCAGTGGTGGTGGCCAGGGACCAGGGTAGGGAGTGCCACAAGGCTGTCACTGCCATCTGCAGCACCTTTGGGATCCACCACAGCAGGGAAGCCCAGGCTGGGCTCTCTCCAGGCAACTCGAGTCAGAGACTGAGCGCAGCCAGGCTCTTAAATCCAGCCTTGTGGCCTCACCAAGGACAGCTTTATGAACAGTCTCACAACGGAGCTCGCCGACTTGGCTGCTGAGATTTTCCGAGATGCACTGTGCTCAGAATCCCTTCCTGTGAAATCTTCCTGCACGCTCAGTGGTGTAAGACTGGATCATGGTCCTAAAGGGTTTCCCTGCCTATTCCTGCCTCTCCTCTCCATTATCTTTGAAAATCAGCATCCCAGGAAATCTTGTGTATTGCTCCATCTTCAGCCTCCTTCCCAGGGGACCTAAAGAGCCTACCTGTCTCAAGTCCCCATATTCCTTTCTAACTGCAGTCCTATTTCTTTTTCTACTCTAAAACAGAATTTCTAACAAGAGTTGTCTAAAGCTGTAGTTCCACTTCCTGCTTCATGGCCACTTGCTAAGTGCTATTTGTCTATCTTGTACTATATTATCACTGTTCTGTTGAAAAAGCTATTAGCAAGATCACCAACTACCTACCTCCTTATAATTAATTCAGTGGTATCTTCCTACCTTTTTGTCTCTCAGTGACTCCTGACGTTTTTAAAAGGAATAGGAAAATTTACATAATTTTTCACTCACAAGTTAGAGAGTCCATTAGTAGGTTCTAGTTAAGAAAATCTTCTCCAGATTGAGATAGCTTGGATTATAATCCCAATTCGGTTGGGAACACTGAAGGATGCACCTTCCTCTCCAGCTCCTCCCTTTACTCTCCCTTCCTGGCTGTCATGATGTGCCACTTGTGAGCTGTCTAAGGTTGGGGAAGTTTGTTAACCTCACTGTGCCTCAGTTTTCAGACCTTTAAAATGGGAGTAATAGTACCACCTACCTCTTCAAATTGAATGTACTGAGTTTAAAGCAATACTAGGCCAATTACTATCTGGCATAGTAATTGTTAATGATCACTATTCAGCCACACACTATTTTCGTTTTTTCTCTTACATTTCTGGTTGTGCTATCTCCATTATCTTTACTAGTTCTTTCTTATGAGACCTGTAAGTGTTGGGGTGCGCCAGACCTTGATCAGCTGGCTATTTCTGTTGCCATACTTTATCCAGCCCAGAGAATTTATTACCACCTAGATGCCAGTACCTCTTAAATGTATTTAACTTTGACCCAAGTATAAAAGCACATTTGACATTTCTACTTGGATATTGTAAACACTCAATCTTTACATATAAAAAGCAGAATTCTTTGTAACTCCCCATCTCATCAGTGTCTGTGCTAAAATCTACCTGCTCTGTTACGGTTTAGATCAAAAATGACCCCCCAAAGCCTCATGTTTTCAGAAGCGGGGCTTTTGGAAGGTGATTGGATCATGAGGTGCTATATTCACGCGAGGATTCATCTGATGTGTTTGTTGATAGAAGACGTGCTAGTATGAGGTGGGGCCTGGTTGAGGTGAGTCACTGGGGCTGTGGAACACTGAAGGATGCACCTTCCTCTCCAGCTCCTCCCTTTAGTCTGCGTTCCTGGCTGTCATGATGTGACCAGCCTTCCTTGGCCATACCTTTCTGCTGTGCCATTTCTCCCCTGAAGCTAGCCGACTATGGACTGACACCACTTAAAACTGAGCCCAAGTAAACCTCTCCTCCTTTATTTTGTGGGTGTTGGGTATTTTGTCTCAGCCATGACAAAGAGACAAATTTCAACAATAAGAGTGGGATTGTCACCATGACTATGCCTGACCATGTGGTACGGAAGCTTTTGAAAGTGGCTTGTAGGAGGAGTTTGGAAAGGTTTGGAGATGCCAGTTAGAGAAGTCCTAGAATGATGTAGGCCAGGTTAATAGGAGATTATGGTCAGAGCTCAGTAGACCAGAATGGTAAAAGAAAAGTGCACAGTAGAGGCCAAGTTTATGAGGTTTCGGTTGGGAACAAGGATGCCAGTGGTAGTTGGACTTGAGGCCAAGTATGCTATGCTCTGGCAGAATATTTATTTACATTTTGCCCATGTCCTAAAACTTGCAGGAAACATATTAAGAACGATGAACTAATTAATCTTCCGGAGAACATTTTAAGGCAGACTACTCTTCAGGCTTTTGTATGGCTACTACTGACAGCTTTTAACCAGATCTACATTGAGAAACAGGCGCAAAAAGCCCATTTGAAAAGTTTTCCATTTCACCAGAAGTGAAGCACCTGCAAAGTTAGGGCAAAGGCGAGCACATTTGCTGAAAAGATTACCCTTAAAAAGAAGTCTCATACTTTGCATCGGGATAACAGGAGAGATAACCTCATGGCATCTCAGAAACTGGCAAGTCCCTACCCTTCATTGGCTGGAGGATATAGAAGAGTAAACTCTTTAGAAAGACTTTTCTGTAAGAAGAGATCCCCAGGCTGCCCTGCTTGAGAAGGGTTGCCAAGTGGGTTGGTTCCTTGGGATTGACTTCACAGTGCTCAGCCAACCAGGTACTCAGACACCTTTGCAGCCATTATCCAAGATGGCCTGGATACTCCTTGATATGGTGTCAGACCTTGGCATCATCCATGTTGTGTTGATTTTGTAGGGATGTAGAATGCAAGAGTTATAAGGTCATGGTGACTTCCACCTAGATTTCAGAAAGGTGGGGAAGGCAGTGTGCCCTTCACAGGGCAGTGCGTGGAGTTGTCAGAGTGAAGCTAAAAATGCTGCAGCACCAGGAAGTTGGAGATTACAGAAACATGGAACATCTGCTGAGGAAAGCGGCAGGCAGTTGAGTGGAACCTCTCTGAGAAAGAGACTATAAGGGCTACAACTAGCAATGCTATAGATATTGGGCTGCCCAACCCTTGAGCCTGTATCTCCCCATCACTTGCCTTGGTGCTGGACTTGGAACTATAGGACTTAATGTTTGCCCTGCTGGGTTTCGGTCTTGCTTTATTTTGATTCCTCCCCATAAGACCATTTCTCTCTCTCTCTTTTTTTTTAATGAGAATGTTTATACTGTGCCATTGTATGTCGGAAATGTTTAACTTTCTTTTTGATTTTTACAGGGACTCACAGCTAAGTGTTTGCCTTGAGTCTTCCTGGAGACTGGATTTGGACTTCTCAGCAAAGCTGGAACTGTTAAGACTGGTGACTCTTCCAAATGGACTAAATACATTTTGCATAATGAGATGGTTATGAATCTCTTGGGACCAGAGCTATAATGTTATGGTTTAAAGCTAAAGTATCTCCCAAATGCCTCATGTGTTCAGATGGGGCTTATGGAAGGTGATTGGATCATGCAGATGCTACACTCATCAGTGTGAATCTACTGATGTATTCACAGCTGATCTGCAGTTACAAAGTGAGGCCTGTTTAGAGGTGGGTCAGTGGGGAAAAGAACTGGAAGGTGTCTCTCCCTCCCCAGCTCCTCCCTTCCTTTCTCTCTGCTTCCTGGCTACTATGACGTGAGTGGTTTTCCTCCACTCTGCCCCTCTGCCATGCCATTTCTGCCTTGAAGTCAGCTGACTATGGACTAAAACTATGATCCCGAATGAACCTCTCCTTTTTTAAATTGCAAGTGTTGGGTTTTTTCCCCAGCAATGAGAAAGACAACCTACAATTTTCCTTATTTCCTCCAGTTCAAAACCTAGGATTGAATTCTCCCTTTTTCTCTCGTCTGACAGATTGAATGCCTCTGTCTCTACTATCACCACTTTGTGTTAAACACCACCACCATCGACGGTTTGGATTACCAAAGCAACCAGCAACCTGAGCTCCTAGCCTTCACTTACATTACCCTCTGCAGTGGATTAAGCCCCCACTTTCCAAGATTACTTCCTTAATAAGTAGTAAAATTATGTTTATTCCCCTCCCTAAAATCCCTCTTTGGCTTCTAGTCGAAATCAGAATACGATCTCAACACTCTTCTTGGGACTACATGACACATACAGCCTGTTCCTCACCTCCTGCATTCCCATCTGTCTTCTCCCAGAAGTTTCACTTGCTGCATCCTGCACTGGCCCTTGAACTTGTTTAACTCTGACCTGCCTGAGGAGGGCCTTGGGCTCGGCTCTCTCCTAAATGCCATGTTCTTTCTTGCTTTATTTTCAGTTGGTTACTTCGGTTTGAATTTCAGCTTTTAGCTTCAATAGTACTATGTCTAGGAGGCCTCTTCTAACCAGCTAAGTAAGGAACACATCCTACCTTTGTGGATGATTCTTCAGCCTTTTGTACCACTCATAAAAATCTGAAATTGTCTTGTTTTCTATTATCTTCATTCCACACTAGACTGTAACCCCCTTGAGGGAAGAAACATTACACGTCTCATTGCCTTGATATATGTCCACCACTTACAGCAGTACCTGCTACACCATAAGCACTCAATAAATGCTAGCTGAATTAATAAATGAGTGACTGAGTCTTGGCAGATAATCAATATTTTAAGAAAGGAGAGACATAATGATTAACAATTTAAAAGGACCACTCTAGATGATAGAATATAGATACTCACACTTCTTATTATCTGCACTACAAATCACAGATGTCAGACAGATTAAAAAATTATATTTAAAATGTTAAAAATAGAAACTAATTTAACATTCAGAAGCTTAAAAGCTAAAAAGTTTGTCATGGATTGATATGTAAAGTTTTGATTATGTTGAAGTTTATGTAGATATTTGGCTGAAGGGAAGGTAAAATTTGTTAAATAGAGTTTTATTAGGTTCTTCACATTAAAAAAATAGATGTGTCAGAATATGTTCACTGTCATATCAAATTGATCAAAATAAACTGTACTTGCATAAAAACGTAAAATGGAAATTTCATAAATACTTTATTTGCTTTTAGTGTAAAATAATACTTGATAAATCTCCATAATGTGTACTGTGGCCTCTCACCCTCAAAGTAAAATAATTTAGGAACCTATAATGCTATTTTCCATTGGAGTATAACACATTTTACATTTTAATAAATCACAATAAGGAACAAAATCATCGTACATTAAAGGTAGAATACTTTCCTGCATATATGTAGGGATTACATAAGATAAAGGAAGTCAGTAAAAAGCTGAAATGACAGCTACCATCTAAGCCAAGTGATTTACTGAATACTTTCCCAGTAGGATTTCCGTGAAGTAACTAACTGTTCATTTCACAGATTAAAAAAAACGGATGCTTAGGAAAGTTAAGTAACTTGCCTAAATTCACTCTTCTTATAATCATCTCAGTCAGAATTTGAACCTAGATCCTTACTTAAAAGCACTTGCCACTTCAAAGCCAGGCAATTATTTTACTAGTTCTACAGCATAAAAAGGTAAGTCACATTTATGAGGAAAAGCTGAGGTCTTTACTGCTGTAGCAGTAACAGTAAAACCCGCAAGGGATTTTTCTTCTGGTTCAAATAATGTTTTATTAGAAATTAAGTCATCAAAGTATAAGCTGAGCTCCGCACCAGGGAGGCCTGCGTCTCCAGGGAGCAGGGCTGGAGTTCTGCAGGAATCCTCAGCAGACCAGGCTGCAGCTGACTCTCTGGGGTGCCTGACTTTCATGATCTCCAGAAAAGCACAAGAGGATTGAAGGGAAGACTTGAAAGGCCCCCGAGCTGACCAGAGTATGAATGGTCCCTGCCGGTGCTTCCTAGCAGAGACTCTGGCTTGATCAAGTCCAGATTTTGCTCATAGCCAGCAGCCACTATGTGCCCGCACAAGCAGTACTTTCAGCTCCCGAGGGGATGAAGCGCCCTATCACTCAGCAACCACTTTGGCAGACTAAAGGGTGATATTGACTGGCTCTGAACAAGTGAGTAAGAGAAACAGTATCCAAATCCCTGGAGGAAAATATGATAGGAAGAAAAAAAAAAAAAACATTCTGCTGACTTAAAAAAAATAAAAAGCTTCTTTTAACCCAATGCTAACATTTTACACAGATCCATAAAATAAATGCAAATTCATTTGAAGAGGAACCTCTAATGAGGGGCTCAACAAAGTCATTTATTTTATTCATTAATTTATTAAGTATTTACAGATTTCCCCTGTTAGTACCATTTGTTATTTGTGGAAAGAAAAGAGCAAGATGGTACAAGGGCCAATAAAGAAATCAAAATGGCAGCTGCAGAGTGAAGGTGGACATATTTCGAAGGTAGAACTTCTAGACTTTGCTGATTGCTTAGATATGCAGTGTGAAAGGGTGGGATAAAGACAGTTTAGGGCAACTTACGGAGTCAGGAATTTGGAAGAGGAATAATTAGATAAAGGTTCTTTTGGAGACTTGTTAATTTTGAGACACTGTTAGTAAAGTGAAGTAGACATCTGGAGTTTGGGGAGGAAGACTGATGCTGGAGATGTAATTCTGGGATTGTCCTAAATGGGTATGTAATGAGACACACGGGCCAAGAGACAGCTCCAGAGACATGAGGTATAATGGTAACAGCTAATATTTAGGGCAATATTTAGTATGTGCCAGGCATTATTTTAAGGGCTTTACTTACATTAAACTCAACCCTCACGGTGACACTATGAGGTAGACACCATAACTCACTACTAAAGGACATCGAGGCATAGCGAAGTGAAAAGTAATCTGTTCCAGACCACAAAGCTAGAGAAGTGGGGGAGGTGAGACTCAAACACAGGCGGATGGGCACTAGAGTCTTCCACAGAGAGGGCGCAGGCTCCTTACCACCAGTTTCAGCCCTGGTTTCTTTTTGGTACCTGCTACTCCCCAGTTTTGGTCCGAAAAAATAAAGCTCAGCATTTTCCACCATTTAAATTCTAGACTTATACAGTCATTAACAGTAGAGAAGAGAAGGTTCATAAATAAGTTGTTTTAAAAAAAACACAAAAATCAAACCTTTCCTTAGAAAAAACAAAGATACATTTTATCTTTTTCTATTTTTTCTGATTTCATTTTCTAATGGTAATACACCTTCCAATTTGAGAGATCTAAAAACAGAAAAAAGGTGTCACAGAATTGATGAAATACAATATTTTAACTTTTGTTCCACAGCTGGCTTGTTTTGTTGACTGGGCTGTAAACTTTATTTCACCAGGAATGTATTGTTTCTAATATACTCTCCATTATATTAGACCACAATGCCTCCTTTATAATAGGAATGACTTTCTTTTCTAGGAATAATATTCTTTGTGAATACTAATCAAACCTTCATTTTTAACTCTTTCCTCATCTTACTATACAGGAGTTCAAAATGTCACTCATGATGGCTGAAGATGGGGATAAGAAACATAATTTTCACGCTTTATTGAGGCAGAATTTTTGTCTTATTCTCTTGCTATCTGCAATATCACAAAGCCTTGGTAAAGTAACAAAAGACATTTAAAGCATTAATTCCTAGCATTAAAATATCAGTACCTACATATACAGAAGGCACGCATAAATCTCACCTTCTGTCACTTAGAATTTTGTTGACAGCCTCAAGTGTCACTATTTATGAAAAATAAGTATTTTATCATTGCTTGGTTAAGCCATGTATTTTTAAAGTTCCCCCATCTCAGGTACCTTCGCATACAAACAGTCTGCGTGTGCCACCTGAGATGTTGCCGTGACAGTGGTGGTCAAGAGGAGTGACAAAAAGATTGACACTTAATCATAACTGTAGGACAGATCTTGAAAACACGATGCTCAGTGAAATCAGTCTACACAAAAAGACAAATCCGGCATGACTAAGAATTTAGAATAGACAAATTCAGAGACAGACGGTGGACCGATGATTGCCAGCAGCCGCAGGAAGGGAGGCATGGAGAGTTGTTAAAGTCAGGGAGTATGTTTGGGGTGATAAAAAGATCTAGGGGAGGATAGCAGCAATGCTTGCACCGCAATGTGAATATAACCATCAATGGCACTGAACTGGTTAATCTTATGATGTAAGTTCCATCACAATAAAAAGCTAAACAATAGCGCAGGCAGAATCCTACATTTCTCCATAAATGGCTTTCTAAAGACCTGACAGTAAAGCAAGAGTGTCTGTATCCGCTTACAGCTAGAAGCATGTGTGCACGTAGCTACCTTGTCTACAAATGATTCTCCCATCTCCTCAAACCTGTCTTCAATTGAGAAATATGGTTTTCAGTTTTCTTCAAACATGCCATTTATCAATTAATTTTTGGATATCTCTTCACCAAGACCTAAGAGATCACTTCCAGTTTGCCCTAGATTGGGATAGGCAAGGGCTTCTTTGGAGTCATCAAACTATAGGTCTCTGGGTGATTTACAATAGGCTCTTCTCACCCTCTGGGAGAATCTGAAAGGATGTTTGAGAAAGTTTCCACAGGGTTGGAAGGGTTGAAAAATCTAGTTTAACATCTTTTTCTCCTAGAAGTAGGATATGGTGGAAAAGGCACATAGATTTGCTAGCTGGCAGATTAGGGTTCAGTTCTTGGCCCTGTTCCTATTTCCTATGTGACTTATGCAAGTTATTTCTCGAATCTTAGTCTCCTTATGTATAAAACTGGGAATGCTAGTACCTATTTTGCCTGGTTGTGAGTACAGATCTACCATGCTCAGAACAGAGTAGATAACAAGTTGTATGTTTTTTTCCCCTCCCCAAATTAAACTATCCTAATATAACCAATAAGAGTTTGGGTTTTGATATTGTAAGCATGGGCAACCCAGAGCTGGTCCTGAAGACTGTCTGTGATGCGTGGCAGGAAAAGACAAGTCTGTAATGCTGAGGACCATCTCATATAACGGGGAGAAATCAAATGATTATTCAAAGCCCAAAAGAACCACAGCTCCTTTGCCTAATATAAGGAATGACAAGCTCATATCAGTAAAACTCAATACAGTTCCCCTTCCTGAAGAGTCTAATAGGAAAGGGGACAGATTCAAGCTAAGACCTGAATTTCAGCAGATGTTTTTAGACCTGCTGGAGAGAAAAGCAGGAAGAGATAGTTTGCTATATAAGCTACCATATGGTAGGCCAGGGTAGAGACTATAACTGGTGTGCATAATAAATCAAGGGAATAGAAATCTCAGGAAAGCTTTCAGCAACACAGCCATATACTGTGGTACAAACTTGATTCTTTCCACAATTTAGTTTGGTTTCTACCAGAATCGTGAGGAGAACCGAGTTCGTGAACCAAGGTAACGCTGTATTTATATACTGGGCTAACTATACAAATTCTCTTGTTAGCCCCAAGCCTTTAGTAATAAGTACTACATACATAAGTAGTGGAAGTGATTTTTAGGAGGGCAAAAATTAAGGGGGAAACTTTTCTATTTTATTCTATTTGTATTCCCCAGAGCAAAACTGAGTGTCAGCAAAGGGGGGTGGGTGCACTCTATAGTCTACTTCTTGCAAAGGAAGAATCTAGTCATCTCTGGAGCAGGGATTTATTTTTTTCTACAGAATTTTTTATGTACTTAGACATAAAACATACTTGTAGTTTCTTAAAGGGAACTAGCTTCACAAGAGAAAAGTCATCAAACTTTCCTTTCAAAGAGTTTGTCAGCTGCTAAGATCTGTATCTCACACTCAAGCTCCAGTGTGGATAGAAACAAAAATTTATAAGTTTATTAAAGCCTGTCTATTTCTTGACTACAGAGAAATAGTGTGCAAGGAGACAAGATTACTTTTAGATGTAGCTTCAATGTAAATGTAGGTAAGTTACCCTTACCCATTGCATTCAAAATGCTTTTTTTTAACCACTTATGCTACAATTTTATCATTGTTAAAAGTAATAGACCTACACATGGGTATCTTTTATTAGAATAGTATTTTTGTTTTGCTTCTCAGTGGGTTTTTTTCCCCTTTAAAAATGGAAACAACCCTTTTGATGGTAGGGAAGCAAATTCAGGTATATTCAAGTTATTTCCTCTGTAAAGTTATATTAATTCATTTTCCCCTGTAAGTTACATTAATTCATTGTCACCTTGCTGGTTAGCTGACAGGAGAATAGCTGGGTAAAAGGCAATGCTTAGAATACTGTAGGTTCTAGCTACTTTGTGAGCGAAATAAACTAAAGATTAGATAAACCAATGAAAGTTGGCTATATTTCAAAAGAATTGGCCAGATCTCTCAGCTTATACAGGTAACAGGTCCACCATCTGTCTACCTTTCATACCATCTCCCCATTAACAACATTCTTGATAACAGCAGGCACACACACACACGCACACGCACACACACACACAGCCACCAGTGTATCTGTATAAATGTCAGTCTAGGGAAGTGGGTACATAAAACTTCGGGAGGAATAGTTCAGGATACTGAAGTTGAAATCTAAGAAGGGAAAGGAAATCCTCAAGTGCCTTTTGCTTGTGCAAGTGAGGTGCTTACTTCAGGCTATTATTCTTTCATTGGCTACCTCTTGACTACCCCCAAAGGATTTTTATAAATGGTGTTGAGATTTTGATACTTAATAAGACATATGTTTAACTACATTGTCTCTTTACAGAAGTGATTATTTATATAATTTAATTGAAGATCAAGTGGTGGGCCCCTTATCTCCTAATCCTTTCTTTCAGCGAAATTTCTTCCCAGGTGTGTGTGTGTGTGTGTGTGTGTGTGTGTGTGTGTGTGAGACAGACAGACAGACAGACAGACAGATTAAACAATTATAGCACACCATCCAAATCTGAAATTCATACTGTGCCATGAATTTGTGGTATTTCTTCTTTGAGTGACTGGGAAAAGACACTATGCATAGCACTAATGGACTCACAATGTATTACCCAAATAAAAGGTTATTAATATCTAGAGATTACCAAGATTTCTATAAAGGTTTATACTCTAATCCCTAGATGGGTTTGACCTTCTCTTTCACTGTCGGCACAATGGCGATATCTACAATTAGGCCATCTGCAATCAAGCAGGGTATTCACCTAACAGCAAGGGAGTTGGGGCTGCAGCAACTCTGGGCTCCTGAGTCCGAAGATGCAAAGAAGTCCATACGACATGAGGCGATAATGTGGACCCCAAAACGGGCTACAAGTTGATAATTCCATTAAGCGAATTAAATAAAAATCCTAAATATTTTTGTGCCATTTGGTTTGACAAACAATCTGTATATGATCTAATAATAGGTGCATATTAATAAAAAAATTAAAAAGAAAAAATATAGAACAAAAGATTTGGGCATTTGTGGGTTGGTCCAAGAAAGTTCCAAGTGCCAGTGACTACATTGAGCTGATTCCTTCCTAGTGTCTCTGCACCGTTTGGGATTAGAACTGTCTAAATACCGTGCCCAATATGGCAGTTCTCTGAAGGGTAAGCGAGTGCTTTGACTGAGCAACACTTACTTTAGGAAAACTCAACCGGAAACATAGCTGAGAAACTTCACTGTGTCAGTTTCTTGGAAACAGGAGTAACATGCAGCATCGCTCTGCCTGGAACTTCATTAGTTTATTCCTAAATCCCAGCAGAATCAATCAGCCCTTGCCTGGTCATTGCTGTGGCCTTTCTGCATTTAGGAAACAAGGCCTGGCCCTTAAATCTCCACCATCAATATCTGGAACACAGTACTCTTCTTCTTACACAATGTTTCCCATTTTGAAGTCTGCAGAATATTCTAACACACTTATAAGCAAACGGTACAGTGTGTGGAACTTTGAAATACATTCTTGCAGTTTTTAGTTTATTGGATATAAAAGTTTTACTGGAATTTCTGGAATTCCATATTTTTAGAAGTCAATGTTTGCAGAGGCTTCGCCCTATGGGCTTTGATGATTAACAACAAAACAAGTTGTATTTTGTTATAACGCTTAATATCCCACTCCCCTTCAGAGTTCAGAATACATTGACATTTCCTTCTTTAGGTCAGAATGATTTCATGTACTACCACTGGATTATTTTCACCTAGATCGTTTTCATTATTGAAATGCCTACTCATAAAATTAAAGTCACATTAAAAAAGTAAATTATGAAAAGTAAAAAGGATAGGGTTTTCTTATATGTCTACCTTTTGGATTCACTTAGCATGGTGCTTACATTTGGGGCCGCTTGCAGTGACCCTCCTGCCTCAGCCTCCCGAGGGCTGGGACAACAGGTGTGGGTTGCCCTGCCTGGCTGAAGTACTTTTGTTACTGTAAGTTTCAAGAGAATAACATCCGGGATGATGGTTTAAAGTGAACTTTCAATATACAGAGCAGAGACTTTTTGACAACCTCAGAAAGGTCAATTTTTCCTGATTTAGTAATAACTAATAATAAAGTCCAACAGATGATGTTCTTTATGAAACAGAAAACTTTCCAGAAAGTTTCCCCCTTTTCCCTCTTTTTTTCCTTGTACATGTCTGCAGTAGATAATGTGCTTACAATCCTTGTGTAGAATTGATACATGTAAGCGTTACCCCACTCTTGTGAGATACACTAAGCAGCTTTGGAAAATGCTCATGATCATTTAAATATGTATGTAATAAATTCCAAGTGTCTTTTTTCTACAGGCTTTTAGACCTTCAGCTCCTTAGCTAATTTTGTAAAGACATTAGAATGTAATAATGCTGTCCAGCTTAAAATTTGTTCCCAATTTATAGCGTCAAATAATTAGAAGTCATTTTAAATCATTCAAGGTGCATACAAATACTTCAATAACACTCTAAGAACTTTCTCTTTAAATAAGCAAATACATTATGTCATTTTCTTGACTTTTCTAGGGGTAAACCCCTTTCCTATGTCTGTTTTCAGTTTTCTGTAGGCACTGCTACAGAAATGGTGATTAAGATGGACTTTTAAAAAATGAAGGTTCTCACCTGAGTGAAAGCTAAAAAGAACCATGAACCATGGAGCTGAAGCATTAAAATGAGTTCTCAATTAGTCTAATACTCAGTTACAACTTGGTGCTTTTTTTTTTTTTTTTTACTACTTTGTAACTTCTTCAGTTGTCAATCTACAAGTGATTTTCCATGGCAGTACCCATTTCTCTATTTTCAGGGTCCCCAAACCCGTCCTTAGAGACTCCAGCGGGTATTAGGTTTGTCACCAACTATAGGACCTTGGGTAAAGTGATATGTGTGTGTGATCCTGAATTTCCTTGTATGTCAAATGCATGAGCTGGGCAGTAAAGTTCTGTCCTTTGTCTCTCTGCTCTGAAATTTCTTTATTCTACAGTTCCAAGTCAGGCTTCTCTTACGCAGCACCCCGTCCTAGCTTGTCTGCCTACCTCCAGTCTGAATTCTAGTTCTAGTCACTGAAATCACTTTTGACAGTAAGAAATCATTCGCTGTCATCTTCATTTGAAAATTCAAACTCTCCCTTGGCTTCATTGCAGATATTCCTACTGTTTCTAATCTTGAGTAAAACCACGATGAAAACTGGAATTATTTTTATACTTCTTGGCAGAATTTTGTGCAGGCAACTCGGCTTGCCAGCCATAGGGCTCTTAGTCACAGATACAGGTAATCTATTTCCTTCTTGGCTGTTAGGGAAGGGCCTAATTAGCCAGTCCAACAAATCCCACACTCCGCCCTCGCTTCCATGGGTTAGTTCTACTGCTCCCGCAGGCTCTTTGCCAGGCTTCCCTGTGAATGATCAAATTACCTTACTGCCCAGCCAGAGACAGCACAATGCTGTTTACCCTCCACCCCGCGATTGTCTTTTCCTTCACCAAAACTTCTGCTTCATTGAACTCTTAGTCATTCTTTCACTTCCTGAGAAACTCTCTACTTTTCCCCTTTGGTTATGATTCATCCATGATTTTGTTATAATTTTGAATGAAATAAAATAGCTTTTCCTCTTTATTCCCAGGAATATGTCACTAAATTCCCCACAATGGGGTGAGATTTAACTTCAGTAACAAATGAAATAAGCACCCTCCCCAGGAAGAAAAGATCTTTACATCTACCCAAAAGAAATTATGTGCATGTGCTAAATATATTAGAAAAAGGCAAAGTGGAAACCAAAGAAAATCTAGGTGTTTATGATTTTCACAAATAAGGAAAAATTCCGTATTTCATTTTAGTCAGAGGCTTTTACTTAGAACTGATGCTTTCTTATAATGATGGGTGTTTGCTGAGATTTGTATGTGAAGAGAGCATGAAGATGTGAAAGCTATGTCAAGGTACATTTGGCAAAAAGAATGACTCATCTCCATGAATTCTGGGTGTATTCAGGATAGAGTTCACCTGGGCGCCCAGGTGATCTGTCGAAGTGGGTTATTTACCTGGGAGGACCTGGAAAGCTTTTTACCTACTGTCAACTGGATTGTTGTTAAGCAGCAAGTTAGCAAACATGGGAAGGTTGTCATTAAACAATGTTGGGATTCAGAACTGTTGACGTTTATTTGCTTTTCGACTCTTCAACAGCTCAGGGAGAGATTCAAGTTATCTTTAACAAAAAAACCCCCCAAAAAAACAAAAAAAACAACAACAAAAAAAACCCTCCATGCATCATTGCATGCCCTGTTTCTCCTTAAAGCTCTTGGCAACCCCACAACCAGGTGAAATTATCTTTTAAGGTAAGAGCTTTTTAACAACATGGTTCTCCTTAAACGGGATTTAGGGATGGGTACACAGGCTCCTGCAAATATATGTGCTGTGTTGAGTATTTAATTAGATACATATATATGATCTCCTGCTTGGAGAAGGGTGCACATCGTTTATTAGATTTTTTAAAGGGGTCCATGAAACAAAAGAGTTTAAACTGCGACAGTACTTTGGGGTCTACACTGATCAGCTTTAATAAGGCTGGTTGAGAAGGGGAAGAGAGGACACCAGTATGGTGCATGTTCCTCTCACAGAGTTTGTAAAAGCACATTGAGCTGACTAGATAGAAGTAAGACAGGCAGAATGCTGGTGACTGCGAGAAAAGTAACAAGAGTACACAGGGAGCAATTTAGTGGAGATGGAGAAAATTAACCTCTCCAAACAAGGGATCAGGACACCCTCACTTTATTCATCTGGTCAAGAGTTTCTAGTTTTGGGTATCTCTGGAAAACAGCAAGTACTGCTTTTCTAAGGGCCCACTCACCATCTCAATGTCAGGTAGGTCTAAATCAGAACCTGTCTGCTGTTACACGTAGCTTGCTGCATAGTCCTAAGACTTACATCCAGAGACACCGCCTCACTTTCTATTTGCCAAATAAAGAGCAAGTGATGTTTCAGGATTTATACTGCTCCATCCTTAGATCTGGGTACTTTTGCCAAATACCATTCACATAGCATACTTCAGAAACAGCCATCTAAGATTCAGCTGTCTTTTTGGGGGGGGGCGGTAAGTAGCACATGAGCATCTGAGATGCTTTTTCCAAACAGGACAGCCACCTTTGACTGTTCCTTTCTCAGTGAGCTCCAGGGAACCCCATCTGTCCACCATATGTAAACAAAAACAGCAAGAGACTATGCCCCATCCCCTCGAGACAGGCCTCCCTCCTCATATGTCAAGGTTCCTTAGGTCAGAGGCAAGTTGGTTAAAACCTGGTAGACTGGGAGCTGGGGATTTAGCTCAGTGAGTAGAGTGCTTGCCTTGTAAGCACAAGGCCCTGAGTTCGATCCCCAACACCACCAAAAAAAACAAAACAAAAAAAAAAAACTGGTAGACTTTCAATTATGGCTCATTTGTAGGATTGTGCCTCATTTACCTTCTTTTCCCAAAGAAACTGCACGACTGGTTTCTCCTCTGCTTCATTTACTGTATTTGATAGACCGCTGACTTTGGCCTAGCCCTCTCCACACACACCTGGCTCCTCAGCGCTGACATACCCCTGCATATTTTTGGTTGAAACTTTCATTGAAATTTTAAGATACATCTTCAGTACAGGATTTTATACTTCTTGTGGTCTTCCCACTTACCCACAGACAGGTACCCCAGCTCCATTTCCACAAAATGTGAGATTTTGTACATCAATAAGTCATCAGGATTAACTGGCAAACTATCTGCTTCAGGGGCTGAACTATTCAGGGCTGCATCTGTGTTAGTACTTTAAATATGTCTGTATCTACTCATGGTTTCACGTTTTTCATGTCTAAAAATTTTCCTTTAGCATTAAACAAAAACACTATTGTTGAAACACAAGACCCTTCAGCATACAGCCACAGATCGTCTTTGCATATCACAGTAACAAATAACAGAAATGTAATACTATGAGTTCATTTTTCAGACTTCAGATACAATTTCCTGAATAAATTTTAAACAGATTTTTAAGCTTGGCTTTGTAAACGTGTTTACTACAGTTATTATTAGAAAATTAGTGACTTAAAACAACAAATTCATTTGCTTACATTCTGGAGGTCGAGGGTCCAAAATGGCTTTCACTAGGCTACAACCGGGGCTGTGTTCCTCTGGAGACTCCAGAGGCAGATCCATTTTCTTTTCTTTCTGTTTTTCTGGCTTCTAAAAACCACCTGTGTGCCTTGGCTGTGGACTGGTTGCAGAGTGACATTTTCAAATCTCTCTGCTTCTCTCATGCTAACCTTTCTGCCTGTTATAAGGACCCTTTAAGATGATATTGGGCTCACCTGAATAATCCAGGCTGCTTGCCCATCTCGAGAGCCTTAATTCAGTCGCACCTGCAAAGTCCCTTCAGCAAGCTAACCCAGCCTATTCACAGATCCTGGCCACAAGGATGTGGATATTTTGGGGAGATGATTATTCTTTAAAATCTGATTAGGAATCAGAGCATTTACTTTTCATGAGACAAAGGAACCTCAGCCAGATCATAACTGTTCAATTCAGTTTTAACGAGAAACTTTCCAACTCCACTCCACAAATGCGCTCTTGGAACAAGTCTAGACAAGAACACTGAGAAAATACGACGACTCTTTGGGTGAAAGAAGTTGTCAAGGTAATTTCTTTCTAGTACGTGGCTTTCTCCACAGATGGTGCAAATAAATCAGAACGGGAATGGAGTAATGGCACATGTGTTTAGTATTCTCCAAACTGCACTGGAGGCTGACAACGCATAAAATTGTTTTCCATCCTTATTCCCAGTAAAGGAGTTATGCCGCGAGTTTGCCCTGCAGCTCTGACTTTTCCAAATTTGGTAACTCTGTGCCCCGAGATGGAGCAGATACCCGAGGCGAGGCCCAGGCTTTCCAGGGGCTGCAGATCAGCCTTTCGCTGTTTGCACTCAAGGCCTCCTTTCCCAGTGACGACGAGTGACGGGACGGACGGCGCAGCAGGTGTGTGGTGTCTGCCTGCGGCGTGTTGAAGCACGACTTGAAGGAGGAAATCGGAATTTTTTGTGTTTCTTGTAGGAGAGGAGAACCAACGAGATGACAGATTCTCACAGGAAATACACACACACCTGTTTTTTGGAGTTTGTTTTTAATTTGATGCTCTAGGCTGTTTCAGAAAACAAACCCCAGAGAAAAACCATCAACAGGCAAAATGCCTTTGTGCCATTCAAAATTATTCTCAAAAGCTAAGTAGCACTTTTGGACCAGGTGCAGAAGAATGTTTTCTCCCTTTTTCCTAAACACAGAACTAGTTTTTTATGACCTTTCTGGGCAATAAACCATTTATTTAAAACCACATATGGGTAAAATAATCTAGGAAATGACACTATTAATTTTTTAATATTAACATTTTGGTCCTTAGCCATTGAAAAGAGAACCTAACATCTTTTTGGAAAAATGTATATATCAGAGTGAGATTTAGCTATCTAAACCTCTCCCCCTTTCATCTACTCCCTGGCCCCGGGTGGTCTGGATGCTTCCTTTGCTGGATTCTGCTCCCTGTCTTAGTCCTATCCTGGCTGAGCTGGGAGTCTGCATCTGGCTTCAGAGGTTTTAGCACAAAGGTCTGAAATCTTAATTAGATATTGACATCAAATACTGTGCAATCTTTCTCAGGTTCTCTGTGTTGAAGACTTGAGTTCTTTCGGCTATCAGCTGAGAATAACAGATGACCATTTGTATGGAAATTTTCCAAGACCGCAGCTCCTAACTCTGACCTGAGTAGTAGGTGCCTTGTAGCCTCTGCAATTTCTTGATATACCGTGTTATAATCTTTTGAACTAAGTTCCAAGAGCCCATGCCAGCCTCTCCCAAGCTTCAGGGCCCTCAAACATTAAAGAAATGCCCCTGCCTTGACCTCCTGCATTTGAGATTTCACTATTTCCTCTGTACTCCGCGTAGTCTCTTCTAAGACTATTGTCTGGGTTGCAGAGACTCCAGAAGTCCCTGGCCAAAAGGATCTGAGCATACTGGATTTGCACTGGCCTCCTTGCTCTCCATTCTCCAAATGGTGGACTGTGCCATTTCAGAAGATTTTGATTAAGGGAAGCTGACTTATGTTTTGTGGAATTTTGAGAGCAATGGAAGGTTGTGTATAGAACTATCAAAAGGCTACCAGGACATCCACACAGTGTTCATACTTGTGCAGGGAAATATGGAGGCAGTAGCACTCAGGAGAAGCAAGACTCCAGAGCCCAAAGTTGGGTCTCCCTTACTTACTTCCTAGGTCCTTTTGGTGTAGACCTAGGAAGGCTGTAAGCATCCCAAACTTGAACTTCCTTTCTAGTCAAAAACATGATGGAACACGCTTCGTTGAAGAGCTTGCTAGTTTAATTTAAACTTTTAAATATGTAGATATGTGGTATGTTGATCTCCCTCTGTATTCTTGCTCTAAACCCTGCAAATGTTAGGTTTCCCATACCCAGAATTAAAAGTGTTCTTTTCTTCTCCTTCAAGTACAGGAAGTGAGGTTTTTGAAGGGGAAAAGTTCCAGGGAAAGAAGCATGGGAATAAGTCTATCAAAGAAGGGAAGGCTAATGAGCCAATAGCATGACCACAGGGAATGCAGTCGCTTTGGCCATAGGAGCTGCTAGAAGGACACCCATGAATGTCCAGACTGTGTCACAGACAGGAATACAAACTTTCGAACAGAGACCTTCTTGTTACTTCTCAGCCCCTGACTCTCCCCATACATGTCCATCACCTCTTCCAGGTGTGCTGCTCAAGAGAGCTGCTAACTGCCCTGGGGGAGGAGTCTGTTGCAACTGCCGCATCAATTTAGTTCCAGCTTTTCTACCATGATGTGATTTCCTGAAGTAAGTCAAACAGGATTTTAAACCTGCTTGCTTGGGAAGAATCACGTTCTGCTTGGAGTCTTTTCTGAAAACACAGAGTATTTTTATTAGGAGCACCGTGGCCCTGTCGTTAGCTCCTTCTCTACATTTTCAGCTGCAGGAGTTCTGGAACATTATGTAATAGCTTCTCACTCAAGAGCACATTGGAGGTATATATATATATATATATATGAACAGACTGTTTTCTGAGGGCTTCCATCAAAATCTGTATCTGTGTGGGAATTCAGGTTAAAACAGATAATTCATATTAAAATTCTAGATTGGTGTCACTGTACATCCTCAACAAAATTATACTACAGAAATTCACCGTGGTATCAAGAGGATCCCAATTAGTGCCTATGTAATGGCAATGCTGAAGTTTCACTGGCAAGTGGTTTTTGCAAGAAAGGTAGTCTAGTACTTTTAATTAGTAAAAATACTAAAATAAACATTTTACAAATTTAATTGGGAAAATAAAAGTATCAGTTATCTTGGATTTGGGAAGCATCTGAATACAGCAAGGTTTACAGTAAAAATATGAAGATTCCTGCCTTTGGATGGATGCTACCAGAAAAGACGTTATCCACCTGGCAAGGAGAAGCCTAACAAGCCAAAATAAGAGTAGAGTAAGTTGCCCCTGACCACAACATGGTTTTGATTTCCTGAATGCTCCAGGCTGTTGAGACAAGGGAAAGCTTCCTGGAAAAATAGCCCTTGAAAACTGAATGATGGAAGAAGGGAGCTCCCAGAGAATAGGAATATGGGAAGTATGACTGTTCGTTTCATATGTCACCTTAACCTGGCTGTCAGATGCCTGGATCTTTGGTCAGATATTATTCTCCGTGTGTCTGTCAGAGTGTGTTTTGAGAAGACTAGTATTTTATGTGTTGACCAAGTAAAGCAGATTGTCCTGACTCCCTTAGGTGAGCTTTATCCAGTCATCTGAAGGCCTGAATACACCCCAAATACTGACCCTCCACTAAGCAAGAGGGAATTCATGTCTCATGGACTTCATCATAGACAGGAACTTTATTCCTGCCTTTGGACTCAAACGGAAACACCAGGTCTCCCTGGATTTTAAACCTGCCAATCTTCAGACCTAATTTACACCATCAGTTCTCCTGGTTCTCAGACATTCAGATTCGAACTACAAGGAAACACTGGCCTCTCCCAGGTCTCCGGCTTGCCAACATACCCTGTATATCTTGAGCCTTGCCAACTTCCGTAACTGCATGACCTGATCCTTTATCATAAGTTGCTTCCTATATGTATGACTACATCTATTGGTTCTGTTGATGGCAAGAAGTCTGGCTGTGTAAAAAGTCATGACATATAACTTTTGCAGGTTAGTGCAAAGTTTGGCCTGACTAAATTAAAAAGACTAGTTGCTGCAAAATTCAAGATAAGACTGACTTTAGATAGAGCACGGGAAGATACAGAAGAGAAGTATTTAGAACTGTCATACAGCAGAGCTAGCCCCTCCTAACATCATCACTATCTCACTTGTCCCTTCTAGTACTCTTTTCCACTGAGCCTAAATTGGACTGATGGTTTTATCTTAACACTGCAAATCATTTGGAATCTTTCCCCCATATTGACCTTCTACCAATCATCTGGTGATGTACCTAAAATGCAGATTATTATAGGAGGTCCAGGGTAGCCTGAGTTCTGAATACTCACGTGATGCAGAAGCTGCTGCTCCGAGCACCACACTTTGAGTTGGGAACATCCCTTGTTGAGTGAATGTTTCTTGAATTCAGTTACCATTGAAGAAATACTACCAAGTTTCAGGAGGAATAAGGGCTAGCTTAGAGAAAAGACAGTGTATTCTGGAATTTGTTTTGTAAAGTACCTATTATATCACAACTACTGTCCTGGGAATTGGTTGTCAAGAATTGGCAAAATCAAAGAACAAAAATTAGGAGGAAATCAACATTCATACAGAACATGCCACTTGAAATAAGCATCATAAGTTTGTCAGAGACAATTTGGAGTCATTTTGTTAGTATTAAAAGGGATGGCATTTTGAAATTTTAACTGTAAGAAGTATTGACTGTAATTATTTATAAACTGACAATATTAGTTATAATCAACCTGGATAAAAGAGGATAGAAAGGAGGTGAAAGGATTTAGGGAATTTACTCAGAACCTTGTTTACCAGGTTTTCTCAGGGAGTGAGGCAGCGGGGTGGCAGAGACTCCAAGAATCCAGGTGATAAAGAAAGGTAGGTCCAGGGTCTAGATAACCCCCCTGCAAAGACAGGAATAAAACACATATGAGCAGCACATCTAGGAAGGACACTCTGTTTGGCTATAAATAAATGTAATAAACAATTTATCATCTGTCAGTACCATTTGCAGATTATATTAGAACATGCATAGTGCAAAATTATATATGAAGAAATGAAAAATAAGGCTAAAATCTAATGTAAGGTCACACTAAAATATTCAGATCATCTTAACAAAATTGTGATGTAAAAAGTGGCAGCTAAGGAGTTGGATGATGAATATGAATTTCTAATAAATGATACATCTATACACACAGAGCTGTGTGCTCATATGACCTTTTCCATATGGACACGTATGTTGCTGCTAAGGAAGGATAATTAGGTGTGGTAGTACCTGTGTTTGTCTGTCAGTTGTTTGGAAACAATGGGTTTAATGAAAAGAATTAATTGGAAGTCAACTGGAATGTAAGGGTTACTAGTTTTGAATTTGAGCCATTCTTCTCAATTTAATTAAAATACACTCAAATACAAACCATCAGACATCTAGAATGTGCCAAGCACTGTGCTGGCAGCTTAAGAAACAGTAAGAGGACATTCCTGCCCATCAGTTTGAAGGACTGGAACTGAGTTGGTCTTGGGTTCACCATTGGGATCTATCTTCTATTTGCTGAATGACCTTGAAGGATTTACTTAATCTTCCTAAATTTTGGTAAGTGGGATTAAATAAAATAAATTAAATGAGGAATCTGGCTAATGCTCAGGACAGGCCCAGAATTTACTAAGTGCATAATAACTGGTAGTTTATCTACTACTGTTGCCCTTAATAGAAGTACTGACAAGCCTCTTCCAAAGAGCATCCACAACACTATCTCTGTTAATAGTGTTCTTCTCCACCATATAGCTTTACCAGTTATATTCACAGACATCCTTGTGCACTTTCACAGACTTATGACTTGTCTCCATGTGTAGAATACAGTGAGCATGCTTTAAGGTAAGAATTAGTTTATTTCCTGAGTCATTCCAATCGCAAACTGAATATATAAAGTATGTAGCACGCATTAAGCACTTGTATTTAAGTGAACTAACTCTAATATCTTTGTGTCACAGTTTTCTTTTTTTTTTTCAGTGTACATATTTTATTTCAAAGATTTATTTTGAGAACAAAGATGCTAGGTGTGAAACCACTTTGAGAAGAATTCATTGACAAATTGAAGATAATTTGTTATGATGGAATTTTTTTTCCCAAACATTAGCTTTCAAAAGGTCAATATTTGGCCCTCACTTTTTGTAATTTTTAAGAAAGTAACTTGCTTCGAAACTCTAGGCCAGAAATGGCGAACCTTTTAGAGATGAGTGCCCATACTGCAACCCAAAACCCACTTATCTATTACAAAGTGCCAACACTGCAATTAAACTGAATATTGATGTTTTAGTTTAGGGGGAAAAAAAAACTCATACATTAACGTCTTTTGTCTTAAAAGAAAACAAATAACATGCGTTCCATTGGTTCGCCACCACTGCTCTAGGCCACATCCTGGTATAATGAAATTAATAGTTGGCAAGTTTGTGCCTTGTTTAATAATGAGGGTTTAGAAGAAATGAATAAATAATGAACTAGAACTCTTGTTTTTCTGTATGTGTTACTTCTATCTATGATGACATAGGGCTCAGATTCCTATAATTGATTCTTTTTGTTTGTTTGTTTGTTTTGTTTTTCTTTTTTGGGGGGCTGGGGATGGAACTCAGGGCCTTGAGCTTGCTAGGCAGGGCACTCTACCACTGAGCTAAATCCCCAACGCACCTATAGTTGATTCTTTTAGTCCAGAAGAATTCATCACTCACAGAAAATTTTATGTATGTTAAGACCAAAGACTTTCAGGAAAGATTTGATCTTACTCAGAATGTTAAAGAGAGTAAAAGTGTTTAAGATTTTTAGTAAAAAATAGGGCATTGTTCTATACCAGTGAATGCTCTTTGCAAAACAACAGAAACTAATAGAAAAGCGAAATTTAGTGAAAGAATATGGGGTAGCTCCCAATGTTTAAGAAATGGAGGAAACATCAGATCTTCAGAAGTCAGAGCAGGGCAGTAGCAGGGATGTGGATGAAGAAATAGGGACAGTCTCATCAGGAGGCATAGTCCACTGAGAACTCCAACCATATTTTGTCCTTGAGCCAGACTCCTGGGAGTTCTAGCTGGTTTGTCTTGGCAAGTGAGAGTAAAGTGGGAGGAAGTGTCGGGTCACCCCTTTGCACTCTGATCTATAATTGGACAGTCCTACCAAATCAATTCATGATGGAAGTGGGCAGAACCCCATGAAATTAAAATATTATGGGAACAAGGTGAAAGGATACTGGCAAAGACTTGCAAAGACTGCACACATTCACCATAGGCAGTTTTGTTTTATCAAGAGAATAAAAAGATTCCTCTCTAAAATGGTCCACCTGATTCAGTATTGTTCACATCTTCTGAATACCTACATTAGGATTCAAACACCAGTGTCAACCAAAAGCCAGGATACACGTTCATATATAGACATTCTTAACAATTTTAGTAGTCTTAGCTCTTCATTGTAAATTGTTTTGTAATTTTATGGTGGTTGAAAAAAGCAGTTAATTTAACTCAATGTTGGCCTCTTGATAATTTCACTTCTTAGAATGATCGCATTTATATCATTTTTTGTATACAAAAGCATAAAACTTATAGTATACAGCCTGTGGACAACATTACTGTTCTTTTGCCTTATGAAAGGTAAGAACTTTTTTCTTTTTAACTCTGTGGGATGTTGAAGTTATTCAATTCTTACTTTAATTCACTAATGCTCAATTATCATTTTAACCGTAATCTGGGTTTGGCTTGTCTCATTTTCTCCCTAGTTATCAGTGATTTAGAGAAAGGGTAAAGAAGATATCAGATATTAAATATCATTCATACTAAATGAAGACCGGATGAATCAGAGTGTTATTTCTAAAGCAAATGACTCAACAAAGGCTTGCCCATCACAATTACTAAAAATTAGTCATTCTGTGAGATCTTTTTGCTGATACTAAGAGATGAAATATCTTGGAGGGAAATCCGTTTGAAAGCAGTGCAATCAATGTGACCTCAGAGAAACACGCCTTTCCAGATACCAAATTCATTATCAGTTCATCCAAGATGTGAGCAAAATTTTCTCAGAATTTAAGTATCACTGAAAAGTACATTTATGAACTGACTTCCTGGATAGGTTGTGTGTAGGTGATTTTTGCTCCGTACTTGGCATTCCACATAATTTCTTGAGACTAAGAACTTCTGTAAATCTCAGTTTCCCAGTCTAGATAATGAGGACAGTATTAGTGCCCTTCTCTTAGGGGGACATCAAGTCTTAACTTTGTAAAGTACTTATTTTAATATGGACACATACCACAAGCTTGATAAATATTAGTGTAACTATTATTGAACTATTTTGCAATAACCCAAAGGTTCCACTTACTTTCCCAGAATACTTAGGAAGGCTCTTTAATTTTGTCATACCCGAAAATTGTATCTGTTTCCCAATTTATGTCATGACCCTTATTCCCTAAGACCGTCATGTTTATTTCCCAAGTTATCTTCGGTGTGCAGTCAGCCAGATCCATCTTCCCTGTCAGCTTTCCACGAGGCAACGCACTGGCACATTTCTAACATGGTTGGGCCACAGGGTGCCAAGAAGACAAGCCAGTTCCCTTGACATTTCTCCCTCTTCCTCAGGGGCATTTGCTTTCCTTTTCTGCCTCAGCACCTTCAGAAAAATCTTCTTTTGTTCTCATGATTGCCAAGGAATACTCTTCTCGCAGTTTGCCCGAAGATGTACTGGCATGCCCAGTGATTCCACAGAAAAGACTGAGCATCTGAAAAGGAAATTCATACTTATCCGGAGAAAACCATGATAGGAAAGGTGTCCAGTTTGGGAAATAATAAATAAACTGCAGAGAATCATGAATTCTTAGCATATGATACATCTCCTAAAACAAAACGTAAAGATATCCCTTTAGAACATTATTTGCCACATTATGTGAACTGTGTTATTTTTATGCCATTTACTTCATTAAGATCTTAGAAATATACTTCATTTTTTAGGGAATCATTCACATCTGAAAGGAAATGTTCTGAATTAAGCTGACCTATTACTTCGTTAGACATATCAGTTGTCAGCACTTGACTCTCATGGTACACTGGATAGAATCAAAAGGATTTTAGGGGAAAGGCTTGATAGATAAATTGGTTGTTTCTTTGTTTTGTTTTGTTTTGTTTTTTTAAGTATAAAAGACAGTTGTTATACCCAGGAAGAAAGAAAGGTAAAAATCTATATTGTGAAATTTTAAAAACTACTACTTGTTGAGGTCCTACTTAATATTTTTGAGCATTCTTTCATTTAAACCTTCTAAAAAAAATCTATGATTTAGTTAGTACTTTCATCTCCTATTTTACAGACAAGGAAACTAAGAATTAGGGAATGCAGGTCACGTATCCAGTATCAGAATATTTAGTAGCAGGCACAAGTACTGAATCAAACTTTTACTAAATCTACATTCAATATACTTCATTCCTATTTCATGCCGTAACACCTCCTCTAAACGAACCCTAACTTCTCTCTCAAGATTAAGTCCTAAAAACCAAAACATTACGTCCTACAGATGACTGTACTAAGTTGTTTCGTAAAGTTTTGTTTTTGTTTTATTTTCCTTTCACCAATAGCCGCAGCTCAGCAATCTCGTAAGTGAGGTAGCTTCAGATGACTCTTCTTCACGTGGAGGGTGTGGACAGGCCTCCAGCCACAGGCAGAGCTGAAATATAAAAGTCTCAGCTTCTCTAGGACCCAAGCAAAACTCCCTCTTGGAGCGCCGTGGCCTCCGGGCATCTCTCCAGACTCAGCCTGCCTGTGGGACTTGCCCGATCCATCCTGCAGTCTCGCAGTGGAGAACTCTTTATTGTAGACTCTATTCTTGTATTCTGCTCAGTGGACTTGAAAATTGGAGATTTCCTTGCTCCCCGGTACTTCCTGTGCCTGGAAAACAGACTTGGAATTCTTCTTTTCTTCTCCATTCAGCAAAAGACAATCTCACTCGTTACCACTCCTTCTTTCAACTCTTGGAACCCAGCCTGGGCCGACAGTTAGGCTCTTGGAAAAGGAAGTTCAACTTCCTTTTGCTTATTTCTTCCCTCAACTGATTGAAGAAATGAAGAGAGTAATTTGCTTGACATACAGTATCTAATACTAAAAGCTACTTAAAGCAAAAACAACCCCATTGCCATCATTTGAGAAATGTGATATAAGCTAATTTATGAGGTAACTGAAAGTAAACAAACCTCCTCTTCCCTCCTGTCACTTAAACATAAGTAATAGTTGCTTGAGTAGAATGAATCCTCACAGTTCACACATTTGAATACTTACATATACCCCAAAGTCCTATGATGGCCATTTATATAGTCTTCTTTTTGTGAAAGCAGAAACTGTGCATGTGACAAACATCGCAAAATACCCATCAAAGTTCCTTCATCTCTTCCTCAGCACATGCAAGACTACATTTCCCAGTTTCCCTTGCAGTTCAGGGTGGCCAGAGTTCAGGGTACTCTTGGGTATCCTTCCACTGCTGGCTTCCTGAGCTGGCAGGGACAACAGCCACCCTGAGAGGCCAGTGCAGAATGTCATCCCGTCCCACTGAATGGCTGCATGGAGGTCAGCTACCGCTGGCCTGGAACTCTCTCCCTAGTCTTTACCTAAAAGATAAATAAACATATTGTTTCCCGAGACCCTGGATTTGGGGGTCTAGTTGTTACTGCATCATGACATGTCCTGACCGGAAGGGTGTACATGAGGTGGACACTTCCTGTTGTTTAGTTACTTAGAAGATTTGGCGAAGCTGAGGGCTTGCACTTCCCCACTCTCTGCTCTTCCTGTTCCTCTTGAGGGAAGCAACTGCTTGACAAATGGTGACCCTTCAGAGTGCTGTGAGACATGACAACACTAAACTAACCCCTAAACCGTATTAGCAAAAGTAAATGAAATTGAGTGTACCTACGAAGGCAATGCTTCTTAGCTAGAAGGTTCTCTAATTTAACAGTAAAATGCCAAATTCTTACCAGTGACATGAAGAATTCTGCCATATGCTCTATATAAATACAGCAAGAACAAAAGACTTAATTCCTGAACTCTTTCAGCAAATGCGTCCCATGGGATTTAAAAAAATAGGTTTATAATTATGGTTTTGAATTTATTATTAATGTATTATTAACGACATGAAAGGATCGTTTACATGTTTCAATTTATATTTTACCACATTTCAGGTGGAAAGTTATAGGGCATCGATTTTAAAATTTGATAATTCCCATACATACAAAAGTTGATCACCTTATTATATATTCTTTCTAAATATCATTTGATTGGTCCAACTTTACCTTCTTGATTCTCTAAGATTTTGATATTAGGCCACATTTTTATCTAAAATTATAAATTTTCAAGAAATAGGGAAAAGGAGAGTAGAAATAAATGATACTTATTTGTGACTACTGACTTCTTCATGGCATAGGCTGAAAAACTGATCTCCTAAAGATACAAGATCTGAATTCCTGGAACTTGTAAATTTTACTTTTACAGGAAAAAAGTCTTTGTGGGTACGATTAAGTTCAGAGCCTTGAGATAGGAAGATTATCCTGGGTTTTCACAATCGTCCCTAAACATAGTCACAGAATACTTTTAGGGGGGAAAGAGAGATTAGACATATGAAGAAGAGGCGGAGGCAGTGTGATTTTGGAGGCACGTCAGAGTAAGGCAACCACAAGGTAAGGGATGCTGGCAGTCCCCAGACACTGGAAGCTGTGAGAATTAGATTCTCTTTGACATCCTCCAGAAGGAGCATACCTCAGCAGACTCCTTGATTTAGATCTTGGGAAATGAATTTTGGACTTCTGTCCTCTAGAATTATGAGAGGGTAAGTTTCTGTTGTTTTAAGACACTGAGTCGATGGGATTTTGTTACAATAGCTACAGGAAATAAATCCAATTCTCTTTTCTAATGGCTGAGTGTAACCCTTTCTGAGGTTAGACCTGTAGTATTTTATCCCATGTCTTTGGAGACCTACATTTTCCTTTCTTTCCTTTAGCCTAGAAAAGGCAGGCATACCTCCACTATGGTACAAGTTATTGGGGTCCGCTGGGGTCTCAAAACAAGGGCTAACTTTCTTACCAAACTGAGTCATTGAACAATAAGATAGTAAAACAGACTGGGACTAAATTACCATTTTTTTTTTACTCATTTATAAAGCTGATTTAGGAAGACGGGTTTACTAACACTAAATCCCAGATTTGTAATTAGCTATTTTATTCTCATCACTGGTCAACTTAGTCCTCTAAAATAGCAAAGTAGAATGTATGCTTTCTGTAGGCACCTAGCTCCCAAGAGAATAGGAAGACAAAAGAGTTTAAAACAAATAACACCTTCTTCTCTGGAGGGCAGAGATGTAAGTACCACTATCCTAATGCTAATTCCTCCGCATGTTAGGAAATACAAGGTATAGGAAGGACTCCAGTGACTCCATGCCAATGTGGACCAGGATTAATAGCTTTTTCTGGGCAGGAACTCTGCCTTTACAAGCTGGGTATAAGACAACCTATAAGGCAGATGGTAAAGTCCAGGCTACTGTCAATTCAAATATGAATTTGGGACTTTGGATAGCATCCAAGATGGTAAACAAGTCTGCCTAAGTCAACTTAAGTTCTGATTATCGCCCAAGTTCACAGGTGAACCTTCTTTTTTGTAATCTGTTAAAGGAGCCTTTTCTGTATACAATCTTGTATTAGTAACTATCTTAGTAAATATATTTGTTAGAATGTGCCTAGAAATGAGAGCCTTCACTCCTTAATACACAGGTACTGATAGATTGCTTATTTTTCTTTCCCAAAAGATCATTATTTGAAAATTTAAAAAGCATTATAAGTAGCATTAAAAACCTATAATGGCAGTACGAGTTCCCAGTCATCCAGCTGGTATCTATTTATCTTGTTGGATTCACTTCCTCTGGCTCTCCTAAGGTTATTTTAGCAACTTTATGTTATTTGTCATAAAAGTTGCTTTTGTTTCCATGTTAGAGCCAGAAAGCATTGAGTAATAACATAAAAGAATACCTTGAATTCACATAGCTACGTTGGTCCCAAATCCTTTGTAAGGGTAACTCATTATATCCATCCCCAATATTTGAATGGCTCCAGTAACAATGGGTGTTATTCTGGTAATAATGAGTGTTATTCCCATTTTTCAGAGGGAGAAGGGAAAGTATTTAAAATGTCAGAGCACATCTGTATCTAGAAATCAGAGACACTGACATTAGTGCAATACTTCCTGGTTATTCTGGGTGGTATTGTTTGATGTAGCCTTGGGCTACTTGAGGGAAGCATTAGCTGGATTCCTGTGGTTGTGCTCAATCAGTAGGACAGAGACAAAAGTTGAAATGCTCACCGGGTGCAGAGAACGATGTACTTCTACCCTTAATCTTTGGGGATTCCTAAAATTTTGAAGTATGGATGAGAGGCAGACCGTGGGCTCCACTTCCTTTTTCTATCCTTGCAAAGGTGCTCAATAAAATTCAGAACATGTGATTGTTGATTTCAAATTAGTTTAGGCTTCCAGGGTCCAAACCAAGAAGTGCTGATCATTTCCAAGGATTTATGGAGGCGAGGCGTCTCTGATCATTTTCAGTGCCCTGTGAAATGCTTTCTCTCTTCTCAGGTGGCTTGCTAAAACTAGGATCTTCTTTTCCTGTTGATATCAAAAAGTAAAAGAATTCTCATTCATTTCTAGAGCAGTTGATATGAACTATAGAAACTGTGAGCCAGCAGTATTAATCAGTGAAACAATACTGATTTGACAACACACAACATTTGATGAAGTACAAAAAAATCTTAATATACCAAACCCTAAAACAGTGCTAAAAGTTGTATTTTAACAGCACATTTCTAACATGTTGAAATTTCTTTTTTTTTTTTTTTTTTCGGTGCTGGAGATAGAACTCAGGGCCTTGTGCTTATGAGGCAAGCACTCTAACTGCTGAGCTAAATCCCCAGCCCCCAGAATTTCTTAAAAGAAAAAAAAAAATTAACTGACTTCCCATTTTTAAAAATGATTCTTTTCATAATATTGTATATAATATTGTGAAATTTGAAAATCTTTCAAAGTTATGCAAGCATTTAAAAAACTTTACATAGGTAAGAACCGACCAATGATCTAGTAGCATATAACTTTATGATTGCATTTTGTTTTTGTTTTTAAAGGTGACATGCTTGACAAACATAACTTTTCATGATTTTTCAAAGGAAAGCAATTTTTTCCAGAAGAAAGGAAAAGTTTGTTTTCTTAACTTAAAATTTGCTACTCATTGTGTTACTCCAAGGAATATTTTCAACTTCTGGATCCCACAGTGGCCTATAAAGTTTGGAACTGATTGGCTACAACCCAGGACACGACAGACCTGCATCCATGTTGTGGAACACATATTCTTATACAGTGTTCATTAAATCAATACTATTTCCAAAGACATTTCTCTGTGGCCAGTGCTATCCTATAAGTTATGGAATCTATGAAAAGTGATGTCCAAACTTTAGGGAGCAGAAAGATACAATTGTAAAATTAGGAAACAAAAAGTTAGGAAATTAGTTAAGAGTACAGGAATACAGAAAATAGACTTCATAATGTTTAAGTGCTAACTGACCTCACCGGAAGAAAGACTTTGCTCATTGTACGAGTGTCTTATTTGGGAAGGGTTCAAGAGGATGTGCATCTTGAAGATCTAATGATGGAGCAGAGGCACTAGTGTAAAGTCTGCACAAATCTAACATCTTCGAGAAATGGTAATTAAAACTCTCACAGATACAACTTTTTAAAAAAACCAGTAGTTGCCCAGAATTCTTCTCTTCTGTCTGACACAAATAGAAACATATTTATTTATAAGATTTTTCCTTATTATTGTTTTAAAAACTATATCATTAATGTAATGGGCACTATAGTACATTTGACTATACAGAAAAGCAGGAAAAAACAAACACCCAGAGATCACTAATTCAAAATTTCCTGTTTCTTTTTTGATATTTTTCCCATGCACGATACATTTATGAGGTTAGAATGACATCCTATATACAGCAGGCATTTTTTTTTAATAATTAAATTTCTAAAATTCACCTTTCTATTGATTAAGATTGTGTCTTAAACACTAACCTCTAGGGAGAGAACATCTTAACTGTTTTGCCAATCTGTCAAATTTCCCTCAATGAAGCATTCTGCCTCATCCAGTCTGGCCTTTGGAATGGAGAGTGGTAGGCAGGAAAGAAGCTTCCAGGCGCCTGGCACTTGGAGAAACAGACAACGGGGTGGATACATTCACGCTTGTCCACTCCGAGCTCTTAGTGGTTGTACAGTACATGCCATGCATGGCAGGAGAAAAACAGACATAATTCCGCTCTCAATGAACCCTCAGTGTAAGAGGGATTCAGACATCTGACTAGGAAATTCCAGAACAGTGTAGTAAGTGCTAAGAGGGAGGAAATACGGGACATTATGGTAACTCATACTCTAGGCTAGTTCACAAAGTCTTTTGAAGGCATCCAGTGACTAAACAAAGCTGAGAGGTGACTAAGTTAGCTATAGGCCAAGGAAGGAAAGCATACGTTTCAGCCAGAAGGAATAACATGAATGAATTTTGTCAGCATGATACAACCGCAACCACAACAAAGCCCTTGGTATGGTTGGAGTGCAGAGTGCAGTGAGAGGTGTGGGGACAGATAACGTGACCGCCAAAGCTAGAATCACAGCAGGCAGGACCTTGTAAGCAATATACGCAAGACCGAGGTTTTAATAACCAGAGGATTCATTAGAATTTAAAGTGGAAAGTAACATGATCTGATTATAATTTTACTTAATTATTCTATCAATTGTGCTTTCTTAATTCTACCTGAAATTAACTGGTTTATTTATCAAATGCCATTAAGACGCCAAATACTTCATTTCCATTAAACCACTGATTCTTCACAATAACCTTTAAAGTACACACCATTATCCTAATTACATCAATGGAAAACTGAACTCAGAGACTTGAAATAATTGGCCCAAAGTCACTTAGCAATAAATGGAATGAGAACTCAACGGAAGATCTATTTTACTACAAAAACTGTGTTTTTTCCAAAGGACCAGGCCGCCTTCCAATTATGTTCACAACTAGCTGTTGGATGAGAATGCCAAACTTTATGTGAGACCTAACTAGTTTCAAACATGGGAAAATACAGTAAACACAGGAGTTGAATTTGGTGAAGGTAAAAGAGTTCAGTGAATCAAATCCTTTTTGCAACACATTTTTCTCCATTTAGGTCTGTTTAAGTGGGTTCTTATGCTCAAGAATTTGTCAAGCAACTGATGTAATTCTTTCAGAACATGGAAGTTTTCTTTTTTTTTTTTTTTTCAAAAAAATATGGAACGCTTCACGAATTTGCATGTCATCCTTGCCCAGGGGCCATGCTAATATTCTCTGTATTGTTCCAATTTTAGTACTGCTGGGCTGGGGATTTAGCTCAGTGGTTAGAGTGCTTGCTTCCTAAGCACAAGGCCCTGAGTTCAATCCCCAGCACGCACACACACACAAAAATTTAGTACTGCCGAAGGAAGCACAGTTTTCTTTTTACAAAGGGGAGTTTGATTATATTGGCCACTCCATGAAACCCCTATTTTTTTACTTTGAGTTGCTGGGCTCATCTTAAATAGGGAAAATGGGAGTTCCACTGTCGATAAACGATGGTTGTGACTTTTGTACAGCAGTCCGTGATTTACATGAGAACTTCCAAAGGATTAATTAAGTTTTAATACTGCAGCAAAAACAGAGAGACAATGTCAGAGAACTTCAGCAAAAGTTCAGGTGTCTATCACTGCAGCAGCAAGCCATGCTTCAGTATGGGAATGAGGCTTGTTGAGGAAGTATTTGATAAGTATGTATTTGCTCGATGGAGAAGCATATCCAGTTATTTCAGCTCACCTGGTTTGACTGCAGAGCATTACTTCACAGTGAGGAAGTAGAGCATTTAACATCTTGTTCACCTTCTAGGTGACCCCTTCATACCACACCTCTGTCGGGAGACAAAAACAAACAGTGCTGAGAATTCCCAAGGGTTGAGGGCCAGGTAATCCTTTCAGAACTATTCTAACCCGATACTCCCTGACTAAGGTGGGACACTCCGAGTCTGAGAAAACTAAAATCTTTCTTTTCTTGTTTCCCCTATTCTTTTGGCTTAAAAGTAACCATCATCCAATCCCAAATATTGCATATGCTATTAGTGTAACTCCCTCACTACTTTCTTTTGTGAATTACTTCATTAAAAGAAAAACAAGTGACAATCAAAGACTGTATAACATCAGAGTTGTTGATCTGGGAATATTTAAATAACTTGAAAGTGAAGCATCCGACTGAGAATCATACTGGTGATTTTTTTTCTAATAGCCCCACAAAGGAGACATGGGAAATGAAACCTAAAGTATGATGTCTTAGAATTTAGTGTGCAAATGAGGCCTCCTGGTAGATTTCACCTATCTGATTCCTTCTCGGTGAAGAGGGCCATGCAGACATTGGCCCATGACTTCTTTGCCCTGGGAATAAGAGACAGTCCTGTCCTTGAGGCAGTGTGCAAGTCTCAGCATTCAAATAGGAAGATTTCATGGGTCTGGATTTAATAGAGCTGCGATAAAAAGCCCAGTCTTTTTGTCCTTAGGGTTATTCCTAGTTGGATGTTAAGATGTTTTCACATCAATTTTTTGAAAAAATTTATTTAGTGAGTGGCTTTCTGAAGATATCTGTGGCAGTCAGACTTTCCCCTGCCCCTGACCTTTGAGGAGAAAGAAGTCTCTAGTCTTTCTCAAATTCTAATTTAAAAGTGCGTGCTCATCCTACCCAACCGGGACGTGTTGGTATCAAACCAAGTGGCTGGGTGTCTTGTACCCTGGAACCCTGGCGTACACTAGGGTTTGAAAAATTAGGCCCTCCGACAGAACCTAAGGCTCTAACACCTGAGCACATGCCTTTGAACATCGCTTCTCTATTTACTAATTGTAAGACCTGAATGAGCTGGTTTTCAGTCTTCAGTTTCCTTATCTATATAATGGTCATAAGAATACTTATCTCCTGAGAGTTTTATAGGAGAGCAAATGAATTAATTTACATGAAGTGCTTTGACTAGTACTGGGCATGTAGGAAGTCCTAAAAATATTGGTTCTTTCTACGAAAACACAGTCAGATCCAGATGAGATGCAGAAGAACAAATGGAACTATCTCCAATCATAGAGTAAGTCGGTTGAAATTTTAGATATTCCGGGTGTTCCTTAAGCTATCTTTTGAACAGCTCCAGGAGTTGCTTCACATGTCCCCTACAAATGGAGCATCAAGGTGGACCACTTGATGGCTTGGTGCACTTGGACTTTGTCTGTGTAGTTTTTCTCTTTCTGATTTTTTTTTCTTTGAACTGTGTGTGGTGGGGAGGGCCTATCTTTTTTTTCCTCTCACAAAAATGAATATTTTTTACTATTATGATCTATAGTGAATTCTTCTGGGTGCAGGTGAATAGAATACAATTTATCCTAGGACACATGAAAAGGAGAACAAATATACTTTTTCTCACAGGTGACTCTCAGATCTAAGACTCCTGTGTGGTTAGATGTGTGGCAGATTAACATAAGAACCCAAGTGGCTAAGTCCCTCCAGAATTGGATGGAAAACTTACCTAAATTGCTGTTGTTGTGGCTGCTGCTACACTGGTGTGGAAGTTGCCAATCTGCTAGACAAGGTTTTCAGTTTTTTTTTCGTTGAGACAAAGATGAAAATACAAGATGAAAATTGAAACCAATACATAATTATTGAACATACATGCAAGAAGTTGCACAGATGTGAGATAACAAGAGAGGATTATTCAGAGAGAAACTGAGTTAAGCTAAAGCAGAAGTCGACATACCTTTTACTTTCTTGTCAAAGAGATTTTTAAAGTGCACTTTGCTCAGAAAGTGAAAGAGTGGTCCATCAGAAAAATATAAATCTGCATGAATGAAAACTGGAATTTAACTCTAGGAAAATAGCCCAATTCTCCCATAAACTAGACTCTTACTTATTTCAAGGAGAAGGAGGGGGGAGCCCCATGGTGAAATACAGGGGCTGTCAGCATCCTTTTCTTTTCTTCAGGATTTTAACCTGTGAAAGTTTATAGCCAGAAAGTCTAAATAAAGGACTAATTCCTGAGTGGAGTTTTCCAAGCTCTTACAATTGCAACATCAACCATCTCACCTATCTCCCGTGGGGAAAACTTCTGCCAAAAGAGTCCTGTTTGCTGCTTATCTGGCCTTCTACACAGTCCTTCCCCAGCTTTGTGTCATTTGGCCAAGTTAAAACAAAGCCAACCAACCCTATGGGTGGCAAACATTTTCTAGAATGTTCTGTATGTATTAACTCATTGAATTCATATAACTACCTTCTCAGGTGGGTTCTGTCTTTCAGGCAAGGAAATGGAGGCATTCAGAGATTGAGGAATTAGCCAGGAGTGCACAGCTACAAGTGCATTCAGGGTTCAAATTCAGGCCATCCAGCCTCATGGCTTCTGATCTCATGGTCCCCCTTGCTACCCTGCTCCAAGGCAGTGAATGGTCTAATAGATCTACCTGTGGGACAAGTATTCTTACTGTAGTTAAGGGAATAAACTTTGAAAAATAGACAAAGATTCTCTCCGATCGAGCCCCTGAATTTGATGAGTAATTTTTCAAGAGGTTGACCTGTGAGAGATATTGCCTCTGAGAGAGAAGCAATAACTGGCCCAGGACAAAATCGGGTCATGGGTAAAATTCTATTTGTAAAGTGGCCTCAAAGTCTCAGTGTTGAGGGAAAATTCATCAGCAGCTATTTGGGGCAGAAAAGAACCTGAATGTGCAGGAGAGAAGGTTGTCTGTCTACTGAAGAAACAGGGTGTCTTAAAGTTCGATATGAAAACACCACTGAACTCATAGACCCCTCTGCTAGATGCCACCCACACATCTGTTTTGAAGGGCAGAGGGAGTCAAGGAAAACTTGAAATTGTTGCTGTCGTCTCTGGGATCAGCAGAGGCCGAGCAGGAAGCGGAAGCTCAGAGGCGGAAGAGCTCCCAGGCTGGATGCATGTCTTGGAACTAGGGGAGTTGAAGATCGCCTGACTTTCCAGGGCAGGCGAGTCCCAGCGGTCATGAAGACGGAACATCTGGGCTGGAGTACTCGGTCTCCCTGAGAACCCGGAGTTTTCATGGAGACACTTACTCAAAGGCAGTCAAACTTCAGCTTTACAACTTTCTTGTCTATATAAAGAATTGAATTATTGTGCATGTTTAATACTCATCCTTTGATGCTTCATCATTGTTGCTCTGAATGTGTGTGTGTGTGTGTGTGTGTGTGTGTGAGAGAGACAGAGAGAGAGAGAGAGAGAGAGAGAGACTTTCATTGGTAACGCTCCTCAGAATTTCTCTCTTTTTCTGGAAATGGCCTGGGGCTCCTTGTACACAAACACCGAAACCAAATAGTCATATTATCACTGTGTTCCTAACCCTGGAGACACGTAGCGAGGGTGTGGGTTTGCATAACAGGAAAACTAGTATTGGTCTGGTACAAATACTAATTAAATGTTGAAAAATTCAGAGATGGTGATGCAGCGATGCAAAGGGGTGTGTGTGTGTGTGTGTGTGTGTGTGTGTGTGTGTGTGCGCGCGCGCAGGTGCATGTGTGTGTTTCTCTAAATCATCTGATTCTATTTGACAGTGGATACAAAGTTCGGGACAAAAAACAGGGAGGGGAAAAAAACCCAGTTTGCATGATTGGATAGAGAAAATGGCTCCATCTTTCAGGGAGGGTGGTGACTCATGGTGACAATGCATAAGTCACCCAGTCTTCATGTTCTATCCTCCACCTTGTAAGTGGGAACTGGAACACTCTAGAATGTCACCACTCAAACAGATGCTATCTCCAAGGCACACGAGACTCAGATACTAAAGTACATGCATGTTTGCAAGGAAAGTATTGAATTTGGGGGATAAATGCAGGTGAAAATGAGCACTTTCAAGACTTTCTGGAACTCTGTGATACTATGATGCTATTTGAGAATGTGAAAACAAAATTAGTCCTACTGGCAAGCAAAAGCAAAAAAAGAAACTCAACTTGTACAGAAACAAGGAGAGTGGAACCAGAGAAGGGGTGGAGAAAAGGAAAAACAAAATCTCATATTTACTAGAAAGAATTATAAACTCTACCTGCTTTTATTTTTATCAAAGGAAATGCTAAACCACATTTTGGTTTCTGCTGCCTGAATTTACTTCTAATTCACATCTTCAGACACCTGCTGTGGAAGAGTACAGCATTTGAAGGGAGCGTACTCATCATTAACATGCGAAAGCACAAATACAACACCTTACAGTTTGTCTTTACATATCTGGCAAATGTTCTTTAAACCAAATACATAAAAACGAAAATTCAAACTCCTTTTTTCCCCTATTGAATAAATTTTTGTTGTAGAAAACAGACGTTTCTGACACTGAGATGCCCTGATTCAATTAAACAAATACTTTTTGCTTGCTCATTATCAAAATGAGGAAGCTGCTTGTCCACAAATTCTCTAAAGGAAGACTCAGAAGAAAAAGGAATTGTGGTTAATCCTTTCCCAGGTCACACCTAAAATAGGCGTCTGCTAATAGGGAAGTTGTCATATCTAAAATATACACATACACTATGTTGAAGGAATCACTGAAGAAAGAATAGTGAGAAGTTCAATAACACGCAAAAAATATCAAGTATAGACTAGCATTGTCCATACTGTGACTGAAAGTTTGAGAATTTCTGTTTGATGTCCCCAGAAACACAAATACATAAAAATATTCCTTGATTCATTAATTCTGGGGAAGGCCGAGTTAAAGAAACTTACTGCAAAATGTTGTACTATTCAATAGGCTAAAGTATATTACGAATATCCAAGAAAGGTATAATGGAGTAAAGCAGCAACTCTCAAACCTGAAACTATTTTGTTGATACAAAGTAACTTATCACCTTTCAAGGAAAGCAATCTGTAAGATACTGGCATAGAACAAAAATGCACACACAGCTTTGTTTACGTTTTCTGATTAGATTATAGAACATCAGTATCTAAAGATCTTGACATCTTTTCCCATGTACACTGGCTATTTCATTGTGTTTACTCCTAGTCGCTGGTTGATTTCATACTTGCGCTGAGATGCCTGTACGTCTCAACACATGAATGTGAATGCTCATGCCCCTTCTCTGATGGCAGTAACAGGTGATAAAACCAAAGAAAAAGGGGTGCAAGTACAGTGTTAGAGTGGAGGGCAGACACTGAGCCGTGCCTTTGAATTACCACTCTGTACAGAATTAGAAAATGCCCATTTGTGTTTACAATGGGCACATGGTGTGAAAAAAATCACGTTATCTTTTTCCTACGTGTTTACACTTGAAAAAATGCTTTGTTTTCATAATGGAAAATCTTCATTCTCTTCCAAACAGCTCTGTCTCTCTCCCGAATCTGTTAATTTGGAATCCTGCTTTTCTCCTCCCTCAATGCCAACACCACTGGCCTTCTGGTGCCAGGTCCACATCCATTTCGGTGTAAGGAGCAATTTGGCCAAAATAGAGTCATGTAGTTTGATACTACCTGCTTGTTATATCCTTGCTGTGATAACCTCTGTCTCTTCTTGATTAAGGGATATTGGAATGTACTACGTGACAGTAAAAGCTCCAGATCAGCAATAGATGATTTTAGAAGAAAGCCATTTGAAGTAACCTGGAGACTTTAGTTTAATGAACTGCAATTATTGCCAGTTGTGGGAATACCAGAAAAAGATACTGATGTGTCAAGCAATAGGTGTTGGAAGACCCTGTGTCAATCATCTTTAGTGACTATTTTTTTTTAAAGTCAGCTAAAATTCTAAGGAGAGGAAGAAGATAACAAGCAAAACACAAGAGAGGAAATGTATGTTTTCCCTAAATTATGGTATCCAGAATATGAACGAAATAGAACAGTTGTATCTGGTGGCAGGAAGACTGCAAATGAAATTGGCTCTTTTGCAATTGTAGTCATATATTCCAGGATCAAAACACAAGGAGACAGTTCATTCCCCTCACACGCATCTTCTCCCTTGTGTTGACTCTTGCCTTCCTTGACACTCGCACAGAAAGCACCCTGCACAGGCGGGTGTACGGGCTTCACGATGTGGCCCATCTGTCATGTGAACACACCCAGTGGCCATCAGCATTCTGATTCAGGTCAGGATAAAAAGAGTTCAGTGCACAATGTGGTGTTTAGGGAAGTGATCTGGAAGCATTAACCGTAGCACTTTTGGCAGAAACTGTTTTTTGAATGTGTCAGTCATATCTCAAGTACATGAAAAACCAGCTTTACTGTCCCTCAGTACAAGATTTTTTTTGTACTTCTAAAGCATTTACCATTGTATGGGAGACAAATATTATCCCTGTTTTTCAGCTGTAGAAACTGGAATGCTGAAAGGTTAAACAACGTTCACCAAGTTACATAGTGAGTCATTTTCTGAATCAGGAAATAAATTGGTGTCGCCGATTCCCTTTTCCCCAATTCTACAAGCCCGCAAGAATCATTTTAACGCTGTTTACAGAAGTGTGTTTCTTTAGTGCCTTGCAATGAGCACAGAACAGATTTTTCTGAGACGCAGAAATCATAAAATGTGACATATTCTGAGGAGCAGTAGAATTCGGTCAATAAAATTATTTTATGTAACCAGTTTTATGAGCCAAACTTTTTGATCTTAATCTGAACTCTACCTGTGATTTAAAAACAGGCACTAATATCTCTTTGCTTCCAGAAATATAAGGATAATTATCCCTACTACAGATTTCATTAGAAAGTTGTATATCACATGCTATGATTTGAGTTGAATGGATGAAATTACTGAATACATTTTTATAAAATGATCATTTCACTCACTCTTCTAACAGAACTCTGCTAGGTTTCTTATGAAAGAGTTTTAAAACTACTACTGAATGTTACCATGTTTTTATACTTGTCAAAGTACTTCTAAAGGATGTGCCATCTTTCACTACTAAACATTTTTAAATATACTGTCATAATGAGTGCTTAGGACAACCACTTTGGTACTTATCTTACTGTGGAATTGAGCCTTATGAAATAAGCCAATTCTGTCCCCCAAAGTTTCTTGAGTGTTATTCATTAATTTTGCAGCTCTCTATATGATGTTTGCCACCCCCCCCACCCCCAGTCTCTTTCTAAAAAAAGCTCTGGCTAGAACACAGTCAGAAACACAAAATTGTGTTCATTAGTATAACTGGAACTTTGATTTTTTTTTTTAGGCTGTTGCTTTTAAAGGTACCTTTTTAGATAAAAAAGAAAAATTAACAAGGACACCAATATAGAAAAGACCAAAAAAAAAAAAAAAAAAGACAAGCCTAATTATACATTGCGGATTTCTGATTCAAACTGCTCCAGCCCTAGTAGGATCTGCCTGTCTTATTCCAAATGCCATTTTGAAGAATCCACAGTGCAGGCCTGCTGTGCTTACCTTGTTTCCCTGGGGTTTTTTTTGTTGTTGTTGTTGTTGTTTTGGTTTTGGTTTTTTGTTTTTGCATTCCAGTGTCCGGCATTGTTCGACATGGGGACACCATCAAACGAACTGCCACAGAGAACCTCTTTCCACGACATCCTGACAGTTTGCTCCCCTTAATAGTTCATGAAGTCTCTTGAAAGATTTCTCCTGCCTCACTTGTGCTAGAGGGAAACAGGAGGCTGTGACCACTTCTGTATCCGTTAGGAGACCAGCAAGCCTTGGAGGCCATCTTGTGATCCTAGCAGTGCGAGTGAAGGAGCGGTGCTGCCGCAAAGATAAAATGGCCGGACATGCCAGTGCAGCTGGTTCCCACCCATCTCACCAGCCAGCTGCTGTCATGGCTGAATCTTGGGCTTCTGAGTTTGGATTTAGTAAAGACAAGAGTTGTCTTTGTAAGTTGGTATGATTATATTCATTCTACAGATAAAGAGAAAAAGAGAAGTGTTCAGAAGGGTAAACAACTCCTTCTAAATTATTGAAGAATAGATTGGTAAATTTTGAATTTAGACCCATTTTCCTCTACAGGGGTTGCTTTCCTTCTGTGCTGCACAGCTACCCATGAACTTCCGGGAACTCCGAGCAAGTCATTCTTCTATGATCTTAAAGTTAAGAAATACCTTCAGTGATATCTTGTCATTTGTAAGAAAAGCTGAACCATTCACTAGCTTCTTACAACAAGGCATTCAATGTCATAATAAAAAGAAAAGTATATGGCAAATATAATACATATGGTGAAATACAGCACCTTATTACAAAAGAAAACACGACCTATTAATATCTTCTAATCAATCACTACAACCACTCTTTTCTGGAGATGATGAAAACGTAGTACATGAAGTCTGTTTTCATTATTTGTAGTAGTTACATCCTACAGAATTGCTGCAAATATGAAACCATTGCTCCTAGGGGAAATACAGGCATAGGTTCCTATGAGCGTTGTCACATTTTTGTCAACTAATGAACACATCACTTTGTTTTATCTGCATTTCTGTCTAAAGATACCTTATTTAATATTGTTCACTCACAAGCATTGAATCTACAGCCAATATCATTATCATTCACATGTGAACAAAGCTTACCTAACACACATTGTTTTCTCGGAAAGGCACATCTCGTCCTTCTTACACTTAGGAACTCTAGCTAACACATAAGCACTGGAATCATTTAGTGAATCATAACACAAAGCACAAGAATACAAAAAAAGTAACACTAAGTAGACCAAAAAATAAAGCCACTTGTGCCCAGGAGCAGATTTAAAGCAGGAAGGCTGACTGTGATTTTGTTCTACCTCATCCTGCAAATCAAATTTGTCTGAGTTGCATGTGTCCGTGAATGATTGGAAAACCTATGAGTATTGATCTTGAGTTTAGGAATAATTTTAGTGAGTGGGTGAATTCACACATATGGAACCTGAAAAATCACAAGAGTCAACTATAAATGCAAATAAACTACATGAAACGAGTTTTAATCCCATGGCCACTTAAATTCCCATCTACACTGAGATATCAATAGACTTCTCTATACTGGAAAATTTGGTGAATGGTTATTGGGGTGATTACCAGTCTTGCTTTAGTCTGTAACATTCCACACCTGATAACGCATTTCCAACCAAAGTTCTGAGGATAAACTATTGAAGTATAATGAATTTAAAATTACTGTGTCACAAAATTAAATCAGTCAGAGGGATAACAACTTGAAATAAGTGTTAGTAATAACATATGATAGTAGGGACAAAATTGGAAAAGGGAAAGAATTGGAAGATAGTTTTGCACGTATGCCAGACTTTTATTTCAATATCACTGTTACTGCAATATCCTCCCACTAACTTTTTCATCCCACGCAGTCCACATGATGCTCTGTGCTATTAACTGAAGTGACAGAAAAATAAGTGAAAGAACAGCAGGATTATATCTCTCAATGGCTTGGAATTCATACCTAGAAAACAAATAGTACAAGTCATATATTACAGAAGTTGGAAGCACAACACTGAGGGGTAGGTAAGTGCTGGACTTCATAATATGATTTTGTTGTTACTGGGTTTGTATTCTCATCAAAAGTCCATGCAAAATGAGTATTGCCACAAATCATGCATTTTGGGCCTCTGACATCCTATGCTAAATTTGTCTTGAAGGATTTTGGTAGACGTTGTAAAGGATATTGGTATAAATATATGTGAAGAAGTTGAGGAAAGGGTGTAATATTAAATACATTGTATCGACACAAACCGATTGACATGCATGCAAATAATGCTCGAAACAGTTCAGATTAGAGCTGGGATTGTGTCCACTCTGAAGTGCTTAAAATCTAATAGAAACCTGGCTGCCCTCAAACCTGTGAAATTTGAAGTTCAAGAACATTACATCCATGTATATAGCAACGCCATTTTTCTCACAATTTTCTAACCAATGAACACTGTGTGGGAAATTGATTCCATATGTTTTCAAGTCATTTATGCAACTTGAATAATTAAAATATTCACTGGTAAGAGCTGCCTGATGTCTCTAAAGTCAGGAAATTATCTTATGCCAAAAGTAGACAAACTCAAACACCAAAAGGTCAAGCTAAATTTGAAATTTCACATTCCAAAATGTAATTATTATAAAAATTAAATGTTTGCTAATCCTGCCCGTTTATTATTACATGCTAGAGAAATAAAAATTGTTTTATTCTTACAAAATGTTAGCTGTTTCTTTTAATACTTGAAAAATCCTTGCCTGTGTGTCGTTTTCTTGCTAAAGCTACCTATAAATTATGTTGAAGAGACTAAAGTATTAATGACATTAGCAATAAAATCTTGTCAGCTCTTTTTAAAACAATATAATAAAATTAATGTCTGTCTTCAAATAAAATTAAAAGTAAAAAAAGTACAATGATGAAGATATATTTTACTTTGGTATATCTAAATACTTCTGAGTTTCAACTATTATCCTTGTTTTGCAGATTTAGAAATCAAGGTCTTGACAGACTGAAAAATTACGTCTTAATGGAGTAAGTTAAATTTTGCCTGAAATACTTTAGAAATTCTTACTCAGAAGCAAGGAGAGAGGAGAGAACTAATAGATTTGGTCCTAGTGAGACACTGCACAAATCCAGGGTTAACCTATTTACTTCTGGAAAGAGAATGAGACTTGTCGAAACATGAACATAAGGAATATTGAAAATGTTACTGTGTTTCCAATATAAAGATAGCTAAATTTGAAGCTGAAGACCTGTATTCAAGTTTTGACTTTTCCTAGGTATACCTCTCTGATCTTGGGCAAGTCACTTGAAATCTGAATCTTCATTCTCTCATCTTTTAAGTGGGAAAAACAAAACTTTAAACATTTATGAGGATAAAATGAGATGGTAATGTAAGAGTTCTATAAATTGAAAATCACTATATATATATAAATAATAATAATCAGAATAATATAGAAATAATGGGATATCCCTACCTGTGATGAAGTTGGAAATCACTGAATCCACGTTACTAGTTTCTTTCATATTACTGATTTAATTTTTCCTCATCCTCTGTGTGAAATAGAGATTTACAAAGGCAGAACATGTAAACTATTTCAAAATATTGTTCTTGAAAAAGCCTGAAAATCTCTAATCATTTCCCCATCTTTACATTATTGTTACAAAAAGAAATAGCCATTGCTTTGCCTTGTTTCTTCTAAATTTAACCTTGGAAAAGCATTTAATTTAGTAAGATGGACAATGGCCTTTCAAATACGATATTCCTTCGGAAAAAAAGGAGGTGGGGTGGGGGAAGGAAAGAAGAAAACAAATCGTTCAGTTGGGGACAAGCTGATACCTGCCAGAACAATCTATGGAAATCACCAATCACTCTACATACTGTGTTTATGCTGTAATTAAAGAGGGATTAAAAGGAACTAGAGCATAGTACCTTGGATTGTTGTTCCCATTCACCCTCAAGAACGAAAGAGCCAGGGTGTTAAATTTAGCCAGCGGCACACACCTAAGCCCAGGCTGTCTAGCCTGGCCTGTGGGCTAGAAGTGGCTTGAGAAAAATTGGACAGTTAGTTTCCCTCTTGAAGATATTTCTAGTAAAATGGAAGGAGAAAGCTGAATTGTTTTGAAGGCAGAAATACCATGTGTAACTAAGGAACTTCAGATTTTTCCTCCTCCCTCCTCTTCACTGTGATGCCTTGAACACTGGAATTGGGAATTGTGAATATCCTGAGTCCTTTCGTGCGCATTATTGAGGTTTCAAATATGACATTTTTATTCTCCCAGAGAACATAGACACTGTTCAAGGGCACTGCTAAATCTTACCTCCTGAGAAATTTAAACCTTTTTTCTGGGTTCATGAAATGATAGAGACCTACAATTTTCCCTGGGTAAGAAGGCTGCTTCCCTGTTCTTTGCCCTTTTCTCCTCCTCCTTTCAAAAGGAGAGTTCCATTGTGTTTACCCAGAAATGGGGCTTTGTGGCAATTAAAAGATTCCTAAGTGGCAGAGGCTAACGTACCAGTAGAGCTGGATTCCAGCTTTCCATGGTAACACCCAACTTCCCTTCTCTAACCACCTCCTTCTAGTCCACCCAGACAATGCTAATCCTACCTCTGTGGTTGCTCTGAAAAGGCATCCAGTTTGGTTATCAGAAAGGATCTTTCTTAAACAAATATTTGCCAGAGTCTGTTTTACTCCTCTGGGGAGTCAGCAAAGGAAGGGCTTGATTCGCTTAATCCTTTTTGATCACACAATGTGTCGATGACGATAGAAGTAGTCAGGGTTACTAGTACAGGGACACAAGGTGTGAGGAGGCTGACCCTTCAGTGCCTCCATGATCTCAAACCTTAAAGGGACTGAAAGGCTACTCACCGTCTAAATGACTTACTCCTCCTTGCCATCCACCGCATGTCCCTTCCTCTGCATGGCAGAAATCCAGGAACATTCCACAAGGGTTACAACATTTTCCTTTTACAATAATGTGCCTTACCTTTCTCTTGGTTCCTTGAACTCTTTTAATGTCAAAGTGATTCACCTGGGAGGATCTGCTCCTATACTCCTCATTGAAAATCTCAAAAGATACAAGATGGTTTCTCTCAGGAAACTGTGTGATGCTATCTTTGTAATAATGTTTCTCTTCATCACATTTTCAGTCTGAAGGCAGCCAGGAAGTATCTTGGATAAAAAGGCATGAAGGATATACATTATCTGGGAAAAAACAAAACTTGTAACTACTGCTTTTGCTACCTGCTTCAGGTGCTCTGAAAGCCTGTGAAGAATATCCCAGCAAGAGTTGGTTGTCTGTATCCTAATGTTGTTGGAGACTTCCTTATGCAGATCTTAATTTGAAGATAGTGTATGGAGGTATCCAACCCAAACCAATTTCATTTTCACATAATCTATATTTCCAATAAACATTAATAGATAAAAGCTCATCTCTTCGAAAGTTGCCTCACATCAGTTCTGAACTAGACTTCAAACTACCTTTTTAAACAAAAGAACAAGTCAGAATAAACACACACATTAAAATCCCTAGAAAGAATGTATTAAGCATTATAAGATTCATTCTCAACTATTTCTTGGGCACTTTCTCTGCCATAGTTGACATCCAGCAGGGCTTCTCCTTCACATAGGACCAAGACCCTACTCAGTCTCGCTTACTCCGAGCCACCCCCTCCAAAATCCTCCCCTTTCCTGCCTGCATTGCCAGCTGCCCCACCTATTGTGGATCTTTCTCATCTGCACACAGACATAATGGTATTTCTCTTCAAAACTCCTCTTTTAACCTGACCTGTTCTCACCAACTACTACTCTATTTCCCTCCTTTCCTAATTTGACAAAATCTTTGGAGGCGTCGAGCAGACTTGCAGCCTTTAACTTCTCTCATCCTTTTTTAAATTTATTATATCCAAACTTTTGTCCCTGACACTCCAATTAAATCACCACTCTCGTCAAAATCAAGAATGAGCCACATGTCACTAAGTACAAAGGCGAATCCTCAGTCCACATTTTACTTAAACTGTTGGTAGCATTTAATACTACTTAAGTAGAATTTATCTATGCTGTAACTATTGTCCACTATTTCTAGGTTTCCCAGCCTCAACTTCCTTGTATGGGCTGACGACTCCCAAGTCTACTTCTCCAACCTAGACCCGATATTTGTTGAAGACAGGAATGGAAGAATGAACTAGTTACCTTTCCTATGCTTTCTCTTAGTGTTCTAACAATAACATTATTAAATGTGTGGGAAAACAAGAGCATATGGCTATGACATTGCTCATTTAGCTGCCTTCAGAAACATTTCCTTGTTATCGTTTTTCTAATAAGATTCTGCAACGTGGATTTCTTTTTTCCAAGTGAAAATATTGTACCAGAGATAATAAAACACTACTGCATTATCGTTACACTTTATCCCTATGAAACAGTACCCTACAGCTTTGTCCTTACAAAACAGTGAAAGTCATATGTGTGCAGATCTGCCACGCTAATTCCATAATATTTTAACCTATGAAAAAATTAACTTCGATGCCACTCATTGCCAATCATTATCTTGAGCCTATAGCCTCAGAAAACTGTTACGAAGAAAATACTTTTGAATGCATTTGTCTCCTAACTTGGCCCTTGCCGTTTGCAAAGTATTTCTTCTACTCTGTGCTCAGCTCTGTGCTCCTGGGATTGGCCTCTATTCTCACAAGCAGGAAGCACAGTGCCCAGCAGGTTCCTAGCCTGTCTGATCCTGTCCCACGCTTGGTAACCAAGTCCTGCTTTACTGATTGTGGTCTGTTTAACTCCATGCTTCCTGGTTCTTGACCTGGGCTACAAACCGGTTTTTGAAATATTCCTAATAAGCTTTTCTCTAGGAACTGAACTTCCTGTAATAAGAGGATCCTTGATGGTAAGATTTTAATTTCCTTATGAATGTAGAAATGAAACTATTGATCAGATATGCACTATTGATTCTTCTTATGGCTGTGGATAAACATATGATTATAACATGCAGTTTCTTACACCTTTTTTTATAATAAACCACTCCCTTTACCATGTGAAATTTACACTAGCACAGAGTGAATTTGATTGACACTGATAATCCCTGCATTTAGAATTATTTACTGCGTTGTAATGCGCTTAATTCTTGGTTAAGAAAGTGATAGTGGCAAGAGTTGAAGCAGGGGTGTGAGGGAAGGAATTTGTACTACTCTGTATGGAGCAATTTAAAATAATGTGGTAATTTGAGGCGACAACTACTTTTAACAATGTAATGAGATTTTGCGGTCTCGATAAAAACAGGACCAAAAAGCAGGAAGAAGAGGAGGCACAGGAAGAAAAGGAAAAAGATGAAGGAAGGAAAGAAGGAAGAAAGGATTTCCTTCACATAAGACCCACTGATCAAATATGCCAGATCATCTGGAAATTTCTTTAGAGAATTCAGTATTCACCCCCATAGAGATGGTTTAATTCCAGGAGGTATTACTCAATTAAAAATTAAAAATTAACTTGCATTTTTGCATAAACTACAAAGAAGCTTAAACTAGGAGAAACTGATTATATTCCTGAGAACTGTTAATATGATAAGGAAAAGAAATTCCATCAAGTCTTGGGTTTAAGTCTATTTTTTTTTTTTTGTTTTTACTATGTTTCCAAAAGGGTTTGATTCGTTGTGATACATTTAAAGAAATGGAGTAGGCATTATTTTCTTATTGGTTCTGTCTGCCAGTAAATTATAGAAATTTAAAGAACTATCTGTGCTCTTATTTCCACTTATGGAAAACAGGAATCCTATAAATTATTTTACGAAATTTTATGGTACTTTCGAAGCACTACATTTATGCAAATTTCTAAAGATTAATGGCAATGAGATCAGAAAAGTTGCTGATTTAAAGAAAAAATAATTTAACATTTTACTGGCGTCTACTGGCAAGATGTGCACATAACAAAAGCCATCTTTGTACCATAGTGCCATCGATGCCCATATTTAGGAATCCTCAGAAAGGAAGCCAACATTTGACTCAGCAGAATGATTGAACCCTCTTGCTGGATCCTCCCATTTGGAATAATAATATTCCAGACAGTTTGTACTACCACTCCCTATACTGAATAAATACATAAATTCTGCCATAATCATGTGTCAATCTTTCCTTAATGTGAAATTCCCAGAAATGTAAGATAGAAGACTTTGATATTTATTTTAGAAGACTCGAGGATTAGTCCTTATGCCTTAATTCTTGGAAACCACCCTTGTGCCTAAAATTTCATGAGAAGCACCCGGAATGGTCCCTGTAATGGACAGCTGATGTTGCAAAAGAAAATTTGGCTAAAGAAACACTCACTAAAAATAGGTACAAGTGTTACTTATTTCAGGCTTCAAGTATCTACTTGTGAGGACTGGCCAGAGCCTCCTCATGGGGAGGAAGTCCTTGCATGGTAGGGCTTAAGGACCTAGTGTTGTCCATGCCTTTCCATTAGGATCTCTAAAACCATTTGTAAAATGTAAAAGGATCAAAGATCAATCAAAATATTTTGCTACCGAATATGCATTTATGTGTGTGTAAAACCTAAGATGGCAATGGTTACATTTGCCTCTGAAGCAGCAGATTTTTTGCATCATTAAACAATTCGTTATTATATTTATATTCTCTCTCCTCCCTCTTGGAATAAGTCATGTTTAACATCCCATTAAGAGAAGTCTACCTAGACTCTTAGTGATATAATACATAATACCTACTTCCTGATTCCTCTTGAATGTGACGACTCTTGTTTTAATGGGCTGAACTACACACTACATGGATTTTCATGTCACTACTGTCTTTCACAGTATTTTTGGATTCCCTACTGAAAAAAAAAATCACACTTCTAAAACAGCTTCAGCAATCATGTGGCTGGATTAATTTGTCATCGGCCGCTGACACTCTTTGTAGTGAAAAATTCAGAGTCTCAACTTTCCAGGCTTCTGAACAACCCCTTGGCTAAGAAACGAAAGACAGGAAAGGTTAGGCCCCTAGGTCACATATTTTGCAGAAAAGATACAAGTTTATCAGATAAATGTAAATCAGAGAAAGTTAAAATTATTTTGAAAGAAATACACCTTGGAAAGTTTCTGTAAGAATAACACAGAGTTCTGTCATCAACGAGGTGTAAGTCATTCATAATTAGGATTCTGCGAGAGATGACTCACGTCTCTTGGATAAATGAACATAAAAGCAATTAGTAGGGTGTGAATTATTTGGTTTCTAAATCGCCTGACAGTTATGACAACCAAATCTAGATTTTTATCTGCCCAATACTGGTTCAATATATTCAGCATTAATTTGACTTTTTCACTTCAAGTCAGAAACACTTTTAAAAAAAATTTAAAAGTACTTAATGTTAGACTTCCGGTTTAAAGAAGGAGGACACGACAAAAAGATGTGATTCCAATAAGAAGTCACTAAGTTGAATGTGTCACCCAGTGAACATGCTCAATACAATACAAAACTTCAACTCTCATGACGGACAGACAGCCAGGCACCTGCTTGGCATGCACCAAGTGTGTGATGAACCGAGAGATCTGGTCAATTTAATTGCTCTGAATTCTGTAGAGGACACTTCACACACTCAAGGCTGTCGCATTTCCTTGCTCGAGTGAAATTTATAACCTACAATGTACACATCGACATAGGCCTAGAGAACTGAGGACCATGAAAAGATTAAGAAATTAATCATATCCTGGTGATTTATTCATTGGGTTTATCTGAGAGTTTACATAACAGCACGGGTGACAGCTAGAATACTGCTTCAAAGCAGAGTCTTGGGCATATGCCCGAGCAGGGTCCAAATACTGAACCTGTAAATTTCTAGTTGGATGACTTCATGCAATTTAACTCTCTCCATGCCTCAGTTTCCTACTTCATGGGGATTGTAGGGATTACATGTCACAATGCTTAACAGATCATCAAGTTCTTGAAAAACAGTCTCCAGGTCTCTCTTGTTTACCCCTGAATCTCCCAGCATACTCTCTGGCATATCACAGGGCTCAATAAGTGTTAGGCAGAAAATTATGTGAAATGCTGCTTAGCATAGTCACTGTTACATAGTAATAAAATACATTGATAGTAAAAATGATCACATTTAGGACCTTCAAGAATTCCTTTAATTATTTCTTAAATCACTTAGAATATTATAATTTCACACTCCCATAAGACCTCCCAAATTGTGACTTGTTTCTATATAATTTTATCTTGAGTTAATGTTCTACTCTTTTCTTATACCTCTAACACATTACTCTCCTTCAGTTTACAAACTATTTCCTACCTCAGGACCTTTGCATGTGCTTCTTCCACTATGTTCTTACCTTTTCCTATTCTATAGGCAATTCTCCTCCCCATCTTCTAGCTCTTCTGATTAAGAGTTCCATCAAGTCCAGAACCACATGATTTGTTGTGAAATCTCAGAAGCAGTATCAATGAAGGGCAGCAAGTCTACAGATTTCTACACTAGCCTACTTCACAGTATACTTCAGCAGATAACCATGCTTCGCCTCCTAAAAACTCAGGCAGTTAATTTATGTTAGGAATGGTCAGTGAATTTTTCTGATCCTTCTCAGAACTTTACTTCCTCAGCTCCTTTCACAGTTGCATAGATGTAATTCCTGTAATAAAGTACTTGTCCTATAATATCAGTTTTCTTGCTTTCCTAATTCGACAGCAGTTACTACAGTTATTGATAATGGAACTTTTCAGGGAATGGGATAGTGGGAATTCTCAGATGTCAAGAGCCAGTCACCAGCACACGATCACCCAAGACAATGTAGATACGTTGATCGTAACTGGCAGCAGATCCACAACTGGAATAACTTCACCAACAGAGATACTGACATTGGGTAGATGACGATGACATTCCTACAAATAAAATCAAATGACTCACTAAGAAGTTTTATTTAAGAGAAAAACTCTGGGTTTTATGAATAAGATTCTGAGTTGAGTCATTGCAATAGAAAGTTGTGAGCAATCCCTCAACTAATTCTCAGATGTGAGATAGCAGATTTCGAGCACCTTGAATTAAAGGAGGTCCCTTGAGAAAGGACCATGTTATGTAACCTGAAATGGATAGGGCGTTTTCCCTCCTAGGCTTCTCTGAAGAGACTTAGAGTCATTTAGAATGTGATTATGCATTGGGAAAGACTAAATAATCAGGATTTTTAGGGATTATCAGGCACTGACTCCCACAAAACCATGAATTTCTGTAGATGCAATCAGCACTGTGGTCCAACACTCAGAATAGGGTCTTACTACTACCAGATGAATGCTGGAGTATTGGCTTGGGCCCTGAAGCTCCCAAACACTCCCGGCAATTTCTTGCCTCCCCATTTCAAAATTATATAGTTAAGATGGATAAAGTTAAGCAATTTTAATAGTCTCCATATTGGCTATGACGATACAAAATGCCATAATATGTGGCAGTCACTACACCCGGCTCTGCGTATGAGGACATTAAATGAAAAACGATTCTGCGTTTCTGGAGCAAACTGTAGAGATCGATGACACCACCAAGTGTCCTACTTTGGTTCCTACCAAAGTCCTACTCAACTCATCTTTTTAGCCTTGCATGAGAGAAAGATGAATCTTGAGGAAAGATACTAGATTAAATAAATTTAATCAACTGTTAGCTCTGAACAAAACATGATTTTTCTGCTGAAGTAAATGAATATACCCCTGGCTCTTATACGTACAGAAGTTGACTTGGTAAATATTTTACTCTCTGAAGATATATTCTGCTCTCATTGAAGCTGTTCGTATTCACTGGACATGGCCAATATTCCACCATCGCTACCCGTCTTAGGGCTATGCCAACTCAATTGTTTATTATTTCATTTTCAGGGGATCACCATTTCATTCCAGGGAGACATGATATTAGTTTGTTATATGGATGATATATCCTGTTTGGATCCGGACAGCATGAAATAAGAGCGCCTTGAGACTTTTTGGTAAGACATGCATATGCCAGAAGATAGGAAATCTCACAAAAATTTAGAGCTCTACTATATTGGAGATACTCCTAGGGATTTTTGGAGAGAGTCTTAGAAAACTGTTGGTTTATAGGTGATAGTTGTATTGTGTTAGTTGTAAGTATAATTTTTCTATTATCTTTTAAGTGTACACTTGATTGGTTTTGGCTGGTATGTTAAGCAGCTGTGTAGAAACTGAAGTTAACTTGTGGCAGACTGATGATGGTGCAGAGGTTTTGTGCCTTTAGCAAAACAAATGAATGCTGTTCACTGCAAAGCAGATGAATTTTGTCTAGTTAGAAAGTATAAATCTCAGTTGAGCACACAGGTTATCAGAGGCCAGGATACTTTGATTAACAGTGCCATCAGACTATGGAATGAGGACCAGAAAATGACCCCAAAGAAATCAGGCTGTTTTACTCAGATACATGCACCGGATGTTGGGTAGCCCAAAGCAATTAAGTCAAAGCAAGAAATTACCACCACCATGCCTAAAAATGTAAAATGCATAAAAATGTGAAACATTTCTATGGTGCAAAACAATGTAAATAAAATTAAAATACAAGTGACTGATTTGGAGAACATATTTCAACAAACATATCACGAGTGTACAAACATCTATAAATTACAAAGAGAGCTTTCAAATTAATAAAAAAGAGTCCTGTATAATAATGAAAAATGGAAAAGTGAGCAACACATATGAAGTGAAAAAAATACTGATAATAAAAGGCATGCAATGGGACACTTAATTTCACTACTAAACATGTTTATATGAATTAAATGATGATGAAGATATTAGCTTTTGCCACTGAATTATAAACACTGAAAAACATTGCAGTCACATGCCAGGTTGCTGATAAGGCAAGACATTTCAGAGGTTTGTGTCACCACTCAAAGAGCTATTTGTAAAGATATTGACCTGCAGTACCTATTTTTTGGTAGTAATACTTACATGTGTGTACAACAATATGCACAGATATTTGTTATGTCAATACCAATAAAGTAATAAAAGTACACCGATGGGAATGGTTAATAAAATTATAGCATATAAATACTATGGAATATTCAGTATTTGTTACAGTCTGGACAATCTATATGAATTATCATAAAAATATGTTCACATACACTGTTGAGTGAAAATAGGTAAATTATTAATATATATGGGATCATCTCTATTGGAAAGAAAACAACACATAAAACAAACTTTACTAACCAGTGTAAGTAACAATATGAAGAGTGTTTATGTCTGGCAAAGGAAATGAGTTGGGGAGAAAGAGGCACTTTAGGATTTTTCTTACATCTTTTTCCATTATTTGAATTTATTTCAAAAAATCAAGTACATGTCTATTCTTTTTATAAGAATTTAAAAAGGAGAAAGTAAAACTCTCTGTTCTCTGCCCAAATTAGAGGCAATGAGAATTCTCCAATTCTCCTCAAAACACTTAAACAATACAATTACTTCCATGTGTTGCAGTTTTGGGCAAAGAAAAGAGCAGAAAAAACTCAGGAGCTTTTGTTTCTTACTAAAGCGTTAGTGATGGAGCCCTTGTAAAATCTGAGGTTGGGAGAAATTTTTTACCCAGTTTGCCTTTACTTTTAGGTTGAAAAGAGCCAAGTGACTCTGGGAAAGTGATTGAAGTATAAAATAGCCTATGTAAATAAAGCGCTGTTTCTCAGCTAAAGATTGTTATGTGGGAGAGCAAACAAAAGAGCATTTGACTTCGTCAAAAGTTTCGTTCTCTAAAATGACTGCATTAAGATGACAGGCAGGGTGACACAAGGAAAAGAATATTGGAGAGACCCGAGCCCTGGCCCTGGCACTGTGTCCCGTTAGTGTGTGACCTTGCAAGACACACTTAGCCTCAGAGCTTTGGCTTCTCGCTGGTACAGTGACATTAAAAACCACCTTCCCTTCCCCATAGCATTGTCCTTTGGGCTTAGGGAACTTTCACATGAGAAAGCACTTTATAAACTGAATCAAAACGTACAGGTCTCACTTTATATCCATTCTCTCACCTTGTGCCTTTCCTTTTTATAGTTTAAACCAACGCAGAAATAATGAATTTGGGCAGTGTTTGATTTATGTTTAATATCTACTTCCATCTCTGGATAATAGATTTCATGACAGCAGAGATTAGGGCTACTTTTTTTTTTTTCATTAGTTTTCTACTGCTGAGCAACGTATCTGTTTAATGTCGTTGAGTGAGTACCTGAGGAAACGAATGAATGAAATCCAGTTATTTTTACCTGCTGTACTCTCTCATGCTTTTCTGGTACTGCATAGTTTAACAGGTCGAAGAACTTGTTTAAGGACTCAGAAGTCACACATTCCCGGCGATTTCTCGGTCAGCAGAGAGAATCTGTTCCCTCCCGCGCTGGGCCCAGAGGATTTCCTTCTGCAGAGAGACCAGGTCGCCACACTTCTGCTGGGCAGGCCAGCACAGACAGGATTAGCTCGGTGCTGCAGCCTGGTGGGTTTCTGGAGAGACCAGACCATTTCTTTCAGAATTTCTTGTTTGAGGTCAGCCAGAGAGTTTAGAAAAGCTTTTGACTTTCAAGGGACAGAACAGCCCAGAAAGTCTTTTAAGACCCAGACTTCATCTCTCTTCCACTATAACAACAAACGTTTAAATACCAATAGGATAATGGAACAGGTTCCAACAACACATCAAACCAAACCAAAACCAGAAAGGCTTTCCTCGCTTTTGCTTCATACTGATGAAATGATTTGTAGAAAAACGATCTACGCTCTCTATTCATGACTGCACGCGGCCTCTTGAAAAAGTAGTTGATCCTTAGTTAACCTGTCTGGAAGTTTCTTGTCTAACTAAATCTCTCCAATATGCTGTCATTATATTTCCTTGACTTCACAAGCATCTTTTATTTCACTTTAGAGATAAATGGACAATTCCAAAATTAAACAATAAAAGTAGGCTAAAAACTGAATTTTATCTCTAAGTGGTAAAAATCTGAAAAACATTGGATTCTCTTTTCCTAATAGAGGAGAAATAATGACTTTTTGAGTCCTAAGGGTAGTGAAAACATCTATGGAAATGTTAATAAACTTCAAAAATACCTCAAAATACACCTACTTCTCCTGCAAAAAAATAACCCTGATTTTTAAAAATTGGATAATCTAAAAATCTGTCATTAGGAAGAAAGCTAAGTTGGAAAAGATTAGAATTAAATGTGAACGACAGAGAGCAATATGAGAGGATGTAACTGCCTTTCTGCTCCTCTCCCATCTTTGGCTGTAGAATTCATGCAGATTTAATCAGCCCTGTTTGTGGCTTTTATTCATTCTGTCACCAGATGGTGGTGCTCTGCGTGATGGTTCTGTGTGCAGCGATCACGTTGTGGTCTCCAGACCTCACAGCTAAGAGCAGAACAGCTATTAAATCGAAGGTGGGTTTTATTCCCATCAGCTTATCTATATTTATGCCTCTCTTTGTAGTGTTTTTTTTCCCCCTCAATCCTCTAACATAGTTTCCTTTATTGTTTTTCAATGTATTATTAAACATTCGTTTGTGATTTTAAAAAGTAGCTTAACTAGTTTAAAAAAGACCTTTTTTTTTGCAAATTGTAATATCTCTCCATTAATTTTTGCAACCTGCTGAGATAGGATTTAGCAGGCAATGCCAAACTGAAACAGATGCTATCTAGGATGTGTCATAGAAATTCTGATACTCTCTACTTTTGCATCATTAAGGACAAGTGTGGAAAAAAGAAATCTGCATAAGATGATGCCGTCTTATATTTTAGTGGGGCCATCAAAACTTTTTTAAAGCAGTCACTATACTGGTAAATTGTGCTGACATCACAGAATACAGACCACACTTATTAGGAGAAATGGGCTCTAACTCAATTAAGCAAAGTAAAACAAAAGTTGTTTTACTTATAACTTATTCATAAAATTAACTTCACAGAGAATATTTTAAATCACATAAGTCATTGGATTTTGAGGTAGGCCCTTCTTAAAATACATTTTAAAAGAGACTATACAAATGATATTTTGGTCTTTAAACAATTGTAGTCTCACACTCTGGTTCTCCTGTAAGTAGGACCCACAGAGTCCAGGTGTTTTAGGTCAATTCTTATTTCAGATACTCTACCCCAATGTCACACACACACAGACACTTACAACCCGTAAGCCACTGTTCCCATTTTTTTCATCCAAAAGGCACTTGACAAGCCCTTTTCGTCGCCTGCTTTATATTTTCTTTTGTTCTCCTCTTTCTTTTCTCAGCAAGGATCCTGTATCCATGCTAAAGCACACCTCTTGCAGTTCCGTAACTGATTTTTGCCTATGTAGTTTTCCATTCTCTCATTTTTCATGGTCATAAAGAATTCTGATCAAAAGGCTATAATAAGATCTGAGGCTGTGTTAGAACTTCCTATTCTTAACCCAAGTTAATATGCATAAATGGCTGGTAAAGCAACCGTCAAGCATTCAGTGCCCTTGATGAGCCGGAGTCATTTTCTGCCACTCTGCTATTTGCCCTCAGTTGACTCTCAGTCCTCCGTCTAATCTCCCTGCAGACACCCTGCCCCTGTGGCTACATTTTGATATAATTTTTGTTTGTAGTAATCCAAATTTTCATGAATTCTGAATTTTCAAAAGAAAGGCTATATCGGTTTGGCCCTTTCCTTTACTGAAAACTTTTATCACAATAGTCCCAAGACAAAAAAATGGGATAATGAAACAAACAGTAACATCTCCTTAATTACCTTCTTTTGAAGGAGGATTTTCTTGTGAGCAAGTATTATTTGAGTAGTCTAAGATAACCTGTAACAATGGTCTACAGAAGGAATCATCAACCCTTGAATATACGTTGAATATGAACTAGGTGTTGACTATATTACCAGAGTTTCATTCAGGTTAAAATGAACAATAAATTCTAGAAACCTCTCTTAGAAAACATTATTTTTAAGTTATTTTCAGTAGAAAACAAGGCCAATAATGTTTCATGAAGCTGCCCCTGAATAAATTTGAAACAAGAGTGAATGTATGTTTGGTAGTATTAAATCACGTACAGAAACCACTCGTGCAGAAAATAATTGTAACAAATTATTTACTTGGCTTAAAGGATTAGAAAGTTTTAAAGCATCAATGACATTAGTAAGCTGTTGTTGATAGAGGCAAAACAAAAAGATACAGAACACGTAGCTGTGCTCCATTATGAATTCTATCATTCTCTTGTGTTATTCCAAGAATAAGGTGTTGTAGGGAAGTTCGGGGCGTGTCCTGCGGCAGAGGGAAGAACTGTGAGAGTATAAGTAATCCAAGGAGCTTCCCTGGTAGGACTCTCAGTGAAAGCTCGTAAGGAGGTCACGTGAAGTCACAAAATAAATTCAAATAACATGTCTGTTCCTAGATCATCACTTAGGATTTGGATGAACAGTGAATAAGGCCGTCACCCTACAGTGAGGACAAACTCAGTCACTCCGGAATAAATGAAAGATTCTAACCTTAGCCAAATTTCACCGAACTGGACCACGGGGGAGGCAGGCAAGGAAGGAATCCAGGCTGTGGCTGGTGCAGGTCGGCATCCAGTTTCAGGATTTCCCAGCTACTCAGCCGTCAGGTGGCAAACATTAAAAGGAAAAAATACACCAGCATTTGCTGAGCTAAATTCTACATGATCTCCTTATTTTCAAAAATGTATTTATTTTTCTTGCTCTAATACATCATGAAAATGTTTGTGGTTTTGTAAACAAAAGGTGAAGATCATGATTTTCTAGTACAATTGTGTGTATGATTGTTGCTTTCTAGAGGCATGAAAAGTCATTAAAAGGAAATACACCTGCTCAAAGGTATCTTAATTAGATGTATTGTATATATTTTTAAAAATCAAAGAATAATACTGGGTATTCCACAGAAAGTAGTAGAATCCTGACACATCCAATCCCATCCCACTTTCCTCTACTGCAGTGCTACCATTTGTGATGCTTTTAGCTATGTATTTCAGTATTTAATTTTATATTTCCCAGTAACATGCTTTATCACTATTTTTGGTTCTTTAATTTTAGACACTATCTATGAACTTCCAGTTATGAAAGGTGAGAATTTAGTTTTCTATACCCCTGTCCTATCACCTTCCCTTCCTACAACACACTCACATACTTTTCATTTCTGCCTATTTTCCCAATAGAGATATCTTACCATTTGGAATTAACCAGTATTCATACAATTAATATTATCATTATTATGTACATATTATTTAGAGATCATCAATATAATTCTAACTGCATTTTGTTATAGAATTTTTGTTTTTTCCTGGACTTTATATTTGCCTTCATTTTTATCCTTTTGGTTTCCTTTATATCAATCACTGATTTATCTCCTAACTCTAACAAACTTAAAATTTCCATCTTATATATACATATGCTTTTTGGGGGGTGCTGGAGATAGAACTCAGGGCCTGGAGCTTGCTAGGTAAGTATTCTACCACTTGAGCTAAATCCCCAACCCCCCCCAATATATTATTTATTTATTTATTTATTTATATTTTTACCAAGAACATGTATTGGTATATTGTATACATAATGATCACGCTCATCATGGTTATTTTGTACCTGTACATGATGTATCTTGGATTCCTCCCTTCCCCACCCCTCCCTTCTGCTCCCCCCTTCCGTATTTACAGCAGATTTATTTACATTTTTCCATTTTTTCCCTTTCCCCTTTCTCTCCTTTTTCCCTTCTTTCTTTCCCCTTTCTCCCTTTCCAGTTCTCCTCTCTTTTGAATATTATCTTCCTTTTATATAGTATCTATTATACCTCTTTGTCCTTATTTACACTTATGGTTTCTCGCAACAGATAAACAACTTGATGTGTACTTATGAGTGTCTGATTTATTTCACTTAAGAGTATGTTCTTAAGGTACATCCATTTACCCACAAACATCTCTAGTTTATCCTTTTTTATGGCAGAGTAGTATATTTTTAAAAATAAATATTATTTTGTTCTTTGACTGATGACTTCTGGAGCCTTGTATTCTCCAGCTCCAGTGCGACTTTCCACCACTGGGCCTTCTGTGCTTCTCTTAATTAACATCCTCAAGCTCTCTTTCATTTTCTTCTAGGTTTTCCTCCTCATTGAAGCGGAAAATACTATCCAAACACTTCCTGAGAAAGACAGACGAGATAGGTGTCTTGACTTCACGTCTTAAAAATGATTCTATTCTTTCATATTAATGAGATTAATGACTAGTAGTTGGGCTGAGTACAGAGTTACACAATGGAAATCATTTTTCTTCAAGACTTTTAAGACACTGTGTCATTGCTTTCTGGCTTCTCATGTTGCACTTAAGATGTTATGTGTCACGTGTTCTGATTTTATTTTTTAACCATCTCTGAGAGACTTTAGAATTTTTCTTTACCCATGGCGTTCTGACATTTCACAGGGCAAATTTTTTCTTTAAACAATGTTTGGAATCTTAGCCGTTTTTTCAACCCTGTAAGTGACATTTTTTAAGTCTGACGTCTACAGTTTTATTTTCTCTTTAAAATCTCTATTTATTTATTCTACTACTCTTTCAAATCTCTATTTTGAAAAGCTGTATTTCCTAGAGGTTTTATCTAATTTTCTTATCTGTTTGTCCTTATAGTTTGTCTTTTGTTGCTGCTGTTCTATCTTCTTCACGATTTCCCTAACACCGTTCTCATGAACTGTTCATTTATGCTAGTATAATTTTCACTTTCAATATTTATTCATGATCTTTGGTTGTTACTTCAAAAAATTATAGGACTTTGTTCTCATTTCTTGGATGTATAGCTAATAATTTTCTCTGTAAGTTGTCTTTTGCTTCTACTGCCCTCTTTTTCTTTTTCTTGCTTGTTTTGGGCTCTGATTTTCATATTTGGGAATTTTAAAATGTTTAATGATCTTTAGATGTTTGTGTTACAGTGAATCACATGAAATTGTAGGTCAAAATGGTTTTATATTGGCAGTTTCATAGGTTTTAATTAAGAGTGAAGCCTTTAAAAGGCTGAAACATTTTGTGTAGAGTGTGGGTGTTGAAAGTTTGATAATTTAGTATATAAACTTTTAATTAAATTCATTAGCTCCTAACCTTCACTGTCACTTGTACCCAATTACTGAAGTACAGAATGTTTCTTGTTCAAATTCTTCTTAAAGACAAACTTCCTGAGTAAGTAGGCTTCAGTGGCCTAAGAAAACAGATAAGGAAAGCAAATCTAGGAACATAATTTAAAAATTTCAACCACTCCTATTTCTCATTAGATGCTGAAGTTTTAAAAGTATCTGGACTGAGCACTTCCCAAGTCTTTCCAATGATGTGCACCGAGAACCACCTTGCTTTTTCTCCCTCTTGCCTGCACCCTCCTTATAATTAGTTATTATTCCACATCCAACATTTTCACTTTGGTTGCTTTCTTTTATTTATTCTACTATTCTTTTAAAATCTTATCACTTTTTATTTTCTGTCTATTGTTCATGATGGAGGAGCAGAGAGAGATAAACGTACTTGTTAAATCAGTGCACTGAGATCATCTAGTTTCACTATTTTTTTTTTTTGTAGAAGCAAAAACACAGAAAAAATGGATTGGTCAGGCTCTTCCAAGTTCAGATGCAAGCCAGAACCAGGCCCTGGGTTCTTGATTTTTCATTTTAATTTCTGCTACACCATTTTCTTTCAAATCATTACTACTTTCATCCCCTAAATGACTGAATTTTTATTAAAAGAACTTACTTCTACCTCTATCTCTTTATACAACCCAATACCCACAAGACAGTAGCAAGTTACTATCTTTGCACATTATTTTTATAAAGTGCTTTTCTGTTAGAGCAGTATATGTGTGCCACTCTAGTGTATGACGCAGTGTTTACATTTTCGCAGATAGTGCTGCTAAAAATAGACAGTCATTATATTTTTCCACACAATTAGTATTGTAAACTAGAAAATACATTTTTTTAGATTGGAGATTAAACACTCCAATCTAGAACAGAACACACAACCTCCATGGTTGGTATGCTCTCCTCACCCCTACCCTCACTCCATTTTTTCTTTTATTATGACTTTACAGTCCTTATTAAAATAATATTAATTCCATAAATGAAAAATCAATAAGCACAGAAAAGTATAAAGAGGAGAAGTAATAAATCATTTCAAACACTGAAACCACAAATGTAATCAGTGCTACCAATTTAATTGCAACCCTAATTTCAGGTGTCCCTCTACATACCCTGAGAATGGAGGTGTCGAAAATAATGGAGATCTGTCAAAATAATTTTATAACAATAGAGTATTGACATAAGGTGCACTTGGTTTAATTATACTCGAAATCTGAAAGGACTTTAATAGAAATGGGGGAAATTAGATAAAAACCGCATTAGTTATTGAATTTGAGATAAACATGTGTTCACCATATAAGGAAGCAATTTTACTTAGTATAAATGGACTCCTTGTTGTCAAGCTTATTTTTCATCAGAAACTAGCCTTCTGGATGGATAATGATCCAAAGTTGTGCACTCTAATCACCCAGTCAACGACATTTACTTCCTTTCTCTACTACTCAGTAGCTACATAGAATCGATACACAACTTCAGCATTCCACACCTCAGTTTCCTCATCTGCATTATGGCAAGAATAACACAGGTACCTGAAAAGAGCTTTGTGAGAAGTAAATGAGTTCTTAGAACACTTCAGAAAAGCAAGTGAGTCCCCTGCCAGTGTCAGATACCGTCATTTACTTTTCCTCTTCAAACTCCTATTGGTTATACTATTTTTGTTCGATTATGTTCTGTAGTATTTACATCCTGTTTTGTAACCTTGATCTTACCCATCGTTTAGTTTGGCAGTCTGTGGTGTACATTCTATCTGCATAAACAATTCCTTTGCCCAGCTTCTTCATGCCTCAGTTGATTTGTTTTACATAAGGCTAATTTCTTTCTCTGCGTGGCTCCTAATTCCTCTGCAGCCCAAAGGGTCAAGTCCCATTTTAGTAATCCAGTTCATGGCTACACACCCAGTCGCATCTATCAGTCTGGTCATCCTTACCCAGCACCATCCACAGCCATTTCGAACATGTTCTTCCTCACAGAAGCTCTTTTGAGCCTGCCTTCCTTGGCTCACAGTGTCACCTCTGTTTGGAATACCGCCATCTCCAGCCACCGCGGCAGATATCTACTTGACCTGTGACATCAAGGTTCCTATTTCAATAAATGACATCACAGTCTTTCTGGTCACTTCACATACAAACACAGGAATTCTCTACTTCTCTTCCTACATCAAACCACGTATCGGAATCCGCAGTGAGTCCTTTCAGCTTACCTACAAGCTATTTTCTACATACAACAATTTTTCTTCCTCTTAGTTCTAACATCCTGATCTAGGCAATCATGTCTTGCTTCAATGGCTCCAAAATTTTTCAAAATGGTTTCTCGTCTAACTTTGACCCTTTACAGTCTGCCTTACACAGAACCAGAACAATTCTCTCCTCTATTGCAAACTTATATTACTTTTATGAAAATTCTAAGGATTTTTCAGTGTTACTTTTGTTAAGTGATGGTAGAAAATATTTTTTCTTTAAAGTTACAATGTTTAGTGAGTATGCAATAAAAGTTGGAGATAAATGTTAGAGACTGGATTTCTTCTTTAACCTGAAATCTTTTTTTTCTAGTTAGGAAGTATCACTGTCTTCTATACCAGGAAAAAAAAATTCCTCTATCTTTATGCACAAAATGTAAAGTGTGTTTTAGAAATATATTTCCACTTGTTCAAGAAGTTTGAAGATTTGGCATTCTATAAATCAAAGACTTGGAGTTAGAAATTTACTTCGGTTTCTTAGAACAGTGAGTTATTTTTGCATAATCATGTTTCTGAAGAATTCTTGTGCTTTGAGAAATCACGGTCATCTCTTTTTATTAGACCTAAGATTTCTTCTAGAGCTGTTTCATTCTTGATATTTTCAACTTAGAGGAAAGGAAAGAGGGAAAAGAAAGAAATGAAATAGGGAGAAAGAGAGAGAAAAGGAGGGACGAAGGAAGGAGGGCAGGAAAGGAGGGGAAAGGGAAAACAGGAAGGAAGGAAGGAAATATAATGCATGAAAAAATTCATGAAACTTTCGTTTCATCACTGAAATGAAAGTGAATAGTTAACATTCTAGTAGTAATGTTATTTTTCCTAGCATTATTGCCAATATTAAGAATAGCAACAGCAGCCATTAATTGAAGACTTACTATGTTCCAGGGCCAAGACAAAACATTTTACAGCCTGCATCTCATTTCATACCATGTTGCAATTTAATGCTTGTACCCAGGTCACCTAGCTAGTAGATGTAGCAGATGTCCTCACCAAAACTTGAACTCAAGTCTCCTAATAAAATACTCTGACCTGCTCCAACACTCTTGTACGGTATCTCTCATCATCAAATAATGAATAAAAATGCAAAAATATCCTTCAAGGTTGAGTTAAGAAACTGGAAGTATTTGTGGTTATGGTTCTTATTTCCGCCATTGAAAAATAGATTGTGCTTTGTAGTTTTAAATCACAACAATTCCATTAACATTCACCTTTTGCTGTGAAAGGGTTTGGATCTTTGCCATAAAATGCCCTTTAAAGTAAAAATTGGCCCAGTTGTAGCCCAGGAGCAATAGTAGAGAACAATTGATCTCCTAAAGTGAAATTTGCCAGGCTTCAGTGGTCTAACAACCAAAATGTATACTGCTGACTATACAGATTTCAAATTCTTTTTAAACGACAATAAAGTATAATTTTTTTTTCTTATTCAGAGGTGTTCACAAATAGTCTATCTAATTTCTTTCACTTAGTTTGGAAGCAGGCAATAATACCATCCCATAAACCACAGCTAAAAAGAGATGCTTTCTTCACATCCTCTCATTTTCTACTTAGCTCAAATTTACAGGAACTTAGGGGTGGTGAATGTCTGCCCTAAGCCGTAGCTTCCAGAATTAGTCATAACGTGGCACTTAGGACCCTTGGCTGTAAGTGAAAGGGACTCGGAAGAGTTTAGGCACAAAATGAATTACCGATTTCTGACATGGAGTTTAGGGCCGTTTGCCTTCAGGGATGTCTTCGTTCCGATGACCTAACAAAGTTATCAGGAAGCTGCCTTAGTTTTGCTCTCACTTTTGCTTCTTCTGTGTTACCTTAAGTCTCACACAAGCAATAATCAAACGGGGCAAAGATGGAGCATGTTTTGTATTTATCTTAGTAACCTAACAATAAATGTGCTTCTGTCCCAGCACTCTGGCCAAAGTTCTGGAATGGCAACCACTGGTTCCTTTTGTGTCAAGTACACAGCTCTGAGTAATTGCCAAAGAGGAATGAAACAGTGCTCTGAAGGACCAATCGGGTTTGCTAACTTCAACTGAATAATGATCCATTGGGTCCCACTTAATGATCTTATGGTACCTCTTGGCCGAATCTCACTTTCAAATTTGTCTTTTTTTTTCCAGTGCTGGGGATCAAACCCAGGGGTACTCTACCACTAAGCTGCATCCTAGTCCATTTTACATTTTAAAACAGAGTTTCAGTAAATTGCCCAGGCTGGTGTCGAATTGAAGAGCCTCCTACTTCAGCCTCTTTAGCAGCTGGGATTACAGGTGTGAACCACTGTGCCCAGCTCAAATTCCTCTTGAACTTGCCAACTCCAGTGAGTCCTGCTCAATGCCATGGTGGGAAAAATGAAGGAGATTTTGTTCTACTGGAGGAAAATCATAGACATTAGTCAAATAAAACAAAACAAGTCTGGTATACCTGGATTATTATTTAAGTGACTGAGAAATACAGTGATCTCTCGCCAACATCTCATTTTTATTGATACTATATCAATTTATTTGTAAAGTCATGTCTCACTAAAATAACTTGAGACAGGATTAAAAATCACCCTACAGCTGGCATGGTGGTGTTACGCCTGTAATCTCAGCATTCTGGGTGATTGAGGTAGAAGGCTAGCAAGTCCAAGCCCATCTTGGGCAAGTTAGCAACTTAGTGAGACTGTCTCAAAAAGGCCAGAGGGGTGGCTGGGGATGGAGCTTGACGTGAAGGTCCTTGATTCAATCCCCAGGGCTGAAAAGAATCAGCCTAGAAATGGGGATAAAGTAGGCTGCAGAGAAAGCAGAACATTCCGTAGGAGAAACTTAGGAAACACCCCTGCCAGAGAGAACTTCCAACTTCAGTTACAGTTGAGTGCTGGATTAAAGGTGCTGATGATGTCTGCTTTGTAAGGACTTTATCTTGGGTAGAGTCAACCTTTTATGCCTCCCTATACATTAACAAAATTTAAAAAACAATTAGCCGCTCAGTTTAGCTCATTCTATGGGAAGAGACCAAATCACTCTGGAAAATCGTAAGTCAGTCTGGACTGAGGAGACCTCTGAGGAAGCTCTCCCTTCGCGGTAGACACAGAGTCCTGGAGAAGCAGGAAGGGAAAGCGGGCAGGTGTAGGCCCTGCTCAGATCCCCACCAACTGCCAAGAAGAGTCATTCTGCCAACTCCTGTGAAGCTTGACTGCGTTTACAAATCCGCAATGGCTGGCTAGAGAAGCGCTACATTTACGGAAAACTCCCTTAGCAGTCTTCTCTCCTCGCAACCCCCTTGGGCCACATGCCAACCCATTCTGTGGCCAGAGCAGTCTGTTTAAAATGCGTTTTCTGTTAGTCCTGATTGAAGTATTGTGAAAATAAGAAAGCCTGCATTTGAGGGAAGGCTAGGTTTTTCTTTACCTTTTTTTTTTTTTTTACCTTTCATATCCCTTTAAATCTATTCAGTCTTCCTCACAAAAATCATAAGCATCCCTTCTACTTTGCATCCTCATTTCCATGAGCCAGGTCCAGAGTCCAATCATTAACTCTGGGGACTTCAGCAGAAGCAGTTTGATGCTTCTCTCTGCTTCTTGACCTGTTATGATTTGTGTCTAGATGTCCCCCCAAAGCCTCATGTGGTCATATTGGGGCTTTTCCAGAGCTGGCTGAATCTAAAGTGTGTGATGCTGGGATTAAGGGTGTGTGATTACTAAATCAATCCACTGATTGTTTTGGCACCACCCTAATCTTGGCAGCCTGGATAAAATATAAGGGATAGAAAGAGGCTTGTCTACCCCTTGCTTGCCCCTTCACTTACCTTGCTGCCTTCTGCCGGTCTGCTATGATTCCCTGCCTTGGACTCAGCTGATTGTGGACTGAAACCTCTACAAACTGTGAGCTAAATAAACCTTTCTTCCTCTAATTCGAGGTGTCAGGTATTTTGTCTCAGCAATGAGAGAAAAGTAACTAAGACATGACTCCTTCTTTTCAAGACTTTCCTCCATCGAGGGACTGGAGGGATCTTCAGCCATTTTTCACTTCTGTAGTCACATTCTGTATGAGCTGACCCTGACCCTCAAGACAAAACTGGAAATCCTTCCCCTGGTCCTCAAGGATCTGGATAATGTCTTCTGCCAATTGTCCAGCCTCAGTTCTTAGACTCCACCCCTCCTAAAAGTTTGGACCTTTAACCTCCAGCCATCAAGTGATACATAGTTCTCTGAACTTGCTGTTCTCTCTGTCCTGTGAATTTGTGTCTATCTTCAATTCTTCCAGGACCCTTTCCTCCTACGTTTCCTCCTACGTTCCTCATGCTTCTATCAGGCTTCAGCTCAAATGTTCTTTCTTTCCCCTGTGAAAACTTTTCTGATCTCGAAGGGTTTTAATTCATTTACTCGTTCATTTATGTTTTTATTCAATATTCATTGAGTCTCTAGTATGTACCAGGCCTAGAGTAATACCTGGCACATCAGGCACACACTCAGTAACCCTGAGTGCTGAGTGAAGAGAAGTGAAGGAAAATGAAAGAGGTAATTGGAATGAAATAGGAAAATAGGGATCATGCTACTGGGGTTACCTACACTACAATCCTGCCAAGGGCCAAGCTGTACCCTCCCTGCGTGTCCCTCTTCATGGGAGCCCTGGGCGACCCTGCCGTGTGGTTACTTTCCTTGCCCTGCACCTTTCTTTCCATTTCCCCTCCTGGGTCTGTGTCAGATAGCTCTTCACTCTATTTGATTGGCAATGTTTACTTAACAGAGCAGTGAATCCTTATTACAAAAGAGAAAACAGAGGAAAAATAATCGCAGGAGCTACCAAGTAACAGTTTACAGGTCCAAAGAAATTTTGAGAGTCATCCTTCTATTTAATGGGAAATAAAACTTAAACCAATTTTTTTTTCGCATCATTAGTTTGCCTTCCCACAGCTATTAAGCAGATAAACGAGTTTCTATGAAGAATGATTATTTTCCTGATTAATTGAATGTGTTAGGAGATGGATAAGTTGATGGTCAATGGGAGTCTTGAAAAATATTATATATTCCTGTTTCAAAACATGCATCTTGTGTGGTTTGCCTTCTTTATTTTGAAGGTCTATCCTGTGATACTGAAGCATATGTGGAAATTTGCATAATGGTTTCATTTACTTCACAATCACGGTCACACAATTTTATTTTTGTGGTAACATCATGGTGATTCCAAATCATGATTATTATACCTTATTTTGAAGTTTTGACTGTGGAAAAATTTGAAAAATTCCTGCAGAATTTGATGTCATTTATGTAATATCTTAATAAGCTCTTGTGGCACTGTGGATAATTAAAAATATTAATTTATAAAAGAACAAAGTAATTGTTACCATCACATATTTTGCTTTTCACATTTGTTCAAATTTTCTTTCAGGTTTAATATTTACAGTGCGTGATTCTTTTTGGTTGTCGCTACATAATAAATACTGTTTAGTCGTTCAAGGTAGGAAGGGCATAAATAATTACTGGGTGATCTCTACAGGTTCGGCATAATGCTAGCATACATTTCATATCATTTCACTGAACCCTTCTAACAGATGGTATTTTCTCTATTCTGCACAACAGGTAGTACTGTCTCTTTTCTAAAATGAAGAAACTGGGCTCAAAGAGAGTTTTCAATAAGTAAGACCCATTTCTTACTCTCAAAGGACTATTAATTATATTACCAGAAATAGAATCCTTGGAAGATCCTGGAAGACTGGTGAACCTTCTTACCACTCCTAGCTACTTCTCCTGGGCCAAGCTAACTCTATGCCGTAGGAAAAAGAGGCCTTCCTTAAGAAGGCTAGTCCGTCAGTGTTGTGACAAGAACTCATGTTGTGTTTCCCCTCCTAGGGGTTGGGTGTTGTCACCTGAAGACTGATGTGGGGGATTCTATTAGATTCTGCGGAGAAGCTGGGCCGTAGAGAGTAACTAAAAGGAAGACTGATGTCAACCTGTTTGAGTGAATGTGGTCTCCTGGGCCCTTGAACTCTAGAGGAGCTGAATAAGCCACTGAGTTCAGAATCCTCCTGGGGCTTATACTGTGGGCCTGTAGGGGTTGGAGACAATCGTGCTCTAGAAAATTCATGGACTATTGTTTTGTAGACTACTCTAAAGCTCCAAAGAGCAGATAGATGAAAATAACAAAACACCTGGGGACCCAGCTTCCAGAACAGGAGGAACAAGAGAAAACTCAGGTTAGGAATCCTAATAAAACCTAATGGAATAAAGACATAGGCAAGACAAATAGTAAGTAAAGCAATAATAAAATACACAATAGCATTTTAAGAGACTTAATACAATGTAAAAAACTCTTCCTACTTAAAAAAATGTTTTGAAAAAAGTCAGTGAATGAAATGAACAGTTCAAATTTATGACCTCAAACACTAAGGGTGGAAAATAATATGAAGCATAGAGCATAAAATGTAAGAGATTAAAATCACAAAGAAAAAGATTTAGGGGGAATAAAAAGCAAATTTACTTATAAGATTGCCGGTGATACATCCTATGAGTAATAGACACCTTACAAGGAGGAAAAAAAAAACAAATGGAGGAGAAGAAGTTATTTAAAAATAATAGAACCACTGTCTGAGTTGAAGGTGGACTAGTGATTGAAAAGGTTAATTGAGGCTTAGGTGGCATTCATGAAATAGGAATGTACCCATGCATAGCCTGGTAACCTGGGCTCCAAGAAAACAGAAGAAAACCTAACAGGATTCCAGAAAGGCATAATAAATTACTTACAAATAAAGTATCAGACCAGCATTGGACTTCTTAAATGCAACACTGGAAACTAGAAATTGTAGAATAGGGACTACAAACTGAGAGCAAAGCAAAATAACTCAATAATTCTACACCTGAATTAGGTATCTTTCAGCTTTCCCAGTGAAAGAGAAACACTTATTGATACACAAATATTCAGAGAATATACTCTCTTTGAGGTAAGTTTGTGAGAAATAAATCTACACAAATGGCGAAGCCAACTAGAACAGAGAATTTAAGAAAGAACAAGAAAAAGAGGAAGAAATTAGGAAAAACACAGCAAAAAATAAGGAAAGAAACTAAAGAAAGAAAAATATTCATGTAAGGTGAAATTAATTTTTAAAAAGTTAAAAATATTAATAGAAAGGATCAACATATACAAAACTATTTTGTTTCAGCACTATAAAACAAATGATTTGAGACTGAAGGTAAAAAGCAAAACCAAACAAAAAGTAGAAATGAAATGAATAGGGAAATAAAACATAACTTTAAATGCAGAATAAATGAATTGTACAACATTATTAAACACAAATTAATGATTCTAAACTTGAAAACTCAAAGAAACTGATTTCTTAGTAAAAAGTATATAGTCAAGATTAACACATGATAAAGTGGAAAACAGGATAGCCTACAATGAAGTAGAAGCAATTAAAAGGAAATTCAGAATTTTGCTACATACAGAGACAACAAAACCAGTTGGACTCACAAATGAGTCTTTACTGAGTTTTACAAAGAAGAAACTTCCAAGGATTTGCAGGCATGGTGGCATGCGCCTGTAATTCCAGTACCTGGGAGGCTGAGGCAGGAAGATTGCTATGAGTTCGAGGCCAGCCTGGGCTACATAGTGAGTGAGTTCAAGGCCGGCCTGGAACTACACAGTGAGATTCTATCTCAGCAAAAAAGTCCCAAGGATTCTTAAATTCTTCCAGATTATGGGGAGAAATGGAAATTTCCACAATACATTTTTAAATCTAGTCTAACAAGATTAAATTAGTAATAGCTGATAAAGCTACTATAAAAAGAAAAACTATAAAATATAGTTTGTGAATATGAGTGCAAAAAAACTAAATAAAATATAAATAGAATCTAAAAGTGTATGGAAAAACCAATTATTTCAAGAATGCAAGGATGGCTCTGTATTTGCAAATCTATCCATATAATTCAATATACAATTTCACTTAACAACTGTATGAATAAACCAATAGGTGCTGAAAATATGTGAGATGGAATAAACATTTCTCACAAAAGTAAAAAAATAGAAAGTGAAGAAATAAGATGTTGACTGTTTCCCAAAACTCAACAGTAAACAATCATTTTAAGTTCCTAAAAAGCAAAACTATTTTAATTCTGATTTGAATTAATTATAGAGACCTATTATTATCACCATTATGCAATATTGTCTTGAAATTTCTAGTAAATACAGTAAGATAACCAAATGAAGTCACTTGTAGAGAGGCTATTGGTGTCATGATTATACATTTAGAAATCCAAATCACATGTAAAAAATTTCTACCCAATAGGGTATTCGTATGAATGCAAAGATTAGGAATCATATCTTTTTTTACAAATAGAGTACATAAAACTTCATCTTCTCATGATAGTAACCAAACCTATTAAAAATCTTAAACTTAGGAAGAATGACATAGAAAATAGAGAAGATTTTAAAAATTTGACACAGAACATGAAACCAGACAAACGAATAGGGAAATACACCATATTCTAGGATAGTGTGATATGATCATTAATCCTGACTTGTCACTGGATTAAGAAATATCTACCGTATTGGAGGGCATGGAGGTGCTGTGGGTACTATATATGGTTCTTAGTTGTGGGGGTTAGTTATTGTGTTTCAACAATGTGAAATCTGATTAATAGAGAAAATTGTTACTGAGAGTAGGGCTGTACTTGTGACTTAACCTGACCGTGTGGTTTGGATGTCTTTGGAATTGGTTTGCAGGAGTTTGGAAAGGTCTGGGGATGGGGCCTAGGGAAGCTCTAAAATACTATAAATAGAGCTAGATGAGTGATTTTGGTCAGAACTCAGAAAACCAGAATACTGATAGGAATGCAAAGAGTAAAAGAGAGGCTCAGAAAGTTTCACCTGGGAACAAGTACTCTATTGGCAGGTGGCTTAGCGGCCATGCATGTTACACTCTTACAGAAAATTGTCTACATTTTGCCCATGTCCTGATATTCTGCAGGAGACTGAGATGAAGGGAGGTGGTCTAACTAATCTAGTGGAAGAAATTGCAAGCCAGCCTAACATTAAGCTTGACAAGCATATGGTTAGATGCTTTTAGCCATACGTAAAGTGAGAATTGGGGGCAAAAGGTAGAGCAGACAAATCTGAAAAACTTTAATCTGGGTCTAGAAGGAACCATATATAAAGTTGAGGTCAAAGGAGATGTGACTGCTGAAGAGATTAGCATCATTAAAAAGAAACCATGCACTTTGCACCAGGATAAGAAATGTTAGGACATGAGGGCATTTCAGTAGGCTGAAAGATGCTTATACAAGCTCAAGGGTGCCAAAACATCAAACTTTCATTTGAGAAGAGCGTACCTGGGACCCCTGCTTGAAGAAGACCTCCTAGAAAACTGGTTCCATGGGATTTATTTCACCATGCTCAGACATCCAGGTATTCGGGGGCCACTGAAGCCACAGTCCAAGAGGACCTGGCTACTGCTTCTACTGACATCAGACCTTGGTGTTATCCATATGATGCTGGTTTTACTGGCATGCAGAATGTGAGAGGTGTAGGTTCAGGGAAGCTTTAACCCAGATTTTACAGGAAAGCCTGGAATGCCAGGAAAAGAGCACTCGAGAGGGCAGTGTACAAAGCTATGAGAATGAAGACAAAGGTTCAGTAGAGACTCCAGGAAGTTGGAAATGCCAGGAATGCAGAGTGTCTGTTGAGGAAAGTTGCAGGCCACAAATGGAGCTAGCCCAGGAAAGAGGTCATGTGGGCTGCAACTGGCAAAGACACAGAATTAGGGCTGCTCAAGCCCTTTGGAATTCATGTATCATCACCATGTGCTCCCAAACTCTGGATATGGAGCTACCAGCACTTAACATTTGCCCTGCTGGGTTTCAATCTTGCTTTGGTCTATGTCTTTTTTTTAATCCCTATTCTTCCCTTTTGGAATGGGGATATCTACTCTGTGTCACTGTACTTCAAAATTATATAACTCTTTTTTTTTTTTTTCCCAGAGGTTCACAGTTAGGAGTTTGTCTTGAGTCTCAGAAGAAATTTGGATTTAAACTTTTGAAAAATGTTTGAACTGTTGAGTCTTTAGTATGGAATTACTGTAATTTTGGTTGTAATCAGGAGAGCTGTATCATGTTTGACAGAACTATGAACTTTGTTTTGCATTTGAAGATAAAATATAGTTTAAGGAGATGTGTTGGCTTATGAAGCTGGCAAGGGCTGGATTGTGACCACTAATTCTGATTTGTTACATTCATTGGATTAAGAAACATCTAGTAGACAGTAAAGCCTGTGCATGGGTGTGTCTGGGTGGAGCATGGAGGTGCACGATTTGGGGTACTATATATGGTCCTTAACCTGTTCCTCTCCTGCAGTGTTACCCTGCCCTGCCACCATGAACTAAGTAGGTTTGTGTCACCACACCCTTCTGATACTAGGTTTCTATTTTGGAACCTGCAGAACATGGGTTGAAGCTCTTGAAACTGTGAGACAAAGTAAACTTTTGCTCCTTTAAATTATGGGTGTCATGTATTTTGTCTCAGTAACAGAAAAATTGATTAATATAGAGAATTAATTCCTTTAAATGCCAACTTTCATCAAAGTGATACATAAACTTAATAAATTTTCTATTAGAACACCATCAACATTTGATTTGTTCTTTGTGAAATTGGATAGAGTTTAAGATACCCACAGGACAGTACATTGAGCAATAACCAAGAAAAAGTGATGATTAGTGGGAAATCATTTGCTGTATCTAGAACAGGAAATATATTTAAAAAGACTAATAATCAGAAGACAATGAATTAGACTTTGACAAAATTAGTAGAAGACAGAATATAGAACACTCTTGATACATGAACATCATGTATGTATATGATAATGTTGGTAGTTCTTGTCAGTGAAGAAAACTGGCTCATTAAATACATGCTGCTGGCAAAAACTGGCTATTCGTCCAACAAAACATAAAACTAGATTTCTGTAATTTGTATGTATCCAAATCAGGTAAAAAAAGTAAATTTTGGATAGAATAGAGATCTAAATGTAAAATACAAAACAACAAAAATTTGAGAGATTAAACATAATATTTATAGATGGATAGAACCCTTCAGGACAAGTTAAGAAATCTGAAAGTGATACAGTGTTTGTTCGGTCGTGGAAATCACTGCTGACCCATTTAAGTGTTATTCCTTCTCCTTGAAAAGAGGTCGCTCACCGTCCTAGCACCTCTGCTTCTCAACCTTGGAAAGCCACATGAAGACATCATGCCTGTATCTTAGGAGCCATCTCAGGGCCCAAGGTCACTGTCTAGCCTGAGGATAAAAAGTTAAAACACTGAAGAGAAGGAGAAAAGAATGAGTGCATGGTGTATAAAACCGTAACAACACAATTGGGCTTAGGAACCACTCTAGATTTAAGAAATGACCACATATCTCATTATATAAGATTTGAAAGATTGTTTTAGAAAATGCAGTTCAGTTTCTTCAGTAAAATTCTTAGTTGATTTGATTAATACATGTTTTTAAAAATATATCGTATGAAACAATAAAAGTCAAATGATAAATTCTGGGAAAAATGGAGCCATAATTTAAAAAGAACTCTCATAAATTAAAAACAATGAAGGATTAACAATGGCAGAGTAGAGACTGGCAGCAAAATACAGCCTCTCTCAGACATGGAATCAAGATGCCTGGAAAAAACTTGGTGAAAAGGGAAAAAAGAAGTAGATCTCTGAGAATCAGGAGTGAAGTGACAGGAAAACTAGAAATTACAGAGAAGCTGGAGAAAAGGAGTACAATGTGCAGAAGGGAACAAAGCTGTCCAGAAACCTGACCTCAGCTCCGGGAGAGGGGGCAGTGTCTCCACCGACACAAGGGAAGCCTAGAGACTTTCCCCAGGTAGCAACAATGGCCTGAGCCTGCAGAGCTAGACCCCAGAAAAGTCCATGGCTAATGTAACCTGCAAAAATAGAGTCGACTTTTACTCTGAAAGTGATTCTTTCCACAGAGCAGGCTTGAGTTGGGGAAGAAATCCAGAGCAGTACATATTTGAAAGAGTTTAATCAGGAGCCATTTTAGGAAGAGGTTAACTGTTTAAAACTGCACTACAGAACAGCTACACTGCAGGGTTTCTGCTGCCACCCTACCACAGCGACAGAGTGGGACACAGCCACCTGAGACAGTGGTGCAAAGGGCACGAGCCAGACACACATCCATTGGGAAGTTTACGTTCAGGGCAGAAAGGACACAGGGGTCCTGCCCTCTGTAGTGAGAAGTCAGCCAGTCCTGCACGGATTGCAGATTGGGCTGTGCCTGAAAGTGCTGACATTAAACGCAGAAGTCCCCTTGAACCCCTGCCCTACTGCCTACATTTAGCACAGAAGTAAGTGGCCTGTTTGCTTTTTCCATCTACCATCAGGTGCAGGGATGTGCCTTGGCTTGATGGTTGCCACAGCCTGGGGAGTATAGACAGAGGGGCCTCTGGAGGAGGGGGGTGCCTTGCAAACTCTCAGGCTGCAAATGTAGGTGGAGCAAGCTGTGACTTGAGGTCCACAGAAGGCACAGAAACTGGGAAGGTGATGGAGCGAACACAGACTTTGGATAGACACCATTGACCACAACTCCAGTGGGAAAGATGGCACGATTCAACTGTCACCCATAAAAATATGAGTGCGGTAACAAAAAAGGTCTTAACAAAGACTCAGTATCCCTCTCCCGTATCTACTGGATTCCAAGACCCTGGAAGGAAACCACTCATTCAAATATACAGAGGAGATTATTTTGGACTTTTATTTTTTGTTCTTCATTGTTTTTGGGGGGCACTGGGGTTTTTTCCTTTAATTTTTGCTTTTCCCTTAAAGTCATTTTCTTCCTCTCTTTCGTTTTTTGCTTTTTTCTTATATTTTTTGGTTACTCTTACTTAACTGTATTGATTTTCTTTCCCTCCTTAAGAGAAACCTTATCACACATTTCTCTTATCCTGCTCATCTTCCTTTTCTTTATTTTTCAAATTTTACTTCTTTAATTCTCCTGCTCTCCATCCCTCCTCCATCTTTATCAGTTTACTGTTAAGCTTTATTAATCTTTAGATATTCAGTTAAGTCTATGTTATTGTGTAATTCTTTTCTATTGCTAATGGAGGTGTAGTTGGTGCATTTAGTAAATATTTACACCAATATCTGGTTTGTATTTATGTCTATTTTATAATTGTAAATCTCTTTTCTATGGTTTATGGTGATTTTTGTGGTAACTTTTATTGGTTTTTATGGTAGGTCAATATCCAATTTTTCTTTCACTCTATTATTGTTGCTGATTTTGTTGCTATTGCCAGGGTGACACAGTTGCTATTACTAATTGGTTTTTACTATATGCCAATATCTGGTTTGTGCTTATGTCATCAACAATACTGCAGCTCATTTCTAGAGAAGTAGATGTTGGGTCAATGACACTCCATGCTCCCTCCCAAATTAAAGGAGGTGGCTGGATCTTGGTACAGAGGCAAAGGCCTAGAGATGGCCACAGACAGAGTGAATCACTGAAAAGCAGATGCTAACTGAGAGCTCTCCATCCTAGCATCAAATTCTTTCTACTATAATTACAGACAAAACTCAATACCTACAGAGAGAGAGAGAGAGAGAGAGACATCAGAAAACAAGGCAACAAATTCCTCCAAAAACTCCCAGTTCACCCAAAGCTGATCCATGGGACATCCATGGAGGGAAAATCAAAAGCCAAACAGTTGAATTATATTAAATAATGAAAAAGGAGACAAAAAAAAAAATCCTGGATCAATCAGGTTCTTAGAGAACTCAAAGAAGATATAATTAAACAGACAATGGGCTTAATTAAAAAACAATCACTGAGTTTACATAGGACACTAATAAAAAGCTAGGTGAATACAAAAAAATTATATAAAACATGAATGATCTGTTGAGGAAAGTACTGGAGTCCATAAAAAGGCACAAGCAGAATCCAGGACATTAAAAATTCTATTGAAAGTATGGGCAGCAGAATGGGCCCAGTTGAGGACTGAGCAACAGAACTAGAAGATAGGGCTGAGGCACAAGGCCATCTATGCAGAGATGCCTGAGAAACAACAAGACAACATAAAAAACAAATGCAGCAGCTGCTAGGTCACACAAAGAAGACTAATCTCAGAGGAATTGGAATTAGTGAAACATCAGAAGATGGCACAAATGGCATAAAAACCATGTTTACGGAAATGATAGCAGAAAACTTTCCAAATATAGAAAAGAATTTATCAGACAGATAAGCAAGACATACGGAATCGTCAAATAGCCACAATCAGGAAAGAATTTCTCTATGACAAATCACAGTCAAAATTCCAGTGGTCCAACATGAGGCAGAATCTTAAAAAATGTTAGAGAAAAGCAACAACTCACTTAGAAAGGTAAACCCATTAGAATTAGACTTTTCAACCAAATCCTCAAAGACCAGGAGAGTTTAGGGTGAGGTGTTTCAAGCCCTAAAAGAAAACTTTCCACACAGACTGATACATCCTGCAAAGCTATCTTTCAAAACTGATGGATAAATAAGGTCTTTCCACGAGAAAGAATGCCTTAATAAATTCATGACCACCAAACTAGCACGACAAAGAATTCCCAAACATATCATAGAAATATATATAATAAAGCCAACAATGCCGAAAACTTCAATGGCATGAAACAACAAGCCAGGTGAGCAGTTAAGTAGAAAGTAAAAAAATGGAATCAGCAACAGGAGAAGAATTCAAGGCCAGGAACAAGTCGATAGTTTTCAGGAATAAACTCTCAATGAGAATGGTCTCAAACCCTCAATCAGAAGACACGGATGGGCAGACACAAAACAAAACCAGCATGTAACAAACACATTTAATCCAAAACAAGAAATTTATGGACTAAAAATTAAAGGATGGAAAACAATATTCCATGCAACAGCAATCTGAAAACAAGCAGGAGTAGCTATCTTATTTTTCAGACAAAGTAGATATTATGGTTTGTGTCCAGATGTCCCCCAAAAGCCTCATGAGGTCATAGATGGAGGTTTTTCAGAGGTGGCTGGATCTAGAGTGTGTGATCTGGGATTAAGGGCGTGTCATTACTAAATCAACCCATGGATGGGTTTGGCACCGCCCTAATCCTGGCAGCCTGGGTAAAATACAAGGAGCAGAAAGAAGGTGCTAAGGTCCCTTGCTTGCCTTGCTGCCTGCCTGCTTGCTGAAGTCTTATTTCTCCTGTGTGCTGTTCCTCTTCCATGCCACCCTGCCTTGGAGCCAGCCAACTATGGACTGAAATCTCCACAACTGTGAGCCTCCTTTAACTTCGGGTGTCTGGCATTTTGTCTTAGCAAGAGAAAAGTAAGAAAGACAGTGGACCTCAAGCAAAAACTGGTCAGAAGAGGAAAAAATGGTCACTATATATTGGTTAAGGGAACAATTCACCAGAAACACATAACTGTAAATGTGCTGCACCAACTGGTGCACCAACTTTATAAAACAAACACCACTGGATAAAAAAGATCACATAAACATTAACACAATTATAGCGGGTAACCTCAATACTCTACTTTCAAAAACACAATAAAACTTTGGTTTGCAAGAATGATTTCTTCTGATTACAATCCAAAGCACTTTTACAGTAAAGCATCAAGAGAGAGAGAACGGTTGTGATCATGTGATAGTCAGGTGATGTACTACTCACATTGCAAGACGCTGCTTGTTTATCAAGTTAAAAAAACAATCTTGGCTCATCTTGTGGAAAACTCATGGACCAAGTTACTCACGATCTAAGGTGTGACTGTAGACAGACCAACTAGACAAAAATCCGACAGAGAAATATCAGTGTCAAACCAAACCTTCGAACAAATGGACTTAACATGTTCACAATGGGGCCCCAACTTGTATGTCTCACTGCCTGGTGGCTCTGATTGGGATCCCGTCACCTGACGCTAAATAGCTAATCACCAGTGCTTCAAGTCCCAGACAGTCATGCATGTACCAACAGTGGTTCAAGCCTGTGGGAATATGCTGATAGATATCTACAGAGTGTTCCACTCAGCAACAGAATACACATTCTCCTTGGCAGCACATGGAATGTCCTCCAAAAGAGACCACACGTTAACCTATAAAGCATGCTTAAGTGAATACAATAGAATCAGAATTATCCCATGTATATTATGAGGTCATATTTTCATAAAACTGGAGATTAATAGCAAATGAAACCACAGAAATTATGCAAATATATGAAAATTAAACAATACACTCTCAAATAATCAATGGGTAACAGAAGAAACCAAGGAAGAAATTAGATAGTTTCTAGAATCAAACAATGATTTCAAGACAACATACCAGAATCAATGGGAGACAATAAAAGCAGTTCTAAGAGGAAATTTTTTAGAGGAAACTTCTTAGCTATTTCAGAAAAACAGAGCAAGTCCAAATAAATGAACAATTTAGATGTCTCTCAAAACCCTAGACAAATAAGAACAATCCCAATCCAAAGCTAGTGTAAGAAAGGAAATTAAAAGGATCAAAGCAGAAAAAATGAAATTGAGACTAAAAATAATAGAGACACAATTAAGCAAAGAGCTGGATCTTTGAAAGAATAAATAAAATAGACAAACCTTTAGCCAATCCTACAAAAAGAAGGAAAGGAAAGGCCAAGATCAATAGGCTTAAAAACCAAAAAGGCAAAATCACAACAGACATCGATGAAATTCAGAAGATTATTAGTAACTACTTCAAAAACCTGTATACCAATAAATTGAAGAATTCAGAAGAAATTAATAGATTCCCAGACACATACAATATACCAAACCTGAACCAAGAATATAGAAAAACCCTGAATAATGCAATAACAGGTAATGAAATTAAGCAGCAATAAAAAGCCTACCTATCATGAGAAGTCCAGGACCTGATGAATTCACCACTGAATTGCACAAGATCATACATCATGACCAGGTATGCTTTATCTCAGGGATACAGGTATGGTTCAACATAAACAAAACAAGAAATGTAATCCATAACATAAACAGAAGCAAGGCCAAATATCACATGACCATCTTAGTAGATGCAGAAAAAGCCTTTGGCAATACACAGCATGCATTCATGATTAAAAAAAAAATAAACCCCGAAAATAGCCAGGTGTGGTGGCATATGCCTGTAATCCCAGCACTTTTTCAAGAAAAAGTAAAATTATCATTATTTGTAGATGGCATAATGCTTTACTTAGAAAACCAAAAAAATCCCACTGAAAGACCCTTAGAATTAATAACCAAATTCAGCAGTGTTATAGGACACAAAATCAATACACAAAGATCAATAGCATTCCTGTACATCAATAATGAACTTACTGAGAAAATCAGGAAAACACTTCCACTTCTAGTAGCATCAAGAAAATTACATTCTTAGGAATTAATCTAACAAAGGAAGTGAAAGACATCCCCAATGAAAACTACAGTAACTCTGTAAAAGGAGATTGAGAGGATATCAGAAAATGGAAAGATATTCTCTATTCTTGGATAGGCAGAACCAAAACTGTCAAAAAGGCTATACTTCCAAAACTGATTTATATTAACTATAATGCAATCTCATTCAAAATACCAACAGCACTTCTCACAGAACTAGATAAAGCAATCTTAAAACTCATATGGAGCAGAAGAGATCCAGGATAGCAAAAGCATTCCCGGGAACAAGAATGACGCAGGAGGCAGTACAATCCTTGATTTCACATTATGTTACAAAATTCCAGTAATTAAAAAAAAAAGCATGGTACTAGCACAAAATCAGACATGTGGATCAATGGAACAGAGAAGAGGATGCAGAAACAACCCAAGGTACATTGAACCATCTGATCTTTGACAAAGAGACCAAGAACATACGCTTAGCAAATAGTGCTGGGAAAACTGGCTACACTCATGTAAAAGACTGGATCTACACTTCAATCGTTCACCTCGTCCTAAACTAAAATCAAAATGGATCAAAGACCTAAACATCAAAACAGAAACACTTAATCTGCTTAGAACATGAATTAGATAAAACTCTTGAAGACGTAGGCATAGACAAGGACTTTCTGAACAGAACCCTAATTGCACAAGAAATAACATCAAGAATAAACAAGTGGAATTACATAAAATTAAAAATCTTCTGCACAATAAAAGAGACAACCAACAGAGTGAAGATACAACCTACAGAATGGGAAAAAAATTTTGCCAACTATATCTTGGCCAGAAGACTAATATCTAGAGTATGTAAAGAAATCAAATAAATTAGATTTCCCGAAACAAAAAATTATAAAATAGGTAACTGAAACAGACACTTGTCAAAAGAAGTGCATATGGCCAATCAATACATGAACAAATCTTCAATATCTCTGATCTTTAGAGAAATGCAAATTAAAACAATACTGAGATTCCATCTTTCACCAGATTGAATGGCTATCTTAAAGAAAGTCAATCATAAGAAATGCTGGTGAGCGGGTGGGGGAAAAGGAACCTTTCAACATTTTGGTGAGAACACAGACTACTATAACTACTATGGAAATCAGTATAGAGATTTCTCAAAAAATAGCTACAAGTAGAAATTTCATTCGACTCAGCTCTTCTCCTTCTAGATATGTTCCAGAAAGTGTTCACATCATATTACAGTGATACATGCTCACCCATGTTTATAGTAACAGAAGTCACAATAGATAAATCCTGGAAGAGGCCTAACTAAATCCACTGATAGATGAATAGATCAATAAAATGTAGCATTAATACACAACGGAGTACTATTCTGTCATCAAGAAGGATAAATTTCAGTCATTTGTAGGATAATGAATGTACCTTAAGACCATAATGTTAAGCAAAATAAAAGATAGAAAATAGCAAACGGAGATCTTTCACTAAAGGGACAGGACAAGAGGTGGAGAGAGGGAGAAATAAAGAAGAGGAAGGGGGTGACAAAGGAATGAAGATGTGTTGTATGTATGTACCAGCTCCCCATGATGAATGCAATCATTATGTACTACAAACACGCACTAATAAAAATAAAAATTTAAAAATAAATAAATAAAAATCAGTGAAAAATATAAATAGGTGGAACTATCTACAGAAGAATTGTATAAATTGCCGACACAAGGACCAGCACTAATACCCCTTAAATATAGGAAAAGATGCCCAGTATTGAAGCATGGAAGGAAATGAAAATTAAAACGATACTGACATAATTTTATACATAGCAAATTAGAAAATTTATTAGCTATTTACATAAGGCAATGTTTTATGCATTTGTAATGGAAATGCATTTTGTTATGACCTTTTTGGAACATAATCTGGAAACATCTGTTTAAACATAAAATTCACAATTCCTTTGAGCCAGTAATTCCATCGCTAAGAAATTGTCCCACAACAATGAAACAGTAGATGTAGAAAAATGTTTGACACAGTATTATTAAAATGAGTGAAATATTCAAAGAAAAAAATCCCTCACTTTAGAGTGTCAAGCAATGTCTGAAAAAATTTATCAGAAGTTTTCCTCAATCAGACATGAAAGCAAGGAACACTGTAACACAGCTGATTTTGTGTTAAACAAACAACACAAACAAACAAATGTCTTATTTTAAACTTGGACGTTTGAGATGGTTCGGAATCCAGATTGGCATCGAAGGCCTGCTTAATCAACCAGAAGAGCAATCTTATGATTACAGCATTGTAGATAATGTATGATGCTCTAGTTGAGCTATTAACTAGTTAACGTTTTATCAGAGGAGATGTGGGCTGCAGAATATGGCAGAAATGTAAGGTAGAAGAGAGGGGACACGAAGTGAAAGATAAGGAAAATAACTGCTGTGGAAAGTAGCTTGACATAGTATGATATAATCCTATTTATAGATGATATTTAATGTAAGTGCCTGTTCATATATTATTTATTGGAAAAAAATTGAATTCAATTAATTTCTACAGATTTTTGGGTGGCCATAATATATTGTTAACTGAAAAAAGGAGACTCAGAATAATGCATAGAATATGATGCTATTGTGATTTTTAAAATATCAGTGTCCTGTGTATGTACATATGTGTGTTTTTGCACATATGTATGTATGGGAATGTGTGTGTGTCTGTGACTATGTGCGTAAGAGAAAAAATTAAATGAGAGAAGAGATAAATGATCTTTTAAAACTAATTTCACATCGTTACACTTCTTAATTTAGTCAGGTATTCATTCTGTAATTTTGAAAACACCAAATTTATAAATTAGAATGGAAATGCTTAAGGTTCTAATGCCTGGATAAGTTAATTGAAGTGAAGTTGGACCTGTAATAGAGATAATATTGGGAGCCTATCAGATCAGTGTGTTTCATGCTCAGAATCCTGGGGCAGTAGTAGTCTGTATGCCCCGGATCAAGAGCCATGTCTGAAACCTCGGATTCCGGGCTGTTCTTTTCCACGTAGGAGGAGCAGATGTCTCCCCCTCAAAGGCAGCCACACCAGGAGAAGTGTTCACTTAGAAGGAGGAGGAAATGACGCGGGCAGTTTTTCTAAGAGGTGGAAGATCATCCTATGAGGCCAGTTTGGAAAACTGTGTGGCTCCTTTATTGTTATTGCACAACGCTTGCAGGCGACTCTTTGCATTTAATGAGTAGAATAAAGGACTTCAGACAGTTAAAATGGCCCAGTTTTCTGAAATCTGTAGTATCTTTAGCTGCAGACATTCCTGCAGATAAAGTAATCTGTTTAAATTCACGCAAGCCTGGAGCCTAACTCCATCTGACTTAAAAACGGGAAGTATTTTTGTGCAATTTTAATATATACTGAGTTTTCAAAACATTTGTTGCATTATAAATTGTAGGAAAATCATCCTTTGTTTCATTTTTAATTTTACCAGACTTTTCCCACTAACTAGTTTAGAATACCATCAGTGAATGTTCACGGAGTCTCAGTTTTCAGTGAAGAACTTGTAACTCTGAAGTTATTAGTCACTGTTGGACTGGCTCAGGACGTCTTTCCCTGTAGGTATGACCGGGCACTTGTTAACATTTCGAAGTATGTAAAAGATAAATTACCTTTTCTTTTTTCCCATTTTATTACAGGTAGAGCATTGTATTGATTTTTTAAAGTTGTATGAAGAGACTTACACTAATGATTTTTATTTCAGAACAACAAAGGTAGTGGCACAAATTACTTACTATTAAAACGGTATATAGAATCTGATAGGATAAGAAGGGCTGCGGCCCATGGAGTGTGAGGATGAGAATGGGTAGGGGAGAAGGAGGCACAAAAAGTGTCAACATCTTCCTGCATCATCATGGAAACTTTCAGAGATGTGGGAAGGAAGGGAAACGGGTGTAGTCCATAGGTGGGACAGTCTGGCCTCACCGTCAGGGGAAGTAAAGTTCATTGATTGCTGGCCGTTGCGGAAGCAGCTGGTATCTAAGGCGATTCTCACACCCAGCAGGGCCCAGAAGCTGGGGAGATGAAATGATGGTGGGAGTTGGATAAAGAAGCTTGAGGCAGAAACTCTGCTTCTCCATTTCCTTACTAAGAAAACATGGAGCTGCCAAGAGTACCAATGATCTGTGGAGGCCTAATATGAGAACAAAGAGGAGCAGACAGGAAGTGGTGACAGAGATCCCAGAGCTTGCTACCACCTGTCACCCCTAGCTATAGGCAGATGGACCTATGAAAATTAGTCACCCATCCAAAAAATACAACAAAGAGTTACTCTGAAGCCAGAACATGTGAAAATACAGAGAAAAGCGCTAGGAGAAGGCGTTTTTCCTCACTTTTCGACTGCTGAGGTCACACATACACACACACACACACACGCGCGCGCGCGCAGACACCATTTATGTGAACATACTGTTTGAAGATACTGGCTTGGCCCACCTTCCAGCATTGGATTAAATCTGTTCTGTTTATTTTATATCCAATGGAAGATAGATCAATTAATCAAAACATCCCAAAACTACAGTATCTTTATTATTTAAACAGAGTAAAAGTGAAATTAGAACCTGGCTACAAATATACATATCGGTAAGACGTTCTCTTTTATTTTTCCAGAGAGGAATGATTTAGAAGGGTTTTGTGCTCTGAAGGTGAGAGGGAGAGAGCTCTAAGTAGGGAGGGAGCCAGGAAAGGGGAATTTCCAGATGGACATGAAGTTTTTCCACTTGACAGTTTTGCCCTGGGCCTATCCTGTTCGTCTTTATCTGGGCTCAGATAACTCGAAGCTGAGGCCAAAAGGTTTGTCTTTGTTCTGCTTAACAGGGCACAGTATGACCCAAGCTGAATTGTGTTCAAGTCTATTACAGAGAAAAGGGAAGTAGAGAGAGGATGTTCTTTGGTGAAGGTGTTTTCTTCCAAAATTCTTCTGTGTGATCGAATATAGTTCCAAAGTGTTGATTCATTTCTTTAAAACCTTTTCTCCTTTTATAATTTCTCTGCTCTTCTTTCCTGCTCTAATCATTCTTGTTTCTATTGATTGTGGACTTTCACCATCATGCATTTTGTGGGAAATGGAATGAGTTATGAGTGAGTCAATAAATTTAGTGCTGGGACAGAGGAAAGACATCGAACAGAGGGCTATGACCATTCTAGTTGCCTAAGTTCTCTATTTGTTATGTAAGGATTTTGTTTCACATAGTGGATAAAGATCTTTAATGATTTTAAGAAAGCATCTTTAGATGCTTATCACAGGAATGTGGATATTCAGAATGGTTTAGTTATTTATTCAAAGAATATTTACTGAGCTATAAATATTAGTATTTGCTGGGGGGAAACATCGGTGAAAAGAGAAAAGCAAAGAACAGTACCTTAACTGGTTCTTAAATAAAAAGCATTGATTTTTATATGGGGAAGAGAAAGATTCACAAATAAACAAGTAATAAATTGTATATTTGGTAGTATCAAGAATTATGAAGAGGGGCTGGAGATTTGGCTCAGTGCTTAGAGTGCTTGCCTTGCAAGCACAAAGCCCTAAGTTCAATCCCCAGCACACACAAAAAAAGAAAAAACAAAAATTATGAAGAAAAACAAAGCAGATTCATGGATTAGATAGTGATTGCCAAGGAGGAGAGAGAGCATATCCATTTTTGGGAAGTCTTCTGAAGTAACACAAGAAGAAACGTAAGTGAAATAGAGAACCAATCACTGTGTGCCTTTCCCAGCAGACAGACAAGCAAGAATCAAGACACTGGGGCAAGAGCCTGCCCAGCGCAGTCAAGGACAGCAAGGAGCCTGGAGAGGCTGGAGCGGGGGTGGGGTGGAGGGTGTCAGAGGGGTGCTGACTCAGCAGTGGACAAGTCAGAATAGGCCTTCACACCCTGGAAGGATTTGCTTTGATATTCCCAACTCACATAGATGTCATGGAGTTTCGTGGAGCAGAATATTAAAACAGAAATAACCTGTTTTAATCAAATTGGCTGTACTATTTAGAATAGCTTACCAGAGAAAATCCAGAAATTAGGAAGAAAATGAAACGGAGAAGGATGGAAGCAGACATTCCAAAAGCTGACAATATAAACTTTCGAAAATGAAGCAGCGGTCAACTACATTGGTGCTGCCATGAGGGCAAGCTCATGTGTCTATGCACCTGGCAGTGTGGAGAGGCTGATGTTGAAAAAAGCAGTTTCCCAGGACTTAGGCTTGGAAGACTGAATGGAACCCTTTCAAGGAAGCCCGGGATGGAAGGAAGCTCAGATAATAGAATCAATAAATTGATTTTTATCAGTTTGATGTAAAGAAGTAGAAACAGAAAAGGCTAAAAGATAAGTAGAAGAGTAGTTGGATGGGGTATGAAATCAAGGAACGCTTGCTTTGATTTGCTTGTTTTATGGTGGGAGCTTACAGCATGGTTGTATATTGATTATTCTAGTAGATAAAGGATGTATGATGATGCAAGAAAAGTTGGGGACAATCACAGGAATGTCTGAGTACAGTAGATGACTGGAGTTCAGTATACATACTTTTGGAAGGATGTATGGGTGGGCTGACTTTACATATGAGTACACCCATCACAACAAGGAATACAAAATACCTGGTGGAGACACTTTGGACTATACATCATACGGTGGGGATGAACAGGTGAGTATTCTTTTCTGATTTCTGCTATTATAGTGGTGAAATATGAAGTAAGGACATCAGCTACAATAGGAAGGAGGAGTATGTTAGAGATTCTGAGGAGAAATGAAAAGTGTCGAAACAGGGTTTTTGAAGAGTGAGAAAGTAAACTGAATTGAAATGTGTGTTAGGATTGCCAGGCCCACTCTAAATGGTAGCCCTACATTTCAAATGAGACAGCTCAGTATAGTTACATGTTTTGTCAAGTCACATCCAACTTCTCAGTCAAGCACAGAACAGGGGAATGTCGAGCTCAACCAGGGTGGAGTCTTGTCAGGCAACCACACAATGAAAAAAGAGAGGCAGCAACTTTGTCAAGGGAATTTGTGAAGGAGTAATTAGAATGATGGCCATATCTGTCTCACTGGGTAAGGGAGGATGTGAGGACACGAAGAAGATAAAAGGCAGGCAAACAGTGATAGTATCCATCTCCTTGTTGAACCGAAGAGCTATTGAATGGGGTATGAAAGGGATTAAAGTAAAAATACAAAAAGGTGGGCACTACGTGGGGCATCTCAAATCGAAATTGTTGACGTGTACCACTGATGGCAACAAGATCTAGGCAGTGACGGGGGAACAGGAGCTGGGGAGGTGAGGACAAGAGCACTGGACACGAGGCAGTCAAGGCATTAAGGACAAGGATCCCGAGAGGGTGTTCCACAGTGTAGTCGACGTGGATATCAAGAACATGGAGAACAACTGCAGAGTAGTGAGTTACTAATCTACTTGCTGAATCATCACTCACATAAATTCAAAGGAGCTGGAATTCTTTTTCAAAGAAGGAGGCAGTACTCCTTTTAGAAGTACCAACAAGAATCAAAAGAGACCATCTACCAAACCTCCAGGTACAGTACATAAGATGTAAGAGAGAGAGAAAAAAACAAAACAAAACAAAACAAAACAAAACACTTTTTTGGACACTTTAAAAGGGAAGTACTCTCTACAAGTGCAATTAGGTTTAAATTAGAGCAGGAAAGTACAGGAAACATTTATAAGGAAGAATGAAGATTAAGTTTATGAGTTATCAGGAATTCCAAAGAGCATACTGAAAGGATTTGAGGCTGAAGGGAGGGGTAGAAGGTGGTTCCAGATTAGGGCCTGTTCAAAGCCATATAGGGATGAAAGAGTTCAAGTGATGAGTGATGCCTTGGGGTGACAGAAGTAAACAGGAATGTAGGGCACGGTGGGATTAGTCCAGAAAGGAGATTTTTTTTTTTTTTAATCCACAGAAAGGACCCCCTGCCCCAACTCATTTCGGGAGGCATCCAGGAAAGCATGGAGAGGTGAGAAGAGGGATTTAAAAGTTTATAATAAAAGTGCCAAATAAGAAAGGTTTAGATTTACTCAAAGTGTCTAATTACTAGTTACTTAATAGAGGGATGTAGCTGAAGTACTATAGTTTAGGAGTAGAACTCTGGAGGGAATGAGACAAACAAATTGACCAGAATTATGATTACCACCTCGTTATCACCAATTATTGACTATTATTTTGGGTGTTGATTGTAATAGATAATTTATATCCATCATTTCATTTAATTTCACAGATAACTATATGTTGGTATAATAATTCCCATTTCACAGTTTTAAAATACATTAGCAAAGATTTGGATTCAGAGTTCTCTGACTTCAAAGTTTATGTTGAACAACAGTAAGGTAAGGAATTTTAGAAGATTTTGGGGGTAGAAGTGTAGTAAAAGTCTGGTTCCGGCACTAATTCAACTCTACAAATATCAAGTGTTTATATTTTAGCACTTCCCTAGGCCTGGTAATAAAAAAGACAGTAAAAATGTTCCATTACCCTGGAGAAGCTTGCGGTCCACTCGATAGAATGTGCACAAAAAAGCAACAGTCAGGTATGATATACGTAAAGATAAAATGCCTGTGTCCAGATGGAGCCAGCATGGAAGAATTAACAAAAATCTTTATCAAGGAGGTTTTCAGGGACCCATCAGAGTTTGCCAGGCAGACAAAAGGTGTAATGCATACCAGAAGAGAAAGAGGGGTCAAACATTTTCTGAGATTAGGGGGACAAACACTAGGGTTAGAAAAGATACTTCGATGGAGACTGAGGCAAATGAAAAGTTACCTGAAGAAAAACCGTCCCCTGACTTACATAAATTGTGGAGTCTTTCTCATAAAAGCAGAAACTCTGGCCAAAAATTTAGACGTGGATAGAGCTTATCATATCGCTCATATTCACTAGTGTGTGTTATCCTCACTTACACAAATGAGAAGGAAAGAGACAGCAATCCAAATGTATTTGACTAAAAAAATCCACGTACCTCACACAAAAATGATTCTAAAAATACACCAAAAGTTCTCAGTCATTTGGCCAAGTCAGAATTAGTACCAAGAGATGAAACCAGGGAAGAAAACCCAAAATGAAAACGAATGGCATAATATTATAGAAGGATTTTATAGATAAAAATGTAGATAGTAAAAAATTCTCATTCATTATCATAAAGACTAGCTTAACTTGTATGAGGGCCAAGAGTACAAAAAGGCTTAGAACATTACCAATACATTCTGTCAGAAATACGCACATGTATGAAAATAGTTTAATGGTTCATACGTCACAATATAGACAAACACATTGTGCGTGTGTGTGTACATATTCCTTTAGGAGTTAATATGTGCTAAGTAATTTGATGCGCATATTGAGATATAAAAATGCATAAGAAAATCCCTGCCTTTTAGGAACTAAGTAAAGGAGACACAAGTAAGTAATCAATGTTTAGAAAGTATTAGAACAAAGCTACTAGCTGTGAGTCACCCCATAAGTGGTCTTCAGTGGGAAAATAAATATGAGTTATCTTGCACATAGCAGATGCCCAAAAGGGCTACAGCTATGTGTTGTCCAGTGCCACCTTACCTGTTGTTTCCTGAATTCGAGCCTATTCAACAGGAACGTCAAGGAGGGATCTGGGTACACTGACACTCAACAATTTCCCCAGATGATTCCTCTGAAGAGACAAATTTGGGAAGTGTTAGGTAAGATGGTGAGTTTTAACCACAGTTACACCTTAGACATTTCGGGAGCTCTAAAAGGAGTACTGCCTGGCTTCACTTACCCCACGGCTGGCATCTCTGGAGGCGGGTCTCAGGCACTAGTATTTTTTAAATACTTGCCAGGTGATTCAAATGGTCAGGGAAGATTGAAAACTATTGAAGTAAGGAATTGACAGAGACTAGGTAGCCAAAAAAGGACGGTAAGAAAGAGCTCAAATGAGAGGGTAGCTTCGGGGAAAGGAGGAGATGCAAGAAAAAGTCTTGATGTGGCACTTCAGAAATTTTCCAAAAAAGGAAAAAAAAGTGTAGATGTGGTCAACTGTAAAATGTCATAGAATCATCAACGTAGTTACTGAATTTAAAAACGATAAAGGGGGCTGGTAATTCTCATTAGAGCAGCTTCAAAGGAGTGAAGCCAGAATAGAATCGATTGAGTACTCAATGAGAGAAAGTGGAGAGAGTATAAAGACTATTCTTTTAAAAATCCTGGGAGCCGAGAGACCTTGAAACTTGCAGAAGTTGTGTTTGTCCCTGGTAAGTAGGTTCCCCATCCTGGCTGCAGTGACCCTGCATTATGCCTTCCCTCAGCACAGGGTAGCAGAGGTGCGTGCTCTCAGAGGTGCCTAGATCTGAAAGTACGGTACTAAGTCCAGGGTCTGCTGAACTGAATACCCACCTGTGGCCTATATCCAGCAGAGGTCTCTGGTCAGACTGCTTTCCCCAGCTATGAAAATGAGCAAGAATAAGCCGCAGTGTGGACAGTTCCCGCAGCTGGTGTGTGGAGGCTGGAAAGCTCAGCAAACTGTGGCTTGCTGTGTTCCAAGACTACAGAGCCTGGAAAGAAACCACCCATTCTGCTCTCTGCGTGTTCTTTCTTCTTTTTCTTGCTCTTTCTTTCCCGTTACTTTTCCCTAATTCTCTTTGCTTTTATTCCTAAGTAGGATTCTTTATCTCACTTTTCTCTCCTTCTCATCTTCTGTTGTTTATTTTTTCAAATATTCCTTTTTGTATTCACCCATTCCTCACCATTCACCACCTCTGTCTTTACTAGCATAACCATTAAGCATTATTAATCTCTAGATAGTTATTTAATTCTATGTTATTATTGTTAAATTCTTTTGTACTGTTATAGGAGGCTTAGTTGTTGCATTCAGTAGATATTTACTGTATGTCAATAGTTGAGTTGTCTTAGTGTTATGCTATAATTATAGATTTCAATTTTAAGGGTTGTACATTATTGGTTTTTATGATACATCAATGTCTAGTTTATCTTTGATGCTGTTTGTTGCTGATTTTGTTGCTATTTGCTCATTTTGTTGCTATGGCCAAGGTGAGATAGTTGTTATTATTAATTGGTTTTCTATGTATGACAGTATCTGGATTTCCTTTGTGTCATTAACAACACTGTAGTCCAGTCCTGGAGGACTTGGTGCTCAGCCAACTATAGCACTCCCAACCCCCACAAAGCTGATCCATGACACATCTACTGCCAACATCATATTAAATGGGAAAAAACCTGAAAGTTTTCCTCTGGAATAGGGAAAAAGACAAGGAAAAGTCACATAATCATTCCTGTTCCATCTTGTACTCAAAAAATTTAGCCATAGCAATCAAGTAAGAGAAAGAAATAAAAGGGATTGTATAGGAAAGGAAGAAGTCAAGGTGTCACTATTTGTAGGTCAGATCCTCTATGTAGAAGACCCCAAAATTCCACCAAAACACTGCTAGAATAATCAAATTCAGTAGTGTAGGAGGACACAAAACCAACATACAAAAATCAACAGCACAATAATGAAGTACACAGAGAATGAAGCACAATAATGAAGTAAACAGTGATGAAGCCACAGAGAAAGAAGTTAGAAAAATAATACCGTTTACGATAGCATCAATAAAAATTAAATACTTAGGAATTAACCTAACCAAGGAAGTAAAATACATCTACAGTGAAAACTACAGTACTGTGAAAAAGGAGATAGAAAGGTCATCAGAAAATGGAAATATATCTCCTATTCCCATATAGGCATAACCAATAATTTCAAAATTTTCATACTGCTAAATTCATCATACAGATTTAATGCAATCATAATCCAAATATCAATAGCATTCCCAGAGTACTTGAGAAAACAACTCTAAAATTCATGTGGAAACAGAGGAGGCCCAGAATAGCAAAGGCAATCCTGGGCAACAAGAGCAAAGCAGGAGGTGTCACAATTCCAGACTTGTATTTTAAAAATCTACAAACTTAAAAAAAATACTCATGGTACTGGCACAAAAACAGACATGTGGATCAGTGGGACAGAATAGAAGGTGCAGAAACAACCCCATATTCAGCCATCTGATTTTGACAACGGGGCCAAAGACATACCCCGAAGGAAAGATGGCCTCTTTAGCATATGGTGCTGGAAAACTGGCTATTCTGATACAGAAGAGTGAATCAAGACCTATATTTCTCATCATGTACTGAAATAAAATCAAAATGGGTCAAAGATATAAATGTAAAAACAAAGACACTTAATGTGCTGTAATATACAATATATAAAACTCTTAAAGACATAGGCATAGGTAAGGACTTTCTGAGCAGAATCCCAATTACATAAGAACACTGAGAACCAACACATGGGGTTATATCAAACTAAAAACCTTCTGCACAGCAAAAAAGACAAACAACAGAGTGAAGAGACAATCCACAGAATGGGAAAAAAAAATTTGGCAGCTATTGTTCAGACGGAGTACTGATATTACAATATATGAAGAACTCAAGAAAATTAGGTGCCCCCAAATAAAGGACCCAATCAAAAAATGGACAACTGAAATGACTAGACACTTCTCAGAAGAAGTACACATGACCAATAAACACATGAACAGATGTTCAACATTTCTGACCATTACAGAAATGCAAATTAAAACAACACTGAGATTCCATCGTACTCCAGAAAGAATAGCTATCATCAAGAAATCAAGAAATCAAATAATAACAAATGCTGGGAAGGGTGTGGGGAAAAAGGAACCTTTCAATATTGTTGGTGGGAATGTAAACCAGTACAACTAGTATGGAGATTGCTTATAAAACTGCAGATAGAAATTCCATTTGACCCAGCTATTCTCCTTCTAGTTATCTTCCTGCAGGAGGTAAAGACATCATATTATAGTACGCCTATATTTATAGCAGCATGACTCAGTAGCTGTTTTTTTTTTTTTTTTTTGGTGCTGGGGATTGAACTCAGGGCCTTGTACTTGGAAGGCAAGCACACTAACCACTGAGCTAAATCCCCAGCCTCAACAGATTAATCCTGGAGCAGCCTATATGTCCACCAACAGGTGAACGGATAAAGAAAATGTGGTACATTGGAGTCGTACTCTGCCATAAAGAATAATCATCTTGAGCAGTTTGTAGGAAAGTGGATGCATATTGAGACCGTAATATTAGGTGAAATAAATTAGACACAAAACCTTAAATATCACATGGTTTTCTTATATGAGAAAACCAAAATGTAAATAAAGGGCTGAATAAGACGCAGATGATAGGAAAGGGGAGATAGATCCTTTGGAAATGGGAAAGGCACCAGGGCTGGAGTAAGAGGGGAGGGAGAGGAGGGGAAAGAGATGAAAGAAATTAAGATGCAATATCTACATGCACCAACTCACAACATAAATGAGATCATTATGTACTCTAAGAATGTACTAATACAAAAGATTGATACAATATGGCTTTGAACACAAAGAGAGAGAGGATTAAAGATCAAAGTCAGTCCAGAACAGATGATAGATACGTTAACCCGGGAGAACCTGAGATCTAGATCACAGGCGGAAGTTAGTAAGAGAAACAAGTTCTCCTAGGAAATGGCTTAAAGATGCACGCAGATATGGACTGGCTTACTCTGGGGGCAGGAAGGAAACTGAAGTTTATTCTTGCAAACAATTGCATCAAAAAGGTGTTGGGGGAGATGAAAATGGATGTTGAGAAACTAATTGATAATTTAAAGATGTTGGGGAGAATGAGACTGAGAAAAGAGAGACACAAAGCCCTGGTGAGTGCTATTAAGAGCATTTTCTTTCTAAAGCTTGAATATGGAAGACAAAATATGGATACATGAGTTAATTTGGGACAGGTGAATTGTGGGACAATACTATTGGTATTTTCTCCTGCAACATTAGGTAGCATATGAATGATACTAGAAGTTGTCCTCTCAGACCCAGTGCAAGAGGCAATAGCTCCCTGAGAAATCATTATATGGTGGAAGGGGTTGTTTTAAAATATAAGCCTTAAGGAAGAGAATGAAGGATGTTAAGTAAAGTTAAATATCAATGATGCTGAGATCACAAACACATCTGTTAAAATGATAACGGCGACTGGCTGATTGCAACAGAAGGTACACCAGTGCAGAAGAAAAAATAAGCAAAGCCCAATTGTGAGGGTCTTGGATGACAAGACAAGGAGATTCAGACTGAATTCTATGAGTAATGAAGAACTATTGTTTGCTTGTGATCACGGAATGTGGTGTGCGAAGTTGTATTTTAAGATGGTTAATTTGGCAGTCACCCATGTGGTGCATCTAGAGTCTAGTGATTGATCTTCTAAGTTTCTTTTTGGTTTTCACTATTGAGTTTCTCTAATAATTCATTCTCTCATTCCTCACCATCACCATCATTCAGTACTTTGTGCTCTTGTTTCAACATTATCATCACAGATTTTTCTCATATTTTGTTCTTCATGCATCTCAAACTCAGCACTTCAAAAACAATTATATTTCCCAGAAAAGAATTTCTTTTCACCACCAGGAAAATTTTCTTTTTTTAACTCATAATAACATCCTATGTGGATTCTCAATTAATTTGTCAGATCCTTTAAAGGTTTTTCATTTGAGTTACTATCTTTGAATAGAAGAAGCCACTATTTTTTCTTTATACACACACTCAACAATTCGGTGAGCAAATATGTGGGAGTTTTTCCCATACAAAGAAATTCTCCAATATTCTGTAGATACCAGAAATATCCTAAAATTCAATTCAATTATGAAACTAAGCAGAAATGGCACTCTCCCCCATTAAAGGCTCAGTCCCACAAGATTGTTGCCCACTTCAGATGCAAATTGTTAAGTAGTAAATCTACTATCAGTTAGCTACAACTTTTGGCCAAATTGACTGCATACTGGACCTTCCTCTCAGGCTTGATAATTTTCTAGCGTGACACACAGAACCTTAGAAAACAGTTTAGTTAGTACTGCTGATTTAGTGCAAAGGTTATGTTAAAAGACACCAAATGGATGGCCAGATGAACAGACACATATGGCAAGGTCTAGAAGGCTCCTGAATATAGACACTTCTGTCCCCATGGAGTTTGGATGAATCCTCCCAGCAGGTAGATATATTTCCAAACATGGAATTCTTTAATGCTATAGTCCAGGGATTTTTCCTGATACTTCACCATGTTAGCATAAGGGATTATTACCACGATCTCCAGCCCCTTCTCTCTTCTCCTCACAGGATTAGGAGAGTGAGGCCGAAAGTTCCAAGCTTCTAATCATGTCTTGGTCTTTCTGGTGACCAGATCATTCCACCCAGGAGCCCACCAGAAATTACCTTATTAGAATGAAAGATGTTCACATCATCCAGAAAATCAAAAGGACGGGGGCTCTGTGTCAGGAAGTGGGGCAAGACCAAGTATCAGAACAAAGGATGTACCTAACACCCTATCACTCAGGAAATTGCAAAGGTTTTAGGAGCTGTGTGCCAGGAACTACAGAAAGATTATACACATATACGTAATATATATACATATACACACACACATATATACATATGTATATGTATGTGTGCATGTATATATACATAGACATACATATTATATATATAAATTTTTTTTCCCTTCATTCCAACTTTGCTGGGTAAATCTTGCTGGAGTTTCATTCATAGTGTCTGGCTGACCCAATTCTTAGCTTTCCTGGCTGCTCAAGATTTAATGGACCCTCCATTGGTCATGGTTTGAAATCTAAAAGTTTAAATTTAACATTTGCAATCTGTCCCTGTCTATCTCTCAAACATTTGTTTAGTGGTAGTGCCATTACTGTTATCTTTATGATTTTTCCATACTGCTTTTATTTCCTAATTTATGTTAACTCCTCATCTTCATTTTATTCATTTTTACTTAGTAAGCATTTTGCAGCATCTCCTGTATTCTAATGGGAGGTAAATGTTTCATGGTTGATAATTTACCTGCCTTGGTATTTTCCCCATTGACCTCAAACACAAAATACTCTGTCTCCCACTCAATTCCTCCAAATAATTGTTTTGCTGATAATTATGACCTTAGTCATATGAAGTTTTTATTTATAATAATATTTTCAGAGAGAAATATGCTCTACCCGTATTCTTCAGTCTGTCTTTTGCCCCTTTCTTTAAATAGGCTTCTTTGCTGAGTAATCTGTGAGGCAGCCACCCACGTCACTACCTTCTTACACAAATTACTGCATTTTTGGTGGATGGTACACTATGGGGCCTCTCCCAGGCTATTAGCCTTTCTGATTGCACAACACTTCAGTCTCTACTTTCCTAACTATGAAAGAACTTCCTTATGTGTACCTTCATTCGATACCTAAGGTTCTATTCTTTAGTTAGAAGTTCAAAGCTGGCTCATGCTTCTGTGTCATGTGGCAAAATGATTAATGATGGACCCACGAGGTTTGGTATTCTGCGGCATCCAGAAAGGAAGGAAGCTTTATGGGTGGAGCCCTCCTTGTTCTGGACACCTCTCTTTGCACCAGCACTGCATGTCTCCAAAAATATTATATTGAACTTCCATTCCGCACACTCAGTTGCTTCTAATCATCTGAGTTTCAGAAAATACAATTCCATCATGCATTTTGTCTTCACAACATATAACACTTGCATGAGTTTTACAGTTTTCTGTTGGTCTATTCTTTCTTTGAAGTTTTAAACATTGTTTGAATTATTATCTTTTCTAGAAGTTACATGTTGCTTTTTGAGGATTTTTATGAAGGGTAGGAAATATGAATTAATTTACAAAGTTACTAATAGGTATTTTTATGCATATTTTTCTTTTAATATGATTATAAACTTCATTGAAGACCAATTAGTCCTGTTTATAGTTTTGTATCCATTACCCGTGTCTACTAGACCCATACGGATAGCAGATAGTAAATATTTGCAGACTTTTGGTTCAGGAATACAATCGATCATTGTTGAAAAGACACTTTTCATAACTATCAATATCAAACAAATGATGCTAATTTTTTGAACATAACATTAATTTAACCAAACCTCAAATTTTTAGTGCTTCTTAGAACAAACGTTCATTTCCACCTCTCCAAATTAGTAACAAATCCTGTAGGTTTCATCGTGACTATTAGTAGATCCTTACACGTTAATAGGGATGAAGTACAGTGTTAACTTGTCCTACTTGTTATCAACAATGATTTAATCTAGAACCGCTCAGCTTAGGAAATCAAGACCAGTCTTGTCCCTCGAATTTATAATAAATGCAATAAAATAATTCTTTCTTTTATGTAGATATTTATCTTTAATTTTTGGAGATGAGGTTGAAACTGTAGACTCTGTGGGATATGTGTGTACACTTTTAGAATTTTTTAAATTAGGGAACTTACCAAAAATATGCCTTTTTGTTAACAAATAATAGTAACAGATCCCAGAAGAAAAAAAAAATTATAAATGTCATTAGTATGCTGTATTTGTATATGCATATGAAATTTTAAGTCAATAGTTTTTTCTTATGGTAAATCACTTGAAAAGCCCACATAAAATCTATATCAAATAATTATTTCAGAAAGAGTATGCATGATTCTACAAAATCTGAAGGTTTCTTAAAGGAAAAACTTGTACCTATGAATTTAGAAGTTTTTAACACACAAATTGAACTCAGTATGGAAAAGTACTGGCTGAAAAGGAATCATAAATATTTTAAAGCTTCTGTTAAACTCTGTGTCTGTTGCCACGAAATGTACATGAAAAGTAAAAATAAGATGCAAGTCTTTGTTTTCTAGTTCATTCTTGTTAAGGGAAAAAAGTGCTAAGAGTTAAATAAAGATCGAAAACAGTGCACACATCACAGGGCAATAGTTATTCACAAATTTATTATTTGGCCTCGTTCTGTGTTTAAACAAGTGCCCTTCCCTCCTTTTTTTAAATCCTCCCTCCCTTTTCACCCAAGACATGGCTGAGCATGTTCTGAATAATCCTGTGCTAGGTGTAGAGTTACAAAAAAGAAGGAAGCCCCATTTCTGTCCTCACACGAGAGGTGGCACTGGAATACTCAGGAATCCTTTGCCAGTTCAAACATCAGAGAATTGAAGGAGGGTGTATCTCTCTTGGGTTCTTACATGTCTTTCAGCCAAACACCTCCTGGTGTCTCCTGGTCATATTCTGCATAAAGATGGCAGTCTGCCTATACTTCTTTACTGGATATGTTCATGGAAACAATTTTTCTAATCTAAACAATTTTTTTAATCTGAGATTCAGAATGGGAACAATATTTAATCTAAGTAGCTATTTAGGACCTGTAACACGGGCCCTCTAACCTTTACTAAATAAGACTAAGGTGAAATCAGCACCCGCATTCTAGAGTATAATGCCACCAAATTATTTTTATTAGATTCTAACATATTCTAAACTTTACCAATTGCTAAACATTCTCACTCCTGAAGTTTCAAAAAGGAGTATGTATACGAACCATTTAGAATTAGATGAAGGAAAATGTACTGTGGACGGAGAACATGTATCTTAAGAGGAGTAAGTGTACTTCCTAAAGTTACCATATCCTGTAAGTAAAGATATTATACAGTCCCTGGCACATAATAAGTGATCAATAAAAAGTATTGTTAAAGAAACAATTATGTTCAAAATGATGGTTAGTCTTTCCGCAACAGGTATGGGAGCCTAGCTTTAATGACATCCTCCGATCAGTGTCTATGGCTCAGTGTGAAGAGAATTTATGTGTTCTTTTATTCCCAAAACCAGGTCAGAGTTTTTATGTGGGAGGGATGAGGTAGACAACTGTGTTTTCCTTCTCTTATTTGTATTTCAGGAGTCATTATCTCTGGCTGTTTGCATCCATTGGCCTTTCCAGTTCTGGTATCATAAGTTCCATGAAACAAATCTGGAGATGCTCCCTCCCCCCTTAATAGAAAGATTACTGGGCTCACTCATTAAGGGATCATGACGTCCAGGTAAGTTACAAGACTAAGCTTCTTCCCGCCATCTGAAGCATTTTAAACTCCCTCATCACATCCTGAATTTTAGACCATGTACACGGAAAGTTGGGCCTGGACACTGGAACCCAAGTGCTGCTATTCTAATTCAAGCTCCTGAATCTGCAGAAGACAGAAGAGATTATATGGTACTTTCTGAGCCTCTCCATCAGATCCTACGCTAAAATCACTAAGGTTTGCTCAGTAATGGAAGACTGGTTTGATCCCCAAATATGAAGCTCCTTTAGACTGCTGGAAAAGGTGATTTTAGCGTTGGTGACTTTAAATTCTAAGGCTGCTCATGAGGAGTGGGGAGGGTCTGATTGAACCCGGCAGTCTGCTTATGCTTTAAGAGATTATCAGGGGTCAGGGTAACAGCTGAAAGGAAACGACTCTCACGCCTCTCCTGGAGCAGCAGCAGAGAGCCGTGCTGATTCCTTCTGCACCACACTAGGCGTTTCCCTAAGGTCCCCGAGACGCAGAAAGCAGTTACACAGAGCACCAAGGAGCTGAAGTTCAGAGAGTATTAATTTGAGGGAGAATGGTTTGGGAAAGAATATTAAACTTTCTAGCTATCAACAGACACTCGGGGAATAAAAGAAAGGGGACATCACCCGGAGGAGGGCACAGAAAACGAAGACTTAGCAACTGAGTGGACTGTCAGGAAAGAAGCTGACGCGGAGAGTAGGTGACAGATAGTTACAGCAATGCCTCAGTTCATGGACTCTCACTCCAGCTATTTGTTCATGACATACCTTTGGGCAGGTGCATCTACTTTAATAAACTGTATTAATTCTAGATTTGTGCTGTGGCACTTTTAAATAGCTAGTACAGTTGGGGTGGTGCAGCTGAGGAAACATGCTGCTTGAAGTTCTAGAATTCAAGAAATTTGCCTAGAAACAAAAACAGAGGATATTTTCTAGGTTCTTATGTCTGCTCAGTATTTTTTCAGTTCTGTTTGTACATGTTTTTATGTCCATTCCATTTTTTCTTTACTTAGCTTTTAATATGGTAACTGCCCTTAGCACATTTTAGGAGGAACATATAATTCTTTTTTGTGTGAGTCTGGGCTGAAAAGTTGCCTAGTATATAACTACTCTGAAATATCAAACAAGATTAGTTTGAGGAAACAACCCTAAGATTACATATACCGTAATCACTTAGTTAATATTCTGGTTGCTCAGGCAAAAAACTAAGTCATGCTTCTCTCCTTCCTTTTCCTCGCATTCCACCTGCAACCCACCAGCGAAGCCTGAGGCTTTAACCTCAAACATTTCCCAAATCAACCTTCTTCGCCCTTCCACCAATACCATCTTTGCCAAAGCCTTGAAGGAAAGTTAGGATTTGTAGTGGTCTCCTGATTTGTGACCCTTATCCTGCCTCCTCCACGTTTTCATCCCACAGACAGAAGAGTTCTTTTAAAACCTAAGTGAGACAATATGATACCATTTTCTGATGTTTTGTGTCTCACTTAGAATAAAAACCAGGGTGCTTACTGTGGCCTACAAGGCTAAGGCTGGAAGCCTCAGATTCCTCTGAACTAACCAGTTACCACCCTGTAACTGGACCTTTCTTGCTGAGGACAGCACTCATCTCCTCTGAAATTCAGGATTTCACACTTTTCTCCAACTATCTACATGGCTTGGTGTTTTTTCACATTCATCGGTTCATTGCTAAGTTTAATTTCCTCAATGCCTTCCATGACCATCTGATATCACCTCACTCCTCTCCTCTCCAAGCCATTTAGCTTACGTTTCTCCACAGCACTTATTAGCTGTACTAGCACTTCGCTGTATTCACCTGTCATTAGTCTGCTTGATTAACAATGTTTGTACAGAATTTTTTCACTGATTTATCCCCAGAGCCTAGTCAAGGCCTGAACCACCGTATGTTTCAGCAAATGTCTGTTAGCTAACCACTGAATGAGATAATAATCTGGGTAAGTTTTCTATGAAGTCGAAGTAGAGGAAACCAGGGTGGGGAGAATTTCAAAAATTATGACTACTACTCCCTCTTTTTTTCACTTAGCTTCTCCTCTCACTTTTATTAACGTATGTTTGCATTCCATGATTACAAGGAAGAATTAAAATACCGATTTAGCCAAGGTTGCTGTTCAGGAAGGGGACATGGGACTTTGTCAGGACAGGTATGAGTGTGTGACCAGTTGGTAACAGAGTCACAGTTCCTGTCAGATCTGATATATAAGACCATTACTCCAACATGGTGAACAATTTTGCCCAAGGCTAGCCAGGGGAAAAAAATATGTCCTTTTGTAGAAACAATAGCTAGAACAATTTCTTTCTCTAATGCATCAAAAGTCAGAAATAAACACATACCCTAATCACTGGGATCATGCACACTGAGATCATACCCAATGGGACAGATAAAATCTTTCTCCAATGTGGCTATGGTAATTGTTTCTTTTCCTGGCCACATCATTTTGGACTTCTGCTTTGCTGAATCATTTCCTGTGTTTCATATTGTTCTTTCTGTAATGCTTTCTCACATCATGGAGTTTTACATTAACTGGCAAACATTCTTATTTGCTTAAGGGTAGACCACAAGAAGTTCAGATTTTAAATATAGGTCTAACTATAGCGATTACTGCTATAGATTCAGCTACCCATCTTCTATATTACCCACTCTTCAAGGTTTTTCAAAACACTACTGTTTATTTTTCTTATCTATATATTTAAATTAACCAATATACGCAGAGCTCTTAATAAGTCATCTATTAGTGTTAACTACTGCTGCTTATTTCAGAACTAAAGTGACATTGTCTGTGCCAGGACTATGTATATTTTCGATAACCATGTTGTCTGTGTCTCTTCTCTGTATTTTGCCATGTATGTGTGTGAGAAGGTCCTACTCTGTTTTTGGCTGGAAAAGCAGTTTCTGGATAGAATCCAACCAGGAAAACAATTCCTGGTTTGGACAACTACGATTTTCAGGACATTTTTAAACACTCAAATCTTTATATTGAGTATTGTCAAGTCTTCCCCATTTTTGGTTTTACATATTTTACATCACTGAGCAACTGCTACTGACTAGATGCTAGGAATACAATGGTGACTCAGAGCTAACATCCTAATCCCAGACGGCATACCGTCTTCTGGGGACATTTTGCTTTAGGCCACATCTCTCTGGAGCCTGTGAACTATAACAGCGCACTAATCTCTCAACGGGATAAATAAGTATCAGCAGCCATCCTCCTCTATCATATGGTTCCCAGCGACATTGGCGGGAATTCTGAGGGTATATCCGGGAAGAATGTTCTTCACTACATTCTAAGTATGAGTGCATGTACCCAGGAGGTTTGATGCTTATCTTTTCTTCCTCAGGCTTCAACATGCCAGCCACCTATTGCTGTGGAACTGGTAGGAACAATTGAGACACATGGTTCTTCAGAAAGAGATAATGGGCTAGAGGAAATTTAGAAATTATTATCTCTAAAAGGAAACCAGGAGCCAGATTTTAGAATCTAGCCATCTAGCTCAAACCATGCATTTCACAGATGAGGTTACACTGACAAGGGTGCATTAGTCAGGGAGGCTCTGTGACATCCCAAGTGTCACCCAGATGGTTGTGGTTGACTGCTGTTTTCCTAAGTGTGAAGCGCCTGATTATTTTAGTTCTCAACTTCTGTGATGCTGTAAGTCATGATTATCTCTGTCTGGAGAGTCTCAGATTTGGCAATATGATTTTCTTAAAGGCCAGACGGGGTTGATAAAGAAGTAGGGAAATGATTTAATTTTACATGAAGAAACGTGACTATACTCACCTCTTAGGGAACTCCTTTGCTGTGAAGTTTTCACAAGTGTAAAATGCATTCCTTGTTCAGAAGCGCTACAAGACTGGTGCTTGGGAATTAGTACCCTTGAGTCCTGTGGCATTGCTCTAGGTGTCTGTATGTAGGCCTGTTCTCGAGGAGAGGGAGCAGCTGGGAGTTAAGAACAGTCAGAGGATGAAGAATATCTCGTTTACAATTAAGATTCAAAACAAGAAGAGGCAACTGTTTCTTGTTTTATATTTTGCCCAGTTAATTATATATGTGCCCAAGTCAACTTATAATCCAACAGAAACCATAGAATTTTTTAGTAATACATGAACCTTAGAGACCATTAAGTCGAAAGATTAGACAAAGGAGACTAGCTGAAAAACATCCCCCGTAGGAAGATAAGATGCTAATTTTTAGAGGCACTCAGCAGTTAGAAAATCAATTTTTCTTAACATTGAGAATTATTGAGTGGCTAGAAAAGCATCTTACTTTATGAAATATAGTCACTGTTTAGTGCCTTTCCATTTTATTTACTATTTAAAGCATACACCAGCTAGTTAACCAACTACTTATAAAATATATTTAATGTTTAGAGCCACTCAGTGTGGTTATAAAATGATTTTAAGGGTATACAAAAATGGTCCGTTAACCACATTTCATGAACTATGGTTCCCTCTGGAAAAACAAAAACGTTTTCCCTGGCATCCTGCGGCATCTCATCCTGAAGTTTGTAAATGGCCCATACTGCTCAAACCAGCTGCCTTACTGGCTTTTGATGCCAGCCACTTTAGAGCACACACCAGAAAGATCAATACAACCCCTCTGTAAGTGATAGAGCACCGTGCACTCAAAGGCTGTTAGACTCCCCGATAAAGAATGGCTTGACAGAGGCAGGGAAATTAAGCAGCTTGCACAAAACCCCAGTGAAGAGGTTGTAGGGCTGCAGTCTTTTCTCAGTGCATGGTGGGTTGATCGGTGCAATGTGACACACGATGCACTGAGATGAGACTTGGTCCCTGCCATGCGTATGCATGAGTTTATGAGTTTATGGCCTATGAAAATGTGGGGAGCGTCTAAGAAAGGGTGGGGCAAGAAAGAAGCCTTTTGTAAAGGAACCCACTACAAAGAATTATGACAAGTGAAACAGCATGAACTTAACAGCAAAGGAACCTTCAACCACATTTACTTCCAGGCAGTATCCTAGTTCTCTGAAAATACCACAGCAGAATTTATTAATCTCTAGCTTTCATTAATGAAATCCCATGCTGTTGATAAGGAAACGTGTTGGAAATGGTTTCAATTTCCTGTTCATGTAATGAATTTGAATATATGGTGATATTTGTGTTTTGTTTACTTTGCCATCCTACTACATATAGCCTGGCAGAAGGGCTTCTACTATCCTCACAGAAGATGAGGAAAGAAAGCAAAGAGAGAGACTGAAGGAAGTCTAGTGTAAATCCTCTTTGACGTGTCATATAAAGGGTAATATTAGTAGCAAGGGCACTTAGTGTAAAATTCTAACCTGACAGTTGATGGAGAAAGAGACCAACTTTTGACCAAATCTTTTTAAAATGCAAAACCATAAAAGAAATGGATAGGGTTAAGGAAGTAAAAAATAGACAATAAAATTGTGAATGATTTTTAGTGAGAGCTAAGCACTACGACATAGTTCAGTTCTCAGGGCTGCCTGAAAATGTTCTAAACTGCACTTCTAGCTTCTGGTGTAACATGTGTGGAGCTTGGACACCATCATTCCGTTCTAACAACTTTGAAACTGAACGAAATGAAAGTCGGTAAATCTTAGCTCCATCAGAGAATTATGATCATGAAACTCACTGCTGAACCCTAATTGGAGACAAATTATCACAACCTGTTGAAGAAGGAGGAGTCACTGTGGGAACAAGTACCAGGGAAGAAAGTTGAAAAAGTAATTGACTAATTCCTTAGTAATTGACTCATTGACTAGTATCTGTAAATATAGACAGATATGAGTGCCAAAAACTCCAGGGGAGCTCAGTCTTAGGTGAATTCCCAAAACTTTAGTAAGTTTGACTCCCAGGAGACTTACCAGCTTCTCAAAGAGAAGATGAAAGAAATATTCCTTTATGCTGTATCAGAGGGAGGGGAAAAGTCATCCTGAAATATACCCAGAGTACTCTGTTCTCCTTAAAAAGAAAAAGATCTGCCCTCAAGAGAAACTGTTGGATCAGAGCCTAACCAAACTCATGAAGGGAATTGCTGAAGTGCAGCCCCCTGAAGACATCTAGTCCCATGTAAATGGGGGAAAAGCTGAGAAACGTTTGTGAAGATTACAGCCTAGGAGCACGGCCTCACTAAACAACTGAGATCTAATTATAGAATGTTTCCCCTACCGCTACACATTACCACTGTATCCGTAAAGGCTTATTTGTCGCTATTCCTTTTACCCAGTGCATCACGTCCAGCTTCTAACGTTAAATTACAAGGCACACTAAAAGGCAAAAACATAGTTTCTAACTATAAAGAAAGCATCAGAACCAGGTTTGCATACAGAATTATGCAGGAATGTAAAACAACTATACTTAATAGGTAAAAGTCTCTAAAGAAAAATAAAGACAAAAAAAGAAGTAGCAAGATATACCACATACAGGTACAATTCCCTATGATGAATGTTCTCATTATGTATAGCTGAAATGGACCACTAAAATAAAATAAAAAAAGAAAAATATAGACAATATATAAGAAAAGATGGATAATTAAAATAGAGACAAGAAAATTCTAAAACAAATTGTAGAAATAAAAACAGTGTAACAAAAATGAGGAATACTTGTGATGGACTGATTAGCAGACTGGGCATAGCTAAGGAAAGAATCAGGGAGCTTGATTATGGGTCCAGAGAAAATTCCAAAGTTTAAAATATAAAGGGAAGAACAGATGGAAAAAATGTAGTAGGATATCCAAGGACTAAGAAACAACAACATGTATAACACAGACTTAATCTGAATATCAGAAAACAAGAAAGAACAAAGAAACAAAAATGTTTGAAAAAAATTGAGAATTTTCTCCAGGTAATGTTGGATATCAAAGCACAGACAGAGGAATCTCAGAAAACACAGAACAGGAAAAAATGCTGAAAAAGTATGGACATAGGCATTTCATATTTAAACTGCAAAAAATCAAAGATAAAGAAAAAAATCTTGAAAGGACCTAGTAGAAAGTAAATATGCTAACTACAAAAGGGAAAACATAAGAATTATAGCAGACTTCTCCTTAAATAACATACAAGCAAATAGAGAAAAGTATGAAACATTTAAACTGACAAGGGGAACAACCATAAAGCAAAACAAAACAAAAAACATAGTATTTTTGTCCTGCAAAATTATCTTTCTTTGTGAAGGAGAAATAAAGATTTTCTCAGACAAAAATTGAGAGAATTTGTTGCCAGTGGAACTGTGTTGCAAAAAGTGTTTAAAGAAGTGTTTTAGAAAGGGAAAATAATATAGATCAGAAACTTGGTTCTACATAAGAAGGGAATTAGAGAAGGAATAAGTAAAGGTAAAATAAAACTCATTTTTATTCCTATTTGAACAGGTAACAGTTTGTTCAACATAGTAACAGAAACAAGGTATCTGGTCACTGCAGCTTATAGATAACCTTACATAACTGGGAAGCAGTATAGTTTTATTTGAAAATAGAGCAGGATTAGTTGTAAATGAATATTGAAAGCTCTAGGGAAGCCACTAAAAAAATGTAAAGTACATGAATAAGAAGTGCAATTGGTATGCTAAGAAAGGAAAAAAAAAAGCACAAAATGCTCAAAATGACAAGAAACAAAAATAGTTGGAAGACAGCAAAAAGAACAAGAACAATCAATAACAATGAGTAACAAACATGGCACATATTAATCCAACTATATCAATAATCACTTTAAATATCATTGGCTTAAATATTCCAACTGAAATAAATTGTCAGAGTGTATCCAAAGATACAACTATATGTTTTCTAGCACAAACTCATTTTAAATATATAGACACATATATTAAATGTAAAGAAAAGAAGAAGAAAATAACATGACAACAGTAATCAACAGAAAGCTGTATTGATTTCAATTAGGGCAGATTTGAAAGCAAGCCAGTTATCAGGTATAACAAGGGATGTTACATAATAATATAAATATAATAATAAAGAAGTCAATTTTCCAAGAAGATATGACAATCCACAACGTGTATGAAGTTAAAAACAGAGGCAAAACCTGACAGAACTCCAAGCAGAAACAGATAAATTCGCTATTATAGTTAGAAACTTCAACACTCTCTGTTAACGATGGACAGAGCCAGAAGACAGTAAAGACTTAGTTGAAACTTGAGAGCACTATAAGTCAACTGCACATAAATGACATCTATAAAACATTTCTTCCAACTATAGCAGAATACAGCACACATTATGCTCAAGCTCACATGGAACATTTTCCAGAAGACCACATTTTGGGACACAAAACGAACCCAAATCCTTTTAAAGAATAGCAACCGTCTATTCTCATCCACAATGAAAATAAAATAGAAATTAATAACAAAACACAGATGGAAGATTCTGAAACACTTGGGAAATTAAACACTACATTTGTAAATAACAAATGGGTCAAAGGAGAAATTTTAAATGAAAATGAAAATAAAATTCATCAAGATCTGTGGGATATAGCAGAAGAAGTGCTTACGGAGAAATTTATAGCATTGGATACATATATTAGGAAAGAAGAAGGTCTAAAATCAATAATTTAATCTATCACCTTAGGAAATCTGAAAAAGAAAAGGCAAATTTAAAGCAGAAGAAAAGAAATCATAAAAATGTAAGAAAAAAATAAAACCGACAGAAGAAATCAATAGAGATAAACACCAAATCTAAATACTTGTTCTTTGAAAAGATCAGTAAAATCAGTAAGCTTCTTGGAAGGATAACCAAGAAAAAAAGGGAGAAGATATACACTACAGATAAATGAAAGAGGGGACATTACTACAGAACTTACAGATATACACACATTAGAAGGACACTTCAGTAAAATTTTTCTTTCTTTTTTTTTTTTTTTTGGTACCAGGAATCAAACTCAGGGCCTCATGCTTGTGAGGCAAACACTCTAAGCACTGAGCTAAATCCCCAGCCCCTAGTAATATTTTTGAATAACTTATGGCCACAGATTTGGTAAGCTAGATGAAATGGACTGATTTCTTGAAAAAGAAAATCTGCTACAATTCACAATAGAATAGATAACCTGAACACGCCTACATTTAATCAATAATTAAGAACTTTCTGAAACGCTGGGGTTGTAGTTCAGTAGTACTGAGTACGTAATTAGCATGCATGTTGCCCTTTACTAAATCCCCAGCACCAAAAGAAACAATCGAAATCAAATAACAACAGAAAATCTTTCAAAATAGAAAATACCAAGCCCAGATGGGGTCACAGGAGAACTTTTCAAAATTCTAAGTAGAAATTATACCAGTTCTCTATCATCTTTTTCTAGAAGACAGAAGCACAGGGAATATTTCCTGCCTCCCTCTATGAGGCCAGTAGTACTCTTAATACCAAAATCAGATAAGACATTAAAGAAAAGAAATATACACATCCGTAACTCTCAGGCAGATAGATACAAAAAATTTCAACAAAATATTAAGAAACCCATTCTGACAATGTGAAAACAATCACACACCATGACCAACTGGGATTTATCACAGATATACAAGGCTTGTGTAGCATGCAAAACTCAGTTAATGCAATTCTGTAACAAGAAGCTAAAGAAGAAAAATCACTTGATCAGATGAAAAAATGCAGAAAGAGCATTTGACAAAACCCAATACCCATTCAGGATGAAAACTCCAAATAAACCAGAAATAGAGGACTACTTTACTTGAAGAAAGAAAATTGGCCAAAATATTATAGCTAACATAATACTTAATGGTAAGAAAGCAGGAATTTTCCCACTAAGATTAGGAAACTTTCCCACTTAGATTTCCCCCTCTCACTACTTTTCAACATTATACTGGAAGTCCTAGCTAATGCAGTAAGTAAATGATAGACATACAGATTTGGAAGGAAGAAATAAAATTGTTATTATTTATAGATGACATGAGAGTATTTAGAAAATCCAAATTAATCAACCAAAAAACTTTGGAACTAATAAGTGATTAAAGTTGGAGGATACGAGGTAAATACACAAATATCCTTGCTTTCTCATATACCAGCAACAATTAGAATTTGAAATTAAAAAATGTGCCAACTGAAATGTTCTTGTTTAAATACACCAAAATATGTCCAAGATCTGCACGCCTAAGAAAAATTTTAAAACTCTAATTAATCAAAGAATGAAATAAATGAAATGATAATTCATTTTCAAGGATGGGAAACTCCGTATTGTTAACATACTCGTTTTTCAAAACTTTATCTTTAATTCAATGTACTCCCAATGCAAATTGCAGCACCATATTTATAGACATTGACAGACTCTAATACTTTCTAGGGAGAGGCAAAAAATCCTAGAGTAGCCACCATAATATTGAGGGAGAACCAAATTAGAAGACTACAGGTAGTTGACTTGAAGACTTAAACTATAAATTTAGCATACTAATCAAGACAATGTGGTATTTGTAAAAGAATAAAGAGGTCAAAATAACAGTTGGGAGCCCAGAAACAACACACAGTAACACAGTCAACTGATCTTTGGCAAGATAGCAAAGGCCATTTGACAATGGAGAAAAAAATAAACTTTTCACTAAGTAGTGCTGGAACTGGACAACCTCGTGCAGACAACAACAACAATAAAATCATAGACGCAGATTTCATACTCTTTAGAAAGACTACACAACTCTGAAAACAGCAAATGTTTGAATGGATACAGAGCAACAGGAACTCTCATTCATTGTTGATGAGAACGAAAAATGGTACAGCTACTCTGGAAGACAGTTTGGCAGGTGTTTTTTCATTTGCTTTTTTGTGTTAGTTGTTTCAGTGCTGGGGATTGAATCCAGGGACTCACTTATGCTAGGCAAGCATTCTTCTACACAGCTACTCCTCCAGCTGGGAAGTCTCTTACAAAACTAAACACAATACCACACGATCCAGCGATAGCACCCTTGATATTTATGCAAATGAACTGAAAACTATGTCCACATAAAAGCCTGCACACAGATGTTTATTGTAATTTTATTCATAACTGTCAAATCTTGGAAGCAACCAAAACGTCCTTTGCTAGGTGAATGGATCAATAAACAGTGTTACATCCAGACAAAGGAACATTATTCAAAGCTAAAAATAAATGAGCTATGAAGCCATAAAAATACATGGAAGAAACTTAAATGCATATTACTAAGTGAAAGAAGTCAGTCTGAAAAGCTGTATGTTCTATGACTACCTAATATTCTAGAAAGGACAGAATTGTGGAAATAATTATGGACCCAGGGTTTCTAGGGATTTGGAAGGGGAAGGATTAAGGAAGAGTTTTTAGGACTGTGAAACTGTTCTGCATATTATAACAGATACATGTCATTAAGCATTTGTCAAGACCTGTAGAATGCCCAATACCAAGACTGAACTGTACTGTAAACTATGGAGTTGGGAAGATAATAATGTGCTAGCATACATTTACCAAAGGTAACAAACATGCTATCTGATGTGCGATGTTAGTAGACGCTGTGCCTGTGTGGAACCAGTTTCCGGAAACCTCTCTGACACTTTCCATCCGATTTTGTTGTGAACCTAAAACTGCTCTTAAAAGTCTGTTTAGGCTGAGGCAGGAGAATCACAAATTTAAGTCCAGCTTGGGCAAGTTATCAACTCTGAGAGACCCTGTATCAAAAAAATTAAAACAAGACAAAATAACAACAACAAACCACAAATAAGCAGAAACCAAAACAAAATATAAATAAAGGGCTGAATGTGTAGCTCAGCTTGAAGGTCCTGGGTTCAGTCTCCAGTGTCCACAAAACCAAAAAAGTCTAGTACAAAGAAGATTGGGCATTCGGTGAAACTGGGAGTAAAGATTATTATTTCTAGTAGAAAAAAACAACGTTGCATTAACGAATACTTTTTTTAAAGGACAAAGTCTAAGTTGAAAGGCAAATGTACAGTAATAAAATCACCAAAACAACTTAGAGTGAAAGTTTTGGTGACTGAGTTCTAGGAACACACGCAAAATCTAATGGTGAGATTGAACAGCAAAGTTTGGGGTCAATTTTTTTTTTACCTTTTCGGTTTGTTCTAGTTTTTTAAAGGAAGAATGCCAATGGAGGATACTGCTTGAGGACGTACGTTCAGATAAGGCTCACTGGCACCGCTTTTTTAACGAGAGGAGCATCTTTCCAGCGGAGGCCATTCCCACACAGGTGCCAAAGGAGGCTGGCGGGGTCTTCCAGGTCCGGAGCAGCGGTGCGGCCGCCCTGGCAGAGCGAGGGGTGAGGCCGTCGTGCAGCAGGGCGCGGGACACGCTGTGCAAGCGACCCGGCGCAGGTCTGGCTCCTCGGCCTCGGCTCCGGGCGCGCTGAGTCTACCTGCTCGAGCGCCTCCGATGGCGACGGTGCTCCTCGGAGGCCTCGGGCCGCCCGGCCGGGTAGGGGTGCGACGCCCAGCGGTGGTGCTGGCCGTCGACCCTGCGAAGCGGGCCCAGCGTGGGCTCGCGGCCGGCCCTATGGCTCCCTCCGCGGCCGTGCTGGAGCTGGCGCCTGGAGGGGTAGCGGGGGCGCGGCGGCGGCGGCGGCGCGGTCGGGTCGAAGGGCGGGAGCGCAGCCGGCGGCGGCGGGCGGCGGGGGCGCGCGGGGGGCGGGGACGGCCGGGGGGCGGCCGGGTCCCGCGGGTGGCCCTGACCGTCGCGGGGCTGCCTCTCGCGCTCCGCGGCGGGCCGTCTGCGGGCCGCGTCGTCGGGGTCCCGCCAGCCGTGGGCGGCGGCGTCGCGGGCCGGGAGGCGCACGCCCCAGGCGTCCGCCACGTGCGCCAGCAGCAGCTGCGACAGGCGGCGGTGCGCGCGCTCGTTCCAGTGCACGCCGTCGCGCAGCCGGTGCCGGCCGGCGTGGCGGAAGTGGAAGTGCAGGTCCAGCAGGTCGAAGCCCCGCCGGGCCGCCTCGACGGCGCTGTAGAAGTTGGCCTCGATCACGTCCTCGCGCAGGTGGCCCGCGCTGGCCAGGCCGCCCTGCGGCAGGAAGCCGCCCGAGACGGCGTCGGCCACCGGCAGCGCCGTGTTCCACACCAGCAGGCACGACTCGGGCAGCACGCGCTCCATGCGCCGGAACAGGCACTGCAGGTCCTCCCGGTAGCGGCTGGGGAACTGGCGGCCGTGCCTCGACAGGTCCCAGAGGCACGAGTTGAGCACGACCAGGTCCGGGGCGTGCTGGCCGCGGCGCAGCTCCGACAGCACGTCCTCCAGGTAGGCCGAGTAGGCGCGCGTGAGGAAGTAGAAGCGCACCAGGTGGTGGTCCGTGCAGAACTGGCGCACCTCGCGGTAGTAGATGTCGTTGTGCATGCGGCCCCACCTGCCGCCCTCCAGCAGCACGTCTTGCTCGAAACTCAGCTCGCCCTTGGAGCTGAGCTGGCGAGAGGACAGCAGGCAGTCCTTCTGCAGCAGGAGCACCAGGTCCTTGTACACCGCGCGCTGGATCGAGTCGCCCATGACCACCACGAACTTGTTGTGCAGCAGCTGGCGGACCTCGCAGGTGCGCAAGTGGGCCATGGTGGCGGCGGCGGGGAGGGCGGCCTGGTTCTTACCTCTGCGGTCTGGAGAGGGTGCGGAGCAAGGGCCGAAGCACCCGGGAGGGCGGGGTGCCCGAGAAGGAGGGCGCACGGTGGTCCTTCCTACCTCGGCTGTGCGCGGCGGCGAAGTGGGATAGGTGCACATCAGGCCAGGACGCCACCGCTGTAGCGCCCAGGCTTCCGCCCCCGCCCAGGCTCCACCTGGCGGAGTGGAGGTGCGGAGCCCTGGGCGGCCTTGCCCCCTTCCTGTGGGGGAGGGTCCGCCTCTGGGTGGGACCTGCCTGGCTTCGCAGGGCACAGCACAGTCAGTCCACAGCCTTCTCTCTGTTTTAGCACCATCTCGCCAACGGGGTCTCTGACCCGTTGGGTCGCTCTCCTTGCTGCTGACTCGCTGTATTCCAGTCTTCAGTTGAACATTGCTTCGTTGTTGGCTTGCTTTTCCTTCGGAGCCAGTTCTTGTGGCTTTTGGGGAATGACTGCATTATGGGAGAGTGCCGCGCCCATTCTCGGGGTGGGGGGACCCCCGCTTGGGGACTGACCCGCAGCTGGGGTTCCAAGAAGTGGTTGGCCAAATACGTGAGCCCCGTGTAAATACCGCAGGGCTCAACTCTGTTTCTCTTGTTGAGGATTATTATCGCCAGTTTACGATGTAGTTACGTGTGCCGATAAAAATACAGACAGACCCCCGTGTGTTTTTTTACCCACTTTCTCCCGTGGGTGACGTCACTGACAACCACTGTACCTCGCTTGGTATCCTTAACCAGTTGTGCACTTCCTGCCTGCAGGGATCCTGCCCATTGTCCTTTCCTTGCCTTGCCAACCCCTTCCTGTTACCAACCACAAAACTATTCCCCATTTACAGATTTTTGGCCTTTCAAGAATTCGATATAAGTGGAATTGTATAGTGTGTAACCTGAGGGGTTGGGTTTTTTCCTCGGCGTTGCGGTCTGACGATTCGTCCAACATGTCGACTTGTAAACTCTGATCACCTGTTTTGTGTATTAGGAAGTGTGTTTCCTGGTGGTATAAATGTGTCCATAGTTTTTAGTACTGAGTGCTGTTCAGTGGTGTAGATGTCATATAGTTGGTATAACTAGTCACCCATTGAAAGGATGATGGGGTTGTTTGTCATTCCTGGTTGTTATAAATCCTGCTGCTGTGAGCGTTTCAGTACTGGACTTTTTCCCCCCTGTAGTGGGGATTGATCCCAGGGCCTTGTGCATACTAGGCAAGAACTCTGCCACTGAGTTACGTCCCCAGGCCTCTGTTTAGGGGAAAACCTAGATTTTCATTTCTCTGGGATAAGCTGCTCGGAACTGTGGTTGCAGGGTCCTAGGATGTTTATAGTTAGTGCTTAAAAATGCCCAGACTATTTAACATTCTGAGTAGCAATGCATGAGGCATGAGTAATGAGTTTCTTTATCTCTGGGGTATACGTATGCATATCACGTACAGGCCTACCTTGGAATACTTCAGATCTTTGCTCCAGCAAATCCACCCTTGGGGATCAGGAAAAGAGGGTTTTTGTTTTGTTTTGTTTTGTTTTTGGTTTGGTGTCCTGATGGGTCCTGTCTCCCATTCTTTAGAAATTGCCCCATATAACTTGGTTTAACTCCTCTGTCACTGGGTTGTCTTATGCAGGTTCTTAAGCAGTTAATTGCTTGGGAAGCCTAGAAATGTAGTATCTGGTCCATATCTGGAGGCTGTGAGAGGAAGAGACACTTAAAGCATCTAACTGGGCAGGTATGTGCAAGGGTGCTAGGTTTTATCTTTAGGTCTAAACTCTCAGCTCTCATCACCATTTGGTCCATATTCGTGAAGGAGGGGGGTAAGAGGAAGAAGTCTTGCTGTTTCCAGCGTGGCTTCATAATTAATCACTCTGATCTTTTGGCAAGGCCTCCTCTTGCATTTTGTAGGTGTTAAGTCTGATCCTGAAGACTCTGAGGAGTCCTTGGATAGTCAGGTCTCATCTGTGTTCCCTATTCTACTTTCTTCAAGGATCAGATCTTTTCCATTTTTGTTCTTCTAGTATTTTTGTAACTGTCACCAGAATTTCTTTATTTTTCCAGCACCACAATTTTTATTTTAAAAAATTATTTTTTCATTGATTTTAATATAACCAGGAGCAAGGGGAACCTAAACTTGTGCCTCCATGTCTGTCTTGAGCTGAATGTTATTCTTTAATTTTTTTTTCACTGTGAAAACAAATATATGATCTCGCACAATTAATTTCACCTTGCTAGAACTGTTTCTCTAAGGTAATGTTGGTGGCCTGCGTAGCAGGAAAAGTAAATGATTTCTAAGGCAATTTTCAACCTTATTTCAGTGTATGACTTCATGAATCTGTGGTTAAAAAGTTAAAACAATAAACTGTTGGCACATTACGTTAACAGAAAATGATTTCTTTATTCCTGTAGTCTTTTCAGATGATTCTCTAAATATTCTCCTGCTATATGCTCTGGGGAGTGTGTGTGTGCATGCAAAAACAGTTCTTCTTATATGAGAAACCCAAAATATAAGTAATTTAAAGAGCAAAATGAAGGAGAGATGGTAAGACACAGGATATAGGGAAGTTGACTTTTGGAGATGGGAAAGGGGATCAGGAGAAGGGGGGAGAAAAAAGGATAGAGGGTAAAGGGAATCAGATGATCAGTATACAATTATATATATGTACCAGTTCCCCAATAATGAATGTAATTGTTATGTATCACAAACATATACTAATAAAAATAATAACAACATAAAAGAAGTAGTAGAAAAAAACCCTCCTAAGCTATTTGCATTTGGGTATAATTTAGGTCAGTGATCCATTGTTATATCTTTCTCCTAGCTTTGAAGTTAGGGTATAACACTATTTTATCTTTATTTTCTTTTGTTTGGCAGATTTGATTAGATGTTAGAATCAGAATATCTTGATTCCTCCTGTGTCGTGAAATACAAATTTCCAATTGAATATTAAAGTTTAAATTTATTCATTAATAAAAAAAGATGACATAGATGAAGGGAAAGGTTAAAACTCTCTTGAGATGGGCAGGAGATATAGATAGATAAATAGGTCCCCTTTACTCAAAGAAATGATCCGATATTATAAAATCAGGCCTGAACCCAAATATTACTAGCATTGGGTGGGGAGAGAGAAGTGTACTGTATTTGAGATGCATAAAGATATCTACATGTGTTCCAAATACAAGCATAAATGTTAGGCAAATCTGCTTTTAAATTCCACTGTAATATTTTCACTGAGTTTTTCAGGTTTAGAAGTTCACATTATTTTGGGTTTAAGAGTTGAGAAGTGAGGTATACAGAGGGTAATTTACATTAAGATTTAGAGTGGCCTTTCCTGACCATCATATCCATGTTTATTTCCTTTCTCCATACTCAGCCTTATTTTTCTTCACAACCTTTATTTATTATCTACTTGTGCCATCAGATTGAAGATCTATGAGAAAATACCTTGTTTGTATTTATTGACATATCCACAGTTCTTAAAATGATGTTGGGTACATAGCTATTTTTCAATAAACACTTGTAGAATGAAAGATGAACCAAGGAAACTCATCATTGGAAGAGATTTTTTTTTTTTTTTTTTTTTTTAATAGGGTGGTGCTGGGGATCTAACTCAGGGCCTTGTGCTTGCTAGGCAAGCATTCTAACACTTGGGCTAAATCCCTAACCCGGAAGAGATCTTTAGAAACCCATGGAATGCTTGCGTTTCCTAATTCTATGAATGGGTCATCCAACCTGTGTTTTTATCTTCATTCACATTTAGTTAGGGGAGACTCTGCTTTCCATGGACATTTTGTCCTCAGAAAATAGAACTATTACAAATGTCTCACTGATTTTTTTAAGGATGCTGTTTTATTCCTGGAGATATTAGAGGGCCATGGTAATTATTCTTCCGCATGGCAGTCCTCAATATGGGTGCATACAAGCCAGGTGTGGCTGCACACGTGCAGTCTTGGCACTCAGCGGGGTCGGGGCAGGAATATTGCAAGTTACAAGCCCAGCCTAGACAATTTAGCAACTTCATGAGACCCTGTCTGAATAAAAAATAAAAGATAATAGTTCAGTGCAAAAGCCCTGGGTTCTGTCCCCAGCACTGCTACACACACACACACACACACACGTTGCTAGTCTCTCTCAAGTGATCTTTTTTATACTGGCCACAGATCAGTTATTATTAGTAAGGCATGGAGGTGTGATTTCTATTCTGTGTTGGTGCATGGCTCTATGCTCAAAAGTGCAAAATGACAGAATAAGAGAGATACTTCAGAAGTATGTCACTGTGGCCCAACTATATTTCTTTGTGTGGTGATAAGGTAGATCCCTCTGAAATCCTTTTGAAAGAAAAGAGGGGCGAAAGAGGGGTGTTATCCTACAGGTATCTATTACCTCTCTGGGGTCCTCTCTGCTGGTGGAATCCGAGTCTACACATGATGTGGGAGCGAGTTGCCTCATCGGCTCACAGGTATCTGTGACCTTATATGCGTCCCTTACCTGTCTTTCGTTTTTGATTGAGAAGTAATTTTAATACCTACATTTTCAAATTGTCATTCGCATTGGCTATTGAAGCCAGACCAAGTTTTGTAGTTGTTCCTAGTTCCTGAGTCTCTTCCCTATTTCTCATTACTCTTCCAAGAATGCATCTCACATTGTATATGGCACTCAAATTAAACCCGATTTTCCAGGTGTGGTTTGATCAACACAACCCAGGTTTGGATTATCACCTCCTTTGTTAAATTAATGCTGCTTAAAACTTAATCTGCTTTTTTGGAAGATAGACCACAATCATGACTCACAATTGACTATTTTCCTCTAAACTAGTCTGAGTAATTTTAATACATGATAAATATTCCCTGTTTTAAAACTATGCCTCTGGCTTTTAAATTTGAGAGCATATCTAAAGACTTATTGCTACAAGATTTATTCTGTTGTTCAAGTTGGTCAAGATCTTTTTATTTCATTGCCCTCACCTGTCAAGATCTTTTTGAGTTCAACATGTTTATTCCTGGTTACTTAATATCCTTCTCAGTGATCTGCAAACCATGCTTGATAAGCATCCCATCTATATCTGCAAGTCCATAGTAAAAATACTGAATTAGACAGGAGAGAATACGAAAGTGTGGTACACATACACCTTCCTTCAGGTTTATACTTGGCCATTTTTCAGGAGGTCTAGGATATAGTTAATCCATTATCAATCCACATAGATTTCTTTGCTTCTACATTATATTTTTCCATCTTATCCAACAGCAGCCCTTGAAAATAGTATGAGACACCTGTCTAAAGTCTTTAAAGTTGTCTTACCAGGTCTCATGGATCTAACAGCATAACCTTACAAAAATGCGAAGGATAATCTCCCCTTTTCTCCCAGTCCACCTTCTGTCCTGCTTTATGTCCCTGGAAGCTGTCCACTCTGCATTGTGTGGATTCCACTGTCTTGAACTGGCAGGAGATTGCAGGAGGATAAGAGGAGCATGAGATTTTGATATGTGTTTTCCCAGATGCCTCTCTTCACGGCCACAGATAATCGCTAGTTTAGCACAAGGGACTTAGTTCTACCAATGGCTAAAATGTTGGTCAAATGGACTTGCCTTCAGCTGAAGAGAGAACTACAGCTCCCTAGATTGTTGTACACATCTGCCTCCCTGCAGCTTCCAACCTGAGGATCAGGCCTTGCAACCTCTGGGATTGTAGAGCTCCACGACTGAATTCATACTATGTGGTCTCTGTCTTGAAATTCTTGTTTTTGAAGGAGGTGCCCTGTGAGTTCTGTCACCAGTCTTGTACAGGTGGTACCGGTTCTCCACAGTTGCTTCACTGTCTCTCTCGGTTTCCTTTAACCCTCTCCTGAGTACACTCTTTTCTTGTGCATGCCATCTGGTCCCTGCTAGGGCACTGACTAATACTGAAAAAACTGAGGTGAGTCAAGTGTGTTTTTGTGAGCCGTTGCTGGCTCCTCGTGCTCGTTGCTTTTTTATGTTCTCCACGTCTATTGCTTTGCATTAAAAAATTCTAAAATGTCAGCTGAAATCAATTTGACTCTAATTTCCCAGAGATCCCTTCGTCCCTGTTTTCAAGTTGTATAGTATTTCCTGGCAGTTTTTTCCCCTTTATTCTTTTGATAGCACCTCAGAGACCACTGACAATGTTTGGTTTAATATCCAATTTGCAGGTTCTTTAGAGATCTTTAGAGAAAATTCAGAATCTGAAGTTTATGTGTCCTTTTCCAGCTAGAGTTCCAATCCGTTTTACCAATATGAGGTGTGATTAAAAAACATAGTGAATGTTTAAATTTTAAAAAGCTATTGCTGTAAAAGACACACTGCCATTAATCTCCCTCAAAATAATCCCCCTTGCTTTGAACACTCTTACTCCATCACGCTTCTCACTTTTGGAAGCAGCTCTGAAAAGTTCTGTTTCATGTCTTTAGTTGTGATGTTGTAGCTTCCTCAGTGTCCAGAATCGACTGAAAACATTTACCTTTTGTGGTTATTTAGACTTTGGGGAAGATCCAGAAGTTGCAGAGTGTCAGATCTGGTAAATAGGATAGATGAGGACACACCATAATGTTTTTACAAGCTGCCTTTCCATTAGATGGCATTTGTCAGCAGCATTTACTGTATTTTTGATCACATCTCATAAAGACATGGAAGGTGACTTGCAGAATGTCTTCAGAAGGTGTCAAAATGATCGGACAAGTGTGTGCTTTGAGAAGGAATTAATGGCAATGTGTCTTTGATGTCATGTTTTTAAAAAAATTTTAGCATTCACATTTTTCACTCACTGGTATATGTTTTGTCTTATTTCAGTCCAACAAGAGCTTTGCTTTTTCTTTGTCATTTATCAAGATATTATTGACATCCGAGAATACCTTCTTGTTCTGATTGAAAGTTTAGAGACTTTTCTTTCTTTAAAATACTACATATATTTGTTGCCACAGACTTCCTAAAACTGCCTCTTCTGTGTTTCTCTCTGAGTTTTTGCACTTCTTGGTTCTTCCATCTCAGCTTCATCCTTTGAGAGAATAAACATATTCACATACACATTCAGAGACTTACCTCAGCCCCCTTTCCCTGTGAGCTCTAAGAAAAGATTCTGTTGTGTTCCTGCGTCTTTATGACTGGGCTTTTGGCCTTCTGAGTAGGGTCCTTAGAACAGAGAAAGACCAGGTTGATTTGCAACAGAAAAGGCCTGAAAAAGAAGTGATTATAGGGAATCAAATTGGAGTTAAAAAGCGGAAGGGTTTTAAGGAACTGTTGTGGGGAAGAATCCAGAGGCTGGTAGGTGTTAGGAAGCGGCTGCCTTGAGGATGGATGGTGAGATGCATCTTGTTTTGCTACATGTGCCTGTTCAAGAGACTTCCATAAAGATCCGGATCACCTTTCATTGCTTTTCTGGTGCTTGCTATGTTACGTATATTACTGTGCTCAGTCAAGCCTTGAGCTGGGCCCGGGATGTTTGGGTTTTGTATCTGTCCCTTCAAAATGTAAGCTTAGCAACCACATCAGTTCCTTTAGAATATCTGGCCCCTTTCTTCATCTGTGGTTTCATTGTTTGCAGTTGCAGTTAGAGTTGCATTTATGTGAACTCATAAAATCATCTCCCATTATAGTGTTTCCTGGCAAAACAAAAAAAATTAAATTGATCATTTTTTTCTTTTAATGAGCATCCTAAAATCCTGGTCAATATTTCTACAGTCTTATTCCATGGAATACTGCTCTTGGCAAATTTTATTTTCAGAAGAATGAAAATAATAATGATAAATGTTTAGGAAATGCTATTTATTGTTGCCTTCATGCATTTTGTGCTATCACAACAGGACACTTGAGGTTGCGTTATTATAAAGATCAGAAATTTTTTTCTTAAATTCTGGAGGCCGGGAAGTCTAAGACTGAGGGGTTTGCATCTGGCAGGGTATCTCTTGTTGCATCATTCCATGGCAGAAAGTCAAAGGTGAGAGAGGGCATGTAATTAAACTTCAGCCTCCAGCCCTCTTACAATCAGCATTAATCCTCATGACCAAAACACCCACCCCAAGGTCCCACCTCCCTCATTTAGCAGTGGCGGTAATATGCTTTTGCAAGGACACATTCTGTCCCAGCATTCTATTTCTGGCTTTCCAAATTGATTTTCTTCTCACATGCGGAATAATTTTATTCTACCCCAAAAGCAAAGAGTCTTACCTAGTTATAGCACCAACTCAAAAGTCGAAAGTCCAAAGACTCATCCAGATAAGATACGTGTGAGACTCAGGGCACACTCTATCTGAGGTGGATTCCCCTCCAACTTGGCACTTGTGAAATTTACAGGATGCATGCTTCCCAAAGGATAATAGGCATAGGATAGACATTCACAGTCAGGAAGGGACCATAGACAACAAGAAAGAAAGAAATAACTGGTCTCCAGTAAATCTAAAACCCAACAGAGAATAACAGCAAGTCTTCAGAATAATATACTTTGGCTTTATGTCCTACATTTTGGACACCCTGGAGTGGAAGTCTGGACTCTAAAGTTTCAAGGAGTACCTCCCACCCTTCCTGCTCCAGCGGCTTTGCGGAGCTCAGTCTACCTAGCAGCTCTCATAGGTTGGAGTCTGTGCCTTTTGCTGTCTCAAACTGCGGTTGCATTATGTGGCTCTGCCTTTCTGTGGTCTTGGGCGCTGCTCCACCGTCATGGCTCCACGAGGTATCACCCTAGTGGGGACTTTCTCTCATGGTTTTGCTCTTGTGGTTCCACTGGGCATTGTCCTTGTGGAGACTTTCTTTGGGGTCTGTGCCAGGGTGACCACTCTACCTGGGTCTGCAGACTATTTGTGACATCCTTTGAAATAGGAGCTGGGATGACCCCACAGCTCTTGCATTTTGTGTACCTGCAACCTGCAGAATTAGCACCACGTGGACACTGCCGAGGCTTATTGCTGTTACCTTCTGAGGTGCACTTGAGCCATGGCTGGGAAGGGGAATTGTGCTTTCCTGGAATTCAGTGAGCAGAAAGAATCCTGAGGCAGCTCAGGACATAAAAGCTGAGATCTCCTACATGTGTCTCTGGAAACCTCGCGCTCGAGGTCCTAGCTTGCCTGGAAGATTTCTGAAGTGCTTTGTCCCATTTTCTTGATGAACAGGACCTGGATTTTCTCTATTTGTATTAATCTCTGTAGCAAATAGTCACTTGTCCACTTCCTTAGTATTCTCTTTTGAATGTGTTTTCTTTACTTTTTAAATGGCCAAACTAAGAAATTTCCAAATTTTTATGTTCTGCCTCCCTTTTAATTATAAGTTACGATTTTAAGTCATTTCTCTCTTCTTTCATTTTACTATAAGTGGGCAACATAAGCCATGTACACCTTGAACACTTTTCTGCTTAGATATTTCTTCTGTTACGTAGCTTAGTTCATCCTTTTCTTACTCTGTTTTGTGTTGCTCTAACCAAATATGTGAGATGAGGTCCTTCAAAAGAAAGAGATACTTGTTTATTTAGTAGGCTGAAAGTCCAACTTCAGGTAGGCATCTCTTTCGGTTTGGCTTCCCATGAAGGCCTCTAGACTGCGGTATAATGTGGTGAGCAATATCACATGCACATCACAGGAGTGCGTGAAAGGGAGTGGGTGTCATATGGTGAGGGTGGAAGGAGCATGAAGGAACCAGGCTTGCTCTTTTATAATAATGTGCTGTTGTAGGAACTCATCCAGTCACACGAGATCTGCATTACTCTCTTTAGAAGGCCAGTCATGACCTAATCATCTAAACACTTGCTGCTAGGTTATATCTTTTAAAGGTTCCATCACCTCCCAACATAACCTCGCTGGAGACCCAGCTTCCGGTATGTGAACCTTTGGGTATAAACCACATTCAATCCACAGCTTTCACTCTTAAATTTACCTTCCACAAATCTAGGACAGTGATGGCGAACCTTTAAGACCTTTCAGTGATAAGCAGCCCACCGCGGCACACGTGCTGCAGGTTTGCCAGCACTATCCTGGGACATGAACAGTTCTGCCAATTTCTTTGCAGCTATGTAGAAGTCATTGCCTTTACTCCGGTTTCTGATACTGTACCTTATTTCTTTTTTCCATCTTTACTGTCCATACCTCTACCAGCATTCTGATGATGCCCACTTACCTAATACCTAATAGATTTAGACTATGCCTACACTGCTTGTCTTTGTCTAACAAGAAAGCACCTTGGTGTTCTGTCCATGGCAATCTAGGATTTCTTTAGCCTGTTCCTCCAAACTCTATCCATTATCCACTTCCAAAGTCACTTCTGCATTCTCGGATATTCATTATAACAACACTGTAATTCTCTTAGTAACTGTTTGCTGCTATAACAGAATACCTGACACTAGATAATTTATAAATAACACAGATTTGCTTCTTGCCATCCCAGAGGCTGAGAAGTCCAAGATGGAGGGCCTCGCATCTTGCTATGGCTTTCTTGTTGCATAATTTCATAGGAGAGGATGAGAAGGAGAGAGAGGTAAAGAGTTGAACTTGCTTCCTTCTTTTTTTTTTTTTAATAATTAGCATTAGTCGGTTCATGAAGGTCGAACTCTCGTTACCTCAACATCTACCATTTGGTCCTGCTTATCCGGTAGCCTGGAGCTTCACATTTCCAACACATGAATTTTGGGGGATATTTTAATCCGTAGCAAATATGTACTAATTCCTTAAAGAGTACATGCCGACTCACATATTAAGGACTTTGACAAGTTCCTATATGAAAATATTGACTTGGTTTAGCCCAGGGATTCCTAAATTTATATTGAGAACCCAAACCATTTAAATCTACAATGTCCTTGTCTGTATTCTCTATTAATCTTACTTTATCCTTCAGCTGTCTTCATCTATGATTTTACTATTTAGGAAATCTGCCTAGGAAGTTATAGTTGAAAGTAACTTTATTGTCCATTTCAGGAAATTCCAGAAAATTCATTTATTTATTCACTCCATTTTCCCCTCATCAAAGAAAATGCCCTGCTTCAAGAAAGTTTCTTCTTCAAGATTCATCTTGAAACCATATGTGTACTGGGTTGAAAAAAAATTTTAATAATAAAAAAGCTCCCATGTTGGAAAACCTACCTTGAACCAGATTCCTCAAATCCTTTAAGTATCTTTACTTTATCCCTCCACTGTAGATGATGCCAAGATTGTCAATGCAGTTATCTTTCTTATCATTGGTAATCAAAATCAGCTTTGCTATGTGAGGAGATAATTTTAGGGAAGTCAGGATTTGAGAATCTGATCACAGAATACTCTCTCCATGTGAACCTATTTATATCCGGGGGAATCAGTGTTCTTAGGGATACAGTTGAGAGGATATAGGCTCAAGGATTGCTCAGGAGGAGTCATTGCCCAGAAAGGCCAGGATTCAAGCTATTGGGAAAATCATCTTTTCTTTGAATTACAAGATATTTCTTGAGGAAATCTTTTTAGTCAGTGTGTATTATATACACTAAAAGAATCCAATCCTTTCTTCTTTTTTTTTCAGTCCTTTCTTCTTGTATTTCTTCTTATAATACTCTAATGCCAGATACTATGTTTTAAATGTGTATCCCAAAATTATTGTGTTGAAATGTAATCATCTGTATGTCTTAGTATTAGGAGATGAAGCCTTTAGAAGGTGATTTAAATCATGCATGTGAGGTTACCAGAGATGAGACTAAAGCCTTCATAAAAGAGTTCCTTCTCTTCTGTCTTCTGCCATGTGAGGACTTTGCTCATCCTTTTCACTCACCCTTTCTGCTGTGTGAAGATGTCTCATCAGTGTCATCCGAGGAAAAGGCCTTCAGCAGACACCACACTGCTGATCTCAGACTTCCCAGACTGAAGAACTATAAGAAATACATTTCTTTTGTTTATGAATTATCCAGTCTCAGGTATTTTGTTATAGTAGCACAGATTAAGACAAGACCCAGGATTTTATTTTCAATGTTTTTCTTCATGTTCCCAGGTGAAGTAGGGGGTTGTATCTCAGAAGTATGTCCAGAATTTATTTGGAAGGGCATGGAGTGAGATAAAGATCTCTGAAAAGGTTCACCAATTGCAGATTTAAAATATCCATTAACAAACTTGGTAATAAGCCTCATATCAATGAGAACAAGTTTTGGTCGCATATTAGCTGGGAGTTCTAGGAAAGCTGTGCAGTTCTAAGACTCTCCCAGTAATCTGTTTGGCGGGCTTTAAACATGAGGGTAGGCCTGGGAGAATATAGATGATATAGGACATTCTCTGTCTCATATCCTCATTTCCCCAGACAGGGTTACCTGTCACGAACTGTTTTGTCACCTGCTCATGTCCTCTGCTGTCTGCCATAACCTTGTCCACTGCCCCCTCTCACTCTTTTCGTAAGGTGAGATTGATAGAAGACTGGAGCCTGAGTTACACTATAACACAATTTTACCGTAACTTGGAAATTAAAATTTTAAATTTAAAATAAAAATTATATATTTGTATAATTTTCTGAATCTCAGTTTTCTCATTTGAAAAGTGGAGTTTTAACAACTGTCTGCAAGATCTCAAAGGTTGTCATAGGGATTACGGCATAAAAAAACCCAAAAAAGTTCTTTATTAATATAAATGTAATATAATTACATTTATTAATATAAATGTAATTCATTATCGATACATGAAGATGGCAATAGGCATAGGTACTATTTCATGGTAAGATAGACAATGTCCATTACGCTGGCCACACTATTTCACTATAAGATACAGTTTTTTAGCAAAATCTTAGATTAAAATAACTACTGTCATTTCTGTCTACTAGCACAGTTTTAGTTTTGAATTGGATTCATTCTGGCTACAAAACTATAGCAGTGATCAAAGGCATAATTATAACATATTTATAGCCTATTATTATTGTAACATTCTGAAGTACAGAGCAAAAATTCCACCCAGTGAACTTGTTCTTCCTGTTACTGACACAAGATTGAGACATTTAAATGCTAAGACATGGATCCCTCAGGCAGAACATAAAATATTTATAATGAAGGGAGTATGGACCAATAAATTTCAGTTATGAATGTTTTTAGCTAGAAGAAATAATAAATAGCCTTCCACAGGCAGTATTTCAGATTGTATTTATTGTACCTCATCGCAGCAGATTTTCAGGAAACAATAATGATTGCATACAAGGACACTAAATTACTGTCATGTTTAATGAACGATTAAACTGTTAGGCTTTAATTAAGATATAAGAGCCTCCCTAATTTGACTGTGATGTGTGGTTTCCTTGTAAAGGTATAGTTCATGATATTAACAGTAAAGACATTGATTTAATACTTTTTTTTTAAAAAAGTAATTTCTGACATAGGACTGGATTTGGAAAAGGAATATTGAATTTGTAGGTTTGAGAAAGGAGAAAAAGGATAGCACTTAAGTAATAAGGAGATGAATTATGTAGTACTTGGGATGTCTTAGCTCTAGTCCATTTTAATAGTTTTTAAAATTGGTAGGGAAAACGGCTTACATTTTCGTTGATGATGCCTAAGAGTTTCTAGGAGATACTATAGTCCCTGAGAAATAATGTAGGCAGGGAGGCAGAAGACTTAAGTCAGAGTTCTGGGTTAGTAATTTACTAGCCATATGACCCTGCACAAGTCATTTATCTTCTTACACTATTTGTGGAGCAACAATAAGACACATCTTGTATGGTGGTCATAAAGATGAAGTAAGATAACTCACGGGTGTCAGCCTGGGCTTGTCAGGGAGCAGAGCTCGATTGTATGCTTCTTGTAGGTATTTGTGATCCTGAGAACAGGAAGGGTTGAAGGACAGAGAAACGAGGCAAAGAAGGAGAGAGAGTCAGGACGAGTGGTCAGTAGGCCACTCTCGGAAGTACCTGCTCGGCCACCGAGTACTATCTGACAGTCTTGTAGAATACAAGTCAGGATCATCTGTCCAGGGAAAGAATGGAAGAAGAGTTTATTTCAGTTTCCTCCTTGTCTGTCACCCATGTGAAGGGCTGTATTCCCTTTGCCAAATTCATATGTTGAAGGCTTCATCCCCAGTAACTCAGAATGTGAATGTGTCTGGATATAGGGCCTTTAAGGAGGTGATTAAATGAAACTGAGACCAATACAGAAGACCCTAATACAGTCTTACTGGTGTTCTTAGGAGAAGAAATTGGAACACCCAGAGGAGACCATGTCAGGACATGGTTAAAAGGGGGCCACCTCTGAGCCCATAAATGTGAGGCCCCAGAAGAAACCACCCCAGTTAACACCTTGATCTCAAACTTCTTACCTCCAAAAGTGAGAGAATACATTTCTGTTGGGTAAGTCGTCTGTGGTGTTTTGTTACACCAGCCCTAGCAAACTGATGTAGGTTGTTGGGTCCCCCACACTCTGAGGAGCGTGACAGGAGCGTTGTGTGACAGGAGAGTTGGTTCCATCTTAGTCTCCAAGTTGAAGTGTCATCAGAAAAGCCCCAAGTGGGAAGTGAGAGATGGGATCTTGGGGGAAGGGCTGTCAAGCTGCACTTGTGGGATGCTGACCAGAACCCTAACAGATGAGGTGGTCACTTTTGGTGTCTGGAATAGGACAGGTGAACTCTAGAGAACCTGAAAAAATACACAAGGGTAATACAGTATGAAAGAGCATTTTAAAATTGCAAGGTTGCTATGTATAATAATCAAAAGTACATATTGCTACTTCATTTATTTATGTAGGGCTCATTAGGAACATATATGATTTATGAAATCATAATTACATTACTAAATTGTCTGAATTCATGTTCGTATACAACACTTCCGAGATTACAGAGAAATAGCCCCGTTTCCTCCAGAGAACAAGCACAGTTTAGTCTTTAAAAGCAAGTAAATAAACTATATGCTTGTAAAGATGAAGCATTAGATAAAATATAGCCTTCCTGTCCTGACCACCCCCCATACTGGGATTGAACCTGGAGGTGCTTTATCAGTGTGCTTCATCTCCTGTGCTTTTCATTTTTTAAATTTTGAGACAGAGTCTCACTAACTTGCCCATGCTGGCCTGGAACTTACAGTCGTCCTGCGTCAGCCACCAAGTATCTGGAATTATGGGGTGCACCACCACGTCCGGCCTCTGGTTATTTCTGTGTGTGTGCCTGCTTCCCGTGAAATCTACAGCATCAGGATTTAGGCTTCAGGTTCCGTGTACCATGGTCTATTGCGGAGAATCTTGAATTGGACACACTAAAAAGATGAGTGATTTTCTTGGTCAAAAGAGGCATGCATATGGTTACGACTTGGGTTATGCAAGACCGCGAAAGCTCTCTGTTGTTTGTGGAGATGTCGGGAAATATCTCCATATTTCAGGGGCAGTTAAAGGGTTTGTGGATTGCTGAAGTGAGCAGTGAGAGGAAATGTGGTTTCTGTGGGTGAAGAAATGGAGTCAGGAGTCCTGAGTGCTGTAGCATGTACACGTGTGGAAGAATGTGCTCATGCTGAAAATTTATCAGTTGTGAATCTTCCATTTCAACAAATCAAATACCCTACATGCTTCGCCTATACATTCTGGTCAAAGAAGAAAACGAGTTCAGATCCATCCTCAAAGATAGCATTCAGGGGGAGTCAAAGTGGTTTTCATGCCAATTTTATCAAAATGTTACTTGCTGAGCAGCCTGATAAATGTTGGTAAGATGAAGTGTGAACCCTAAAATTGTAGGCTTTGCATAAGTCATCATTTAATAACTACTTTATTTACCTAATAACTACCTTATTTACCTAATAGCTGAGAAGGGGAAAACAAGAGGAGACAGATGTACTCGCTCACCCACTGTTTAGCTTTGTGTTCATCGCTGGCTGCGTGCCATTTCCAGGTGTTTGATATTGAGCCAAAAACTAAAATTAGACATTTGGTTCATCCCTAGTTGAGACACAGGAGTGATGCAGGAAAGCTTGTTCAGTCCTTAGCCCTTCACACTACTATTAGGGCCTCTTTTTCTAGGGCTGTCAGATTTACCCACTAATTTAAAAGAAAACAAAATAAATAAGAAATCTGATTATGAAAAACTATTAGAGTCCCATATTTTGAAGCAAAGCCTCTCTCAGATTGTACTGTTTACTTCAGTATTTTAAGTTCGTTTTCATTGCTTTAGAAAAACATGGGATACGAGTGATACACATATCCTTTTTAAGCTTTGGTCCAAATCGTATTCTAAAAGTGCTCAGAGACATATGGCATTGTAAAGATAAGATTTGGAAAAGTGAAACCAGAACTTCAGACATCAAATGAAAAAGAAAGTGAATTCATCACATTGTGGAATCAGATAATCAGATTTGCAGATCTGAAAATGCCATCTTGTTATTACTACACACAGGAATGCAGAGTGATAGTGCTATTCAAATTCACAACCGAATGGCATCTGATCTAAGTCACAGTGGATCTGGATTAATGTGTCACCAACATTAACAGGTCCGCTTGATTTACTGTCCATATATGACAGGATGACATGACCATAGCACGGAGTTCACTTCTGGGTACGTTTATTTACCTCATTGCTTTGAATATTTATGACATGTGTTGGAGAAAAATAAAGAAAGGTAGAGAGACAGCAGAGAGAAAAGTAACAGGAAAGAAAAGTAACAGTAGTTTGAAGGGGAAGGATCAGTAGGTTTCTAAATCATGGTAACTGGTCCTTCATTCTTCCTATAAAAAAATACAGAGTACAGACTGCTGTCAGTGAGGTAAGTGACGCTTTGGAGGTTGGGATCTTCCCACTGTCACAGAGAACCCAGGGACAGACCCGATGTGGATTTCAGTGCTCAGAAATAGTCATCAGGTGGCTAAAACTGGTCAGAGAAGTCTTTGACCTGGACTCGCTAACTTTTCTTGCATAAAAGATTAACTCTGGATACTGCCCACACACCCTTTCTGTATAAGTACCTAACGTCTGGGAGAGAAGGGAAGAAAAAGAGTACACACAGAAGGACTTTCACGTTTAATATTTTATCTGTGGACTAGAATTAATGCTGCTCTATTGTGAGACCCAAGTATCAACTCTGCTTACCTACCGTCTCATTTGGAAGGAAACATAAAACCAGAGAAAGAGCTGAAAGGTATAAATACTATTCAGATATCAGGCCTGAAGTGTAACAAAGGTGCTCCCTTTCACAGAAATGAGATTCCTGGAAAGCAGGAATTAGCAATCACAAAGGTTTCTCCAAGAACAAGGATTTGAAACAAGAGCAGGTCATTAGACATATGTTGGGGAGTGTTTTGTTGTGGCTATGGGGGCACCTGATAAATTTAGGACTCGTATTCCCATAACATGAACAGAATTCTTGTCCCCAGATTTATCTTTAAAGTTCTACATAGTAATTTTTTACTTGCTTGGTTACTGTCTCGTCTGCCTACAACCCCACCTTCCTTTCTCTTCACACACAGCTTTCCTCTACAGTTTTGTGAAGACAATTGATGGGCCCTAGTTAAACACCTTCTATTGTTTGTGGTAGGGGCAACATTGGACATTTATGATTATACAGGATGTCCAAAAATGCCTGGAATTGCCAGACAGTATGTTGGTTACATTTTAAAATAATTTTTTAGTATTTTCTCCTTAATTTTCAGGCATGTTTTGGGTGAGCTATTTTTAAATTTAAAGTAATGGATCCATGTGTTGTTTGAAAAAATACAGTAAGTACACTATTTCCCTGTGTTTGCAAACTTTTTGGATACTCATTTGTATATTCAGTGTACTTTACCAGATTAAAAGTTAAACATACTGCTTGAAACTTAGAAGCACCATGCCAAAAAATGTTTTGAGCATATTATTTTGAAAATGTGATTAGTGTACAATTTTAAAATGTTTACCAGTGTTTCTCAGCTTTTCAGATGCCTTATGGTTTTGGGGGGGAGGGTGCTAGGGATTGAACTGCCTTATGATTCTTTTAGACAAACACTCAGGGTCTTAGAGCTTGAAGCTTCAAACAGAATTGCGCCTAAGGGTATCTACCATTGCTTGGTCCTTGCTATGGACTGATTTATTACCAAGGCTTTGTCTTTTTCATTTTTTCCGTGTCTCTTAATCTAATTTTTTTGAAGGAAATCTTGGAGCACCATTCTCTGCATAAATAATGAATGTTCAGAAAGCATTCCAAATATTCTGCCCTTGAGTTTGTATAGTTTACTCCCAAGCAATTATCCTAACACGTAAAGCAGCAGAAACTATTCACTAGAGACCGGGACTCCAGAAAACAAATCTGCCGAGCTTTGCTTGGCAGAGCTCTTGTCAGTCTGCAGGGCATGGCTCATGTTTACAAGTCGTAAGGGCACACAGCAAATTAATATACCACAAAGGAAAAATGGAGTTGAAGTATCAAACTCAAATATCTTCTAGCTACAGAGAGTAAAACCCTATTATTGACAGGAGAAATAATGGAGTAGGGGAGTCGGCCACGTGTGGGACTGAGCACTCTCCACGAGTGTTTTCACTCCTCAGCCGAATTGACACGAGCAGTTTCTCTCCAGTATGATGGTAACTTTTAAGCAGTGTCGGGCTGGGTCTGAAGCCCTGGAGCTTCTGTCACTTACAGGAAGATAATGTGTGGCTGAGAGTAATGGAATTCCTGCCTAGGAAGCCTGGTCAGAGCTTGTGAGGTGCTTCTGGTTGCAATCTTTCTAAATGAGCTTGGACCATTGATGTTTACTTCCTGGAACCTGAATCTGGGGTCTGACAAGTCCCAACCTACTGTAGCGCCTGATGCCTACACAGCTGTACTCTGTCTAACCTATTGATTCCCTGAACTTGTTGCCTGAGGCAGAGAGGGAGCTAATTAAAAGAAAATGCAGCTTTGAAAATCTCACAGACTCTCTCTGAGATGCTGCCACTAACCTTTGGAGTTTAAAACTGCTCAGCACAGGAGCTGACAACAGATATTTCTCCATGCTGCTGAACCAGGAGTGAGCTGCTTTTAAATTGGGAAAAGAAAAATCACAGCATCCCTGTTCCCTTCTCTTACCTTTGCTTCCTAAGATCTTGAATGAAGTTAAAGGAATTTGAGAGTTTAAAAAAAGTGTGTACGTGTGCGCGTGCTTGTGTGTGTACATGTTTTAAAAAGTGTGTGTATATTTGGGGTCATCACAGCATGTATTTCCAGGGTATTTATAAACATCAGTTAAACTTGTAAGAAATTTAGTACAGTAAGGTCAGTTTCTTCCATTTTATAGGTAGGACAAATGAGACAGATAGAGGGTTAGGTGATTTTTTTTTCAGTAATCTGAGTCAGCCAGAAAGACAGTTGGATGAGATTACAACTCAGAACTGCTGACACTCAAATACATGTGGAAACCACTAGACCACATCGTTATCTTTCTTTTTTGAATTGACTAGAACGAAACAGCACTTCTGTTCTTACAAAATCTTTGACCGTTTTGTTCTGAAGCAGTTTTTAGATGGATAGAATAAACACATCACAAAATTGTCACTTAATTCTAGTTACAATCGCTGATCTCTTCCTTTTTTAACACACTCTGACCATTGGAAAGTGAAGAGTGTATTTAAAATAATACTAAGGACCTAATATTTCATTGGTGGGACTTATGGCCACATTCAAATTGTATCATTTCCAAAAAGCTGCAGAGGCATTTTGCCAGGATGATTCCTTGTTCCCAGGCAAGGGCCAGAAAGATGAGAATAGACTACAAGGGTATCATTAGATGAAAACAATACTGGGACTCACTGTCAAAAAATGCTGAACCTCCTTTCCGTATCAGATAGTTAGCTAGTTACCCATGGGCATTCATCTTCCTGCATTATGAATAAAATTACAGGTAAAAATTTGGAAGGTAAGAGTTTCTCCCTTAATAACCAAATTAGGTCTTTTCTAATGGCTTGAGAATGACTCACTTTCAAGATTCGAAACACTTAATGCAGGACATCATGGTGGCATAAGATACGCCAATAAAAGTTGGACAGTATGAATCAATTCAGGTTTTGACTTTTGTATTCTCACGTTCTCTAGAACCAGAGAGGTGAGAAACATAAATTAACACTCCAGGTATACCAGAAAACCAGAATGAGGTAGAGGAAAAGGGGCTTTCTTGTAAGATGAAGCAGTTATTTACAGCTGTGTGACAAAGTACCCCAGAACGTTAGGGCTTTGTTAAAAGTAATTTATTATTTATCACGGTTCCCTGCACAGTGGTTCCTCTGATGCTTTGCTTTGGCTCCTTTAGGTGGCTGCAATGAAATGTCGAAGGTGGCCTCCTTACCATGTTTCACGACTGGGGCTGGCTGTCAACCAATTCACCTCAGATCCCCATGTGACCTCTGCTTCTTCAGTAGGCTAATTGGCTTCCTTACTTGGAAATTTTAGAAGAGTTTTCCAAAAGGGCAGTACTACTGTTTAACATGTCCAAACAGAAATTCTAAATAATGGTTTCTAAGTAGAAAATTTTAATTTGTATATGACAAAGGAGGGGGAAGTATGATGACAATTTTTTAAAATATGTACAGTTAATAAGCTATTATTTTAGGGCTACAACTTATTTCAGTGATTTTGGGAGAGACCAATTTTGTGGTAATTGAGGTTTTCCTTTTCTGTACAGTTTGTCTTTAAAGAATGGTCAAGAGAAATGCCAGATGATCTACAAGTTTTTAAAGAAAACTTCATTGTTGAGTTCTGGTTCTTACCCTAATGTCATCAGAAAACTTTCAAAGTGACCCTTCTGCTTGAATAATTTCTATATCCAATTCTTTTTCTCAATCTTGGATTATGCTATCCAAAACACTGCTGGAAGGAGTATATATTGGTGAAATGAGAAGTATAAACTAATGTAGTCATTTTTGTCAGGAAAAAAACAGAGGTTGTTTCTGCAGAGGTTTCCTGTGTGTTGCTGGTTAGATGCATTATGATCTGGAGAAGAGGGTGGTAGCGTGGGTGCTGTATAACAAGGAGAATTGGGAAAAAACTGCTTGTTTCCAGAACAAAGCTCAGAGGTCGGCCTTAGGGAATTAGTGTTTAGTCTTTCTTCATGCGGCAGGCAAGATCTCATAAGATAAATGAGAGTTTAGAACTTCCTTACACTTTCTCACACGTTTTAAATTTTTTTCTGCACCATCCCTCTACGCACTGGATAGTCTAAGAAGCAATTTCATAACCTTCCAATATGTGTTATTTAGACCCTGAAGCCCAAGAAGAGTCTCATCTGAGGAATCAGGTTAACAGAGACAAAGTTGGTGTTTGTGTTTTAACTGTAGAGTTCTAGCAGCATTTGTAGTATCTTCTTCAGCCAGATAGTTGGTGCTATCTAATTGGAAGAGACATTAAACACAGAGTTAAAGATAAATGTTCTGCTTCTCTTAGTTGTATCAATATTTAGTTTCTTGCCTCTCATAGGGAGAAGAGAGCTTAAAGATACGAGGGATTTGAGGTTCCTAAATAGAGATATTATGTACAAATTGGAATATGCTATCACATGGGGGTGCTACGAGAGTCACAGAATCAGGATATCTTAGAATTATTAAAAAATAAAACTCCACTATATTCCTGAATAGTCACTAGTTGGATGGTTTAACTTATAATGGTTTAGTGTTTACTATTGGTACATAGCTAATTTCTCTGTTGGATAATATGAACTGTCAGAAAAAACTGTGTAATGCATCAAAATATACTTTCTGACATATTCATTTAATTGCTTTTGCCTAGTAGACTGAATAAAAATAATTCTTATTATAGCAGACATCTATGTAGCACATCTTGTTTTAAGTGCATTATACATGTTAATTCATTTAACAGTCGCAACAGTTAGGGACTTAGGTACTTTTATTAATCCAATTTTTCAAATATGGAAACTGAGGTATTAAACATTACATTGATTCGTCTAAGGTTGTATAACTGTGAAGAAGCAGGGAAAGTGTTTGAACGCGGGCAACTAGATGCCCAGGCCTTTGGTATTAACAGGTACAGCTGCATATCAAACTGTTAACACCTGCTAACAACGGTATTTAGTAATTGATAGAAAGAACTACAGAAAGCAGCGGTGGTTGCAACCTATAAGTCCCCCTCCCATGTTACCAGCATCTAGTTCTGCAAAATCAGGAAGCAATTAGTTATGATGCACTGAGAAAAGTACCAATGTTGTGGTGCTTATTACTGAGGCTTTAGAGAAGGGTTTGCAGAGATGGTTAAACTTGAGCTGAAACTTGCTGGGTAATTAGGAATAAACTGGGTAGAGAGGAGAGGGATGCTGTAAGAGCAGCAAAAACAGTGGACAAACCTTGGGAATACAATACGTTCAGGAGCTGTAACCTAATTCTCTGGAGAGAAGCGTCTGGAGATGACAGGACAACAGTATTTTCTGTTCTAAACTGAGATACAGGGAAGTAATTGTACTGTTTAGTTTGTAAGTGATTTTATTCAACAGATATTTATTAGATCCCTACTCCATGGTAAGTCCTGTGCTCAGTGTTTGTTATGTGTTGTGAACAAGACAGACAGCACCATTATCTTCTTAATGTTTAGAGTCCATTGGGAAGTAAAGACAAGCAATTCCAGAACGTGGTGCTGACATGTGAGAGCATACATTTCCAGAGTCAAATTTGTCCTGGATTAAGGTCAGGCTTCGTAAGGGAGTCATCTTATGCTAAAGCTAAGAAGACGGGGCTTAGCTAGAAGAACCTGGGAGGTTTAGGTTGATAGAATGAGGAGAATGTACCAGAAGAGGCAACAAAGCAGGGAATATCTGCGATCTGAAATAATGTTCCATATTGTCTTTGGGTCTTCAGAAGTAGACACTGAGATAAAAATCTGAATAGAAATAGTTTATTTGGAAGTTGATGGGGAAGAGTAGAGAAAAAAGATGGGGAGAGTTAGAAACCTAATATCCAGCGCACTGATGACCAGGTTACCCCGCTGCACAGCTAAGGGTCAGTCCTACTCTAGAGCTCTGGAAGACTGTACAGCCGGCCTTGGAATCGTTACATGTGAGAGGCAAGAAACCCAGAGTTTTCATTGATCCGATTCAGACTATTTCACTGAAGGCTGTTTTCAGGAATGATCTGTACCAGATACTGAATTTGCCAAACGAGCGGGGAAAGGATCAGAAAATAAAACCACAATGAGAAATACATGTTCACACAGCAGAATGATACGGGCCTCAGAGGAGCAGAGCGTTTTACATGAAGGTTGAATATTCACATCCTGGAAGTGACAGTGAGAAGTAAGGATGACACAGACCTGTTATGTGGTCAAGAATTTAGAATTTTGAGAATTGTTTTTAATTATGGAAAGACTTGGAGATCAGAGTTGAAGGGTTAAAGGGAGATTCTCAATAATTTGGAATAAATGGAGAGAAATCTGAGGTGAGAATCCATACGATGGTGGCAGCTAGGCGGGCTGGGGAGTGGCAAAAGAAGAACTGGTGGGCAAAGAATTAATTCCTCCTTGGGCAGAGGGCAGCGTCTCATCAGAAGTGTCTGTGTTGGTAACTGCAGGAGGGTTGGTGGCCATCTACATGTAGTGGTGGGCCTGGCACTGCAGGCTGGGGCAGTGTGAGGACTGAGGAGTGTAGAAATACTGAATTTATAAGGGCGTGACTCTTTCCTGCCTTATGATTGGGTTTACATTTTATAAAGATTGTCACTCTGACAGGTACGGGTGATGCATTTCAGAGGACCAGTCTAGCTTTAGGAGGACAATGTAAAATACGACTGCAAAAACCCAAGTGTAAAAGCTGGGATCCTTGAACCAAGGCAGCAGCAGAGAGTGGAGGGGAATCTGCACCCATGCGTGATACTAGGTACGCGGACCTGTAGGACAAGGAGGCTGATTAGACTCAGAGTATGAAAGCCTGTGACCACAAGAGAAGAGTAGGATGGCATCCTGGTTTTGATGTTTTGACCACGTACAGGGCTGGGCTGGGGCACGAGGTAAGAGGAGAGGATTTTGGAAAGGGTGGGTTGGAGGAAATAATCTCTTTTAAAGATGTTGATTTTGAGATGCTTTTAAGAACTGCCAAAAACATTATAAAGTTTTTGTTTGGCTGAAGAAATTGAGTATTATGGGTACATACGTGGGATTCAGTTAATGGATATATGAGTCGCGAGACTTTAGATATCTGCTTGAAGAATGGGTGTAGGAAGGACTGAAGACGTGAAAGAGGAATGGTTGAAGATGGAACTCCAGGTCATACTGAAGAGGCCAGGGGAGGAAGCAATGAAGGTTAAAAAAGATCACATGAAAAGGTAGAAGGAAAATTAGAAAAGCAGTATCATGGCTTGAAGAATAGGGCTGCAGAGATTCTGAAATGCTGCACAAAATGATTAGAAATAGCAAATTTCACATTGGAATTGGTAACGTGAAACTCAGTCATGACCTGAACCTGAGCAATTTTTCGAGGAGAACTGCAGTACAATTAAAAATGCAAGAATCACAGAGTGATTGGAGGACCACATCGTGCCCAGAAATCAATTCCAGATGGATTAAAGGCTTAAATGTGAAATCTTTACAACTTTTAAGAAAAAAATAATACAAGAGTATGTCATGTCCTAAAAAGTACCAGGCCTGGAGAAAAGACTTAAATTTAATTACATTGGACTAAAGAGCCTCTTTTCATCAAAAGTTGCATAAAGTAAAACATGTCTAGGTAGACTGGAAATAAAATGTACAGCATGTTAAACTAGCAAAGGATTAATTACACACACACACACACACACACTTTTTAAACATTTACGAATTAATCAGAAAATAGGTAACTGTGACCATTGTACTGACAGTTTGATTGCATTAAAAAACATCTAGCAGATTAGGAAGGCGCACTTCTGGGTGTGTCTGGGGGTGTTTCTAGAGATGATTGACATACAGGTCAGCAATCAGGGTGGGTAGCACCATTCGGTAGGCTTGTAGCCTGGATGGACTGAAAGGGCAAGAAGGAAGACGTTGTCTTGCAAAAGCTCTATCATGGTTGAAAGCCTGTATTATGTGCTGCAGCTATCACCTGTGGACATTAGACTCCAGGTTCTTCAGTCTTTCAGTGCAGACTCACACCAGTGACTCTCCAAGGAGTGTCCAGACCTTCAATCTCAGCCTGGTGCCGTGTCCTTGATCCCTGTTATTCTGCAACTTCCTATTTCTTGGACTGAGCTGTTAATGGACCCTCTGGCACCCTGTGTGCAGGCAGCCATTGTGGACCATCTCACACTAATCTCACAGGCCTCTTTAATTTCTGTTCTTCTTAGGGAAGTCTAACCAAATACAGAAACCAGATAGGAAAACAGATGTGTGACATGGACAGAAATGAGACAAAATGAGGAATAAATGGGGGAAAAGGTGTCCTATCTTTTTGATAATCAATAAAATGAAAACGAAGAGCATAATCATATATAATTGCATCACTAGTAGATTGAAAAAAGCCAAGAAATTTGACCATAACAAATGTTGGGAAGAGTAGGTAATTAAATGACTGTTTATTAACTATTCATAGGATAGTAAAATGGTGAAATAATTTCTGAAGACAGTTTGTTACTTCCTTGAAAAGTCAGGCATTTTCATCTCCTCTTATCAAATAATTGCAGCCCTGGGCATATGCATTAGTTGGAATATTAGCAAACTGGTTATTTACATATATATACACACACACACATATACATGTATATACACATACACATGTTTGTACATACACATATATATATGTGTATGTATATGTATATATGTATGTATGTATATATATAAATATATATGTATAAAAATATACAAAGTCTTTTTCAGCAAATAAGAAGATAGCCAATCAATGGTAGATTACTCCTTTTAGATGCTTGCTTACGAAAGGAAGGGAGCATTAACTTGTGATTTCTAATTATGTTTCTCTGGTCTTTTCTAGACATATTCCTTGTCACATGTGGCCATCTGATCGGTGCTCGGCCCTCTTGTTCCTGGTTTGTTTTTACTGTTATATACCATTCACTGTTAATGTAGGGTAGTACTTACCTTTCTTTGCAGCCCCTTTTCATTTTGTCACATACTGAATTTTTGGTCAATTTTTGGGCCAGTCTAAGAATCTGGCCAGTATTTAATGCTCAGTTTCTATGGGAAAAAGGAACTCTGGGCTTTCTTAGCAACTGACAAATGTAATAATAGAATAGTGAGTAGTGGTGCCCAATTTTCTGATTTCTTCCGCTTTCTGACGTCCTGGAAGGTATATCATTTTTTAAGGTTTTGTGAAATAAGAAAAATAATCCTCAAAAAGAGTTCTGCTGTTATTTATAGAGTTTTTATATGCAGCGCTCCATGTTTCTCAAATGTCACAGTTGTCTAGAAGAGACTCCACAAAGAGTATTGTTGGTACTATTTTTTATTTTTTAGTAAATATTCAGTAGAAGGCTGAATCAGTGCCCCTTTAAAAATGGTTTCAGAATTGAGTCTGAGTCATCCTGGTTTTTCTTCTCTTACCCATTTGTTTTCCAGACAGAATGATTGAGTGGTTTCTTGACTGAGTGATTTCCAACCTTGATTCAAACTGACCACCTCATGCTAAGCCTGTAGTTTTGTTCTCTTAGCTACAGTGAGCAAAGTGAGAGCAGCTCTGGGGATGGGAATCCTTCAAAGATCATCATCATCAAAAGGCTCTGGTCCAATCTATAGCTGTCTATGACACTGTGCTGTGTTGCACTGTGCATTTCAGAAAGGCTGCTGACACTTCACAGTCAGTAATGAGTAAATATCCTAAGGACACAACATAGATAACATGTTACAGCGTGCAGAATCTGAAGTTTTCACCATTTGTGATCATTGAAACTTTTATTATTTTATTTACATGTATGCTGCACATTTCACCATATAAAAGCCTTTTGTTTATAATAACTTTGATTTATAAATCAACCTGCGAATAAGCAAAGGGCTAAATGATTACCCCCATTTTAAAGATGAGGAAGATGAGATTTAGAGGTAGAAAATAACTTGCACAAAGTACCAGATTAATAAATAATGGAGAAGGGGCTTGATACCAGCTATATCTTTTGATTCCAAATTGAGCATTCGTTCAGCTCAGCACCACCCCAGAGCTGTCATCCAGACGTGGTAAAATGCAGACATGGTGAAAATTACACGTTCTTCTTTAGCTGGATGTGCTCTTCCCTCCCGTCCCATGTAGCTATGTTGCTATTTTCTTGACTGGTCGTTAATTCCAAGTGATTATCACAAACTTATTGATCATGTAAATTCATTCTGTTTATCTTTTTAAAGAAGCTCTTCAAGAAGCCAATTATATATTTTTCTCTGAGTTATTTTTAAAATTATATGTTGTTTGCCTTTCAGTGGCAGGGCTATCCCAGAATTTCATCTCTGCACTCTTTTGTAGTCCTAAAATTCTAAGATGTGATTTTTAAAAGTTGACTATGTATTTTGCAGTCCAAGGAAAAGAGAAAAACACACTCATTATAAGACTGAATTGGTATTGGTGTTTGCTATATTTTTATAGATGTTACGTAGTTTAATATTTAAAATAATCTTTTGTAGGTAGATGCTACTATTGTCTTTTACAGATAATAATACAGACTTTATATCTAACTAATCTGTCTAGTTCACTTAGTAAATGTGGTAAGATTTGAACTGTATGTCTTTTTTCACCACCTACATTCACAGCGTGGGCTTTACTGCAGAAGTTTGGTATTCATAAAAGAAAGGTTTGAAGTCTAGGCCACTAGTATCAGAAAGCTACAAACAACATTTAATGGCTCATTAAAATTTTGCGAAAGGACTTCCAAATTAATGGGGCAAATGCAGATTTTTGAGTCATGCCTATTTTAAATGATCAAATTTGAATCTCACTATATTGTTACAAACATGAAATCAAATAATGGGTACAAAATATGACATGTAGTATGACCTCAATAAAACCAGTTGTCCATAGCTTTTATTTCTACAATGTGTCACTTAGAATGATCTTCATTTAAAGAAACAGGAAGTCCAACAAAATGTATCTAAGAAAAATTATCTCATATTACAAGAAGACCAAAGGTAGGCAATTCTGGGCACAATCAATTCAGGATTCAATAGCATTCCACGGACCCAGCATATGGTCACTCAAGACCTGAACAGAATTAGGATTAGCCAAGATTATACTAGCCAAGAAGGAGAGGATGGAGAATTAGTTCAAGTTCAGTGTTTTTTTCAGCTAAACAACAGTACAAGTTATTGTCCAGGCATGATAAAAGGCAGCAAAAATTATCATGTTCTCATGGGTTTTTTTGGGGGGGAGGATTTGCCTTTAGCTTGCTAGGCAAGCACTCTATCACTGAGCTAAATCCCCAAACTCCAATGTTCTTACTTTTTAACTAGATAAGTTAAATAATTGGATGGGAATGAGTGAGATAGGCAGTTATAATTGTAACTTAGCACATCTGAGAGAAGAGAGAAGAGAGTGGGGCAAAAATCTCATTTCTAGAGGGATAAGCAATGATTTTGGAAATGAATCAAGATGTGCACTCGAAATAGAATAATTTGAATCAGTTTGGGCTCAAGTGAAGGGCTCAATGACACATGACGAAGCCAGATACCAAGAACCAAGGACCCATCGTAGTTTGTGGCATTCTCTTTGAAGAAAGAGTTAGTCCTGAAATCCAGGGTGATAAGTGAGCATTTATACAAGATTCAGAGTGACTCTTGTTTCCATGTGGAATCCAGATTTTCTCAGTTCATACTGCTGTGCATGAACGCTGTCATCACACTGTGCTAAAGTAGCTTCATAAAGTGATGTCACCCTAATTGTCAAAACCAATGGTTGACTTCAGGACTTTTGATATTTACGTTCCTTATCAAGCACATTCTCTTACCTCATTTAATATACTTTTCTAGGGGAAAAGACTGTAACCTTTTTATGCCATGACAAGCCTTCCTGTGACTGTGTTTGAGCTTCTCTGGCCAACCTTTCTCTGTACCTTTCTAAGCTCCTTTTCCTTAACTATCTCATACACGATTGAGTTTCTGAGGTTTCTAGTCCTAGAAAAACTTTTTAAAATACACTTTTACTTAATGTGGTAGAGAAAACAACCTGTTCATTTATATGTGTGGTTTTAGATCTTCACGAGATCCCTTACTTGTTATTGAATATTTCTGACTATTAAATGGGCAGAAGTTTATAACAGGATAAGAGCATGCACTAAATTGTTGAAGAAAGAGAAGGTAGCCTTTCTCTTCTTTTATTTTTTGCCAACGTAAAACAGTCTGTTCTGTCCTCATATGTCAGTCCAGCAGCTGTCATTTTATTTGGAGTGCGGGCTTAAATCAATCGAAACTCATCAAAATCCTGTGGTAGTGTGGTGATGTAATATGCAGGAGTAGTATGCCAGAGGCTTCTCTGTTTAAAAAAATGAAGTAAGGCATGATTGTTGGCTGTTAACCTGACATATTTTGGCACCAAACCAAACCCAGCCTGGGGCCCTTGGAGGATTTGAAGGCTGTAAAAATTGTCTTAATTATGATATGCTATGCTCCATAGATACTTTCTTCTAGAGGATTTCGTGTAGTCTTACCTACAACCTCATGATTAGCCTCTGTGTGGTTATGTGGTACAGAAAACATTGACATTGGGGAAGAGCGAGGTAAGGAAGTAATTAACACACGCAGCAGCAACAGTGCCTGAAAAGTTGAAGACAGAAATTCTGCCTTCTTTGCTGTGACTGATGCAAGAACAGGTGGTTTAGTTCCATCTGTCCTGTTCCTGACACCCGCAATAGGTTATGGACTGTACAAGTGAGTGAATTTAACACTTTGTTGTGTGAAAGATTATGGAGCATAGTCGACATACATGGTCAATATTTAAATTTTAAAAATGTGTTAGGCTAAAAGATACATTAACATCAATTCCCCTTGAAATACTTGCTCTGGCTTTGAACACTCTGATTCCATCCTTCTTGCCACTTTCTGAAGCAGTTCTGGAAGTCTTCTTTTGTGAGTGTCTTTAATGGCTCCTTTGATGTTCTGATTCAATTACAAATGTTAATGGCAATTTCTGTCAAAGAAAACATTGCCATGTGTTCTCATCCACCTTATTTTCCAGATGTATCAGCAAGAGACTTATGAATCTTCCCCAAACTCAAAATAACAGGAAAGGTAAATGTTTTGAAATGATTTGGGACACTGAAAGAGCCACAACATTACAACAAAAGACACTTAGGAAAGAAGATTTCCAGAACTTTAGAAAGTGACAAGAATGATGGGAATGGCAAATAAATACATGAAAAAGTGTTCAACATCACTAGTCATTCAAGAGATGCAAATCAAAACAATGTTAAGAATTCAGTCTCACTCCAGGAAGAACAGCAATTATCAAAAAATCAACCATTAACAAATGCTGGCGGAGCTGTGGGGAAAAAGGTACCCTCCACTGTTGGTAGGAATGTAGACTGGTCCAACCACTGTGGAAATCAGTGTGGAAATTCCTCAAAAAACTACAACTAGAGGTTCCATTTGATCCAGCTATTCCTCTACTGGGCATCTTTCCAGAAGAATTAAAATCATAGTACCACAGCGATATAGGCACAACCATGTGCATAGCAACACAATTTGTAATAGCTAAGTCTTGGAAACAACCTAAATGCCCAACAACTAATGAATGGCTAAAGAAGATGTGGTTTTTCTACATAATGGAGTACTACTCTGCCATAAAAAAGGATAAACTAGAGACATTTGTAGGTAAATGGATGTACGTTGAGAACATACTCTGTAATTTAGAGCTGCGCCTACTCATGGACTTAGAGAGTTTCACTAGATAATGAACGTGATATGTAAGATCTGACATTCTATGTGGTACAATTTACCATACTATTTGATATGTGGTTATTAAATGTTAGTTTTTCATTACAATTACTAATAAGTATATTTAGAGAAAATTGTTATGTAACATTTTAGTAGTAATAACAAATATAAACATTTCTTAGCAAAGCAACTCTGCATAGAGAATTTCTTAGGTGAAGAAACTTTAAAAAACTTTAGCTGAGATGAAATCTTTAAACAAATTTTGTTAGAAAATTCCTTTCAGCTCAAATCTGGTCTGTTTTCTAGTGCTGTTGATTCTCATTTTATAGGGTCCTCTCTCTGGCCTGGGCATTCGTACTTTCTCTCCTCAAGGGGAAGCTGTCTTTGGGTTAATCATTTATTCCCTTTTCTAGCCTCTGCCTTTCTGCCTGTCTGTCTCTCTCTCTCTCTCTGTCCTCCCTTCCCCAGTTCATTCTCTATCTTGTTGACAGATAAAGTTTTCAATTCTGATCACGTTATTCTCTTGCACATGAACTATGAACTTTTGGAATTTTCTGTACTGTATGTATGAGATAAAGACCCAGCTTCATTTTTTTTTTGTTTTGTGGATATCCCATTTTATCAACACTATTTATTGAAGAGACTATCATTTTCCCATTTTGTGTTCTTGGCATCCTTGATCAGTTGACCATTTAATCATAAATTTTTTCTAGGTTCTTTATTTCTTTTATAGGTTTATACATTGCCTTTTTTTCGATACTATACTGTTCACTCACTGTTGCTTTGTAATATATTTTGATATCAGGATATGTGATTCCTTCAGCTTTATTCTTTTTCCTCAAGATTGCTTTGACTATTTGGGGTCTTTCTGATTCCATTTGAAGTTGAGGATTGTTTTTCCTTTTTTTGTAAAAGCTTCTCACTGACATTTTGATGGGTGTTGTGTTGAATCTGTGGATTACCTTCGGTGGTGTGGATATTTTAACAGTATTAATTTAAGTCTTTCAGTGTGTAAATAAAGCATGTCTTTCCATTTATTTGTGTTGCTTTTAGTTTCTTTCATTAATGTTTTATGATTTTCGGGGTATAAGTCTTTCAGCTATTCAGTTAAGTTTATTCTTGAGTATTTTATTCTTTTTGATGCTAATGTAAGTGGGATTGTTTTCTTTATTTCCTTTTTGAATAATTTATTATTTGTGTATAAGAATGCAATTGTGTGGATGTATGTTAATTTTGTATCCTACAACTGAATACAGTTCTAAAAGGTTTTTGCGAGAGCCTTTAGGATTTTATGTATAAAATCACATCATCTGCAAACAGAGATAACGTTATTTATTTATTTATTTTTTGGTGCTGAGGATCTAACTCAGTGCCTTGCGGTTGCTAGGCAAGCACTCTACCTCTTGAGCTAAATCCTCAGTTACTTTATGTCTTTCTTTGATTTTTGTATCCCTTTTTTTCTTATGTAACTGCTTTGTCTGAGACTTCTAGTTTTGTGTTGATTATTGTGATGAGACTATGCATCCTTGTCTTGTTCCTCATCTTAGGGGAAGAAATTTTTTTTTTTAACCACTGTATGATGTTAGCTTTGGACTCATCATTTATATCTTTTGTTATGTTGAAGAAAATTCCCTATATACCTAGTTTGTTGAGAGTTTTTGTTATGAAAAGACGTTGAATGCTTTTTTGTGCATGTATGGAGATGATCATTTGAATTTTATCCTTCATTCTTTCAGTGTGGTGTATCACATTAATCGATTTGCATGTATTGAACAATCCTTGCGTCCCCAAGTTAAAGCTCACTTGGTTATACACTGTAATGTAGAATACTTGCTGCTGTAAAACTGCTAGAAGAAAGCATGAGGGAAAAGCTGCTTGATATTGGTGTTGACAGTGATTTACTAGATATAATACCAAAAGCATAAGCAACAAGATCAAAAATAGATAACTGGAACTGCATCAAACTGGCTTCTACACTCCGAAGGAAACAATAACAGAGTTTAAAAGTGACCTGTAGATAGGGAGAAATGCTTATAAACCATGTATCTGGAAAGACAGAGGTCCCTAACCTTTTTGGCACTAGGGACTAGTTTCATGGAACAGAATTCTTCTACAGATGGGGGTGGAGGGATGATTTTAGGATGATTCAATGACTTTACATTTATTGTGCACTTTATTTCTATTTTTATTACGCTATGATATGTAATTAAATAATTATACAACTCGGCGTAATGGAGAGTCAGTGGGAACACTGAGCTTGTTTTTTTGCAACTGAACAGTCTCATGAGAGGGTGATGGGAGTTAGTAACATCTGAAGTGTGTTGCTTATGTCCAGTGTACTCCGTGATCTTGTTGTGATTACTGTCACTGCAGAAAACCCTGGTTCACAAAGATAGGTTGTTGGAAATAGAAGCAGGCTTTTCAGTACTTTTGTGGCAGTCTCAGGATATTCTTTCTTGACTTTAATCCAGAATGTGTAGAGATTTGAAGTTGTCTCAAACATGCTTTTAAGTTTGCTTTCATTTCCAGTAACAAGAAGTTGATCCTTTTCTAGCACAGACAAGGTTGATTCACCTGACTTTTTTGCAAATGGGTGGTGGGTCCATTCCTTCCTAGTTTAGGGGCCTTTTGTGGTTAGGAAGTCATGCTCAAACTCTTTTGAAAGCTGAGATAGATAGTCGTGACTAACTGGGAGAAAGAAGGCCTTGGCTCAGTCTTTTTCGAAATTTCTGCTGATGTTTTAAATATGTCAAAAATCCCAATGCTTAGTCATCACCCCCGTAATTCCAGTTTGACTTTGACTGCAGCCACTTTATTTACCAACTTTAACACAATCGTTGTTCTGCTTTGAAGTGACAGCTTTAGTTTGTTGAGCATGTTGAGTATGTCTAAAGAATAAACAGGTTTTGCAACCCAATCTGTGTCACTGATATCTGCCAGTGGTGATTGTTTTTTTTTAAAATAAATCTCTGGGGTGGCTCTCATAAATCAAAAACTCTGGCCAGTGATTTCCTTCAGAAAGCAATCTCACTTCTGTGTGTAAGAGAAGACTTTGTATGCTCTGTGTCCATCTCTTCACAGGGCTGTGCAAACTGACATGAGTTAGGGCATACGCTTTACTGTGGTTGATAATTTTCACACATCCTGCAAAATATTGTTAAGTTCAGGGGCCGTATTTTAGCTAGCCAGCATTTCTCCGTGGATGAAACAGTGCAGAGACTCACAGTCAAAAACGACCTCTTGGGCCTGAGTCCTGAAAACCACCTAGTCATAGCAGCTGCTCTGTCCTTGCATATACCAATGCAATATGCCTGATTTAATTTTCTCTATATTTAATTATTCAAAGATTTGAATAGTTCAGCAGCTGTGGTGTTGGTTGGCAATAAAAGTGCACATAACATATCCTTAAACACATCCTCCTGAAAAATGTAACACATTAAAAACAAGCACCGTTGCCTTATTGTCAACATCGGTAGACCTATCAACCTGGATTTTGTATCATAGTGACTCCTAAATCTGCTCTAACAATTGTGCCTTGATATCCTGTGCTGTATCAGCAATTCATTAGTCATGTACTAACCAAAAGAGAAAGATACGCCACCTTTGGAACTGTAGTCTTTCCTAAAAGTTCATGACAGATATCCTTCGAAGGAGGCAGAATCAATTCCTCGCCAGTAGTAAAGGGCTACTTAGCTTTAGCAATGTGGTTAGCCAGTAAAAACTGTGCCTTCCATGTAGACACATTTGATGAAGTGATGGCCTTCAGTAGTTACTTCTGTTCTTCCTGTTCATGTTCTCTTTTCTTTTGACACACTCCAAAGGCTTGTCTTTGAATGCAGGGTGCCTGGTCTCCATGTGGGAAAGTAATTTTCAAGGCTTTGTGACTTCCTTGGATAGCTAGTTGCTACACATTATAAAAAACAGACTTGGAGAAAGTGAGTTACCTGTTGCAATGATCCTCTAAGTTAAGTAGGAGTCTCAGTATCTTCTTTTAAATGAAGTTTTCTTTTTGTTGGCAGTCTTAGAGTCTGAGGGTTTTCCCCCTTCTCAAGGCTTTCTCCAGTGATGTTTGTTTTTTACTTATTTTGCCTGTGTTAGCTTGTGGCATTACCAAAACTGTGACTGAGACAAGTGCACAGTGTGGAAACAGGTGCAGACTGATGTGGTAAATAAAGCAGTGGACAGGCCACATGTGGGCAAAACTGAGGGTCAGATTCTGACTTCAGAGGCAGCTCAACTGTGATTTGCCCCTCACGAATAGGGTTTTGATTTGAGTCTGCAGACAGTTATTTATTGTGGTCTGTGTGCAGGCAAACCTCTCTGCTAATGTTAATCTGCGTTTGCAGCCTGTCTCCAGGGTTAGGATCACAACCTCAGCTCCATCTCACACCATCAAGCATTCGATTCTCACAAACTATGTCTCTCAGAAGTGCCAGTCACAGTAGGATTTGTGCTCCTGTGGAAATCTCATGCTGCCACTGATCTGACTGGAGGCAAAACTCAACTGCTGAACTCATTCATGGATGACTCCACTGATAAGGACAGCATCCCCATGACGCAGTCACCTTCCAAGCACATGAGGCTTTTGTGGAGAAGCCCAGATGTGAACCATAACATCCCTATAGCTTCACAGGAATAAACAAATAACTTGCTTTGAAAAGAGGCAAAAGATTTGCAAAGACATTTCTCAAGGAAGGCATACAAATGACAAATTTGATGAGAGGCTCAACATCTCCAATCATCTGGGAACTGCAAATCTAAACCTTAGTGAGATACCACCTCACACCTGTTAGCAAGTCTGGTTATGAACTCAACAAAAGATAAGTGAATGTGAAGGAATTTGAACACTTTTAGTGGGAATGTAGAATGGTGCTTTACGTGGCAGTGTTTTGTACATCAGTTGTATTGTTCAGCTTTCGCATGGCTGGGAAAAATACCTGTCACCTACAGCTTACAGGAGAGGCTGCTTTTGCTCATGGTTCAGAGGACTCAGTCCATGGTCATCTGGCTCCAGGGCAGGAGCATCACAGTAGAAGGGTTGGAGCAAAATTTTTATGTCATAGAGGCCAGGAAGCAAAGCACAAGGGAAGATCATCAGCAAAAGATACAAACTCCAAAGGCACATTGCCACCTCCTCACCGTACATGCAGCTGTGAACATCAGTGAATCTAATCACCTCTCCAGGAGTCTCTTAATCCAGTCAAATTAACAATCAAGATTAACTGGTAATCAATTATACATCAATAAAGTTATTTTAAAAAGATTTTTTTAATTAAAAGAGTACTGTATAATCCTTGACCGGCCAAACACAGCCCTCAACACCCCTTCAATGCTGCTGTGTTTTCAGCTTTACCTCCTACCGTTCTTCACTATCACTGTGATTTAATCAAATGTGTGTAACTGTTCTCCTGGGTCTGTGCATTGCCTGCTTCATCTCACATGGTTTCTTCTGTCTGGAATGCCATGATTTTTGGTTATGAAATTAACCTATTGTTCTACTTTTTAGTCCAAACACACCTAAATTAATACTAAACAATAACAATTTCTTTTCCAAGTCCCCATAAAAATAAATCTCCAATTTTCCTCAGTAATTGATCAAAATGTTGAGCAACTTATATATTTACATTTCGTGGGCTGAAGCCTTAGAGCAGCTAGTACATGCACATCGAATACATTTTAAATGGCACTCTGGTCAATAGAGTTGGCATAAGCTTCAACACAGTGTATCATTTCTTTCCATCGCAAGACCTGGCCTTGTATGCAGCACATGCAAATAAATTATGACTCTTCACTCAGTTTTATAATTATGACCTTCAAAAACACCTGTACCTTGTTCCTTTGCGTCTGTGTATCCACCCTTGCCAGTCATTGTATTCCCAGAGCAAGCACAAAACCTGAAAAATTAACTTACTATTTGTTTAGTCAATGCATAAATGAACATGTAAAAGAAAAGGAACCTTACATTGATGAGTTTAATGAGCAGAACTATGTAAATTATCTGATGACAAAAAATTAAGAAAACTTTAAACATAAAATTTCTGAGGAAGTGACTACTTTGACACACAGAATCACTACTTTTATCGCGCTTTATCTTCGCAAAGGCTGTATCACATACTTACTAATAAACCAGTGACCCTTTGTAACCCATGCAAATTAATATTGCCTGCAAGCGTAGTGTAAGAGTAAACTATGTAAGACCTGAAGAATATTGGGCAGTGAATCTAGATAACAAGTTAAAGTGTTTGACCTGATACTGTATGAAAATGTGTTAAAAAGATCTCACACAAGGGATAGTTCACAGTTTAATTTTTGTCTCTTTTCATACCCAAATACATGTCCTCAGTGTTAACTACCTATTGATTTAGAAAAGTGATATGGATTTAGAAAATATGCATGTTAAATTGGAATGAATTAGACTCCAGCTATATATATCACTTGTTCACTACAGGAGAGAAATTCACAAATCATGGAACTGTCTTGAAATGCCCATTTTACTAAAACATGGAAACCTGTTTTTCTGTTAAATAGGCTCAGGAAATTCTTACGAAATTTAACTTCTATTGTCACTCATCCCGTTTTAGGGGGAATATCCTTTTTTTCTTAAATAAGCTTTAACAGTACAGTATCTAAATGCAAGTTTTCAACATTTAACGTATTAATTTAGTTTTATTAACTTGATTGTTAGAGCAGTAGGAAGTAGTATTAATTATAAAAGACAAAGGAGAAAATAGTATCTGAAGTATCCAAAAGTCAGCCTGAATAGAGAATTGATAATGTGACTAGGATGCAGATACTGGCACTTATTTGCTGTACAATTCTGTGCAAGATACTTAACAATTATATTCTTCAGTTTCCCCACCTATAAGTTAGGAATAATAATAAATAGATCCTGCCAGGCTGTATTAAAAATTGCACGAGATAAAATGAATGTTTAGTACTTTTCATTATTGGCTACGGCAGAGGTTTGTTATTCAGCCTCATTTTGCATCACAGAAGTATAATCTTGACATAGTTAATTGCTTTTGAAAAATACTTTTAAATGACTTTAGCTTTTTTTTTTTTTTGGTGCTGGAGATTGAAGTCAGGGCCTTGCATTTACTAGGTGAGCACTGTACCACTTGAGCTAAATCCCCAACCCTAAATGACCTTAAATTAAAAAAAAATATTTTCTATGTTTTATAGTTTGTATTTTCCTTTTTGTTCACTTTTTAAAAAACTTTTTTGTTAGATACCTATTATCTCCAGGGCAAAACAGTGCTGGTCATTATAGTCAAAGGTAAATAAGATCTGGGCCCTACTGTATTTCAGAAGTTGACAGCCCATAGAGATTCACAATTACTCTACTGTATGAAACTGGAATGAACAAAATACAAGTGAGACACATTTATCCTGGCTACTGACTTATCTTAGTTACTTTTTTGATACTGGGACCAAATACCCACAGATTAAAAAGGAAAGGTTTATTTTAGATCACAATTTGTAGAGGTTTCAATCCATAGTTGGCTGGCTCCAAAGTAAGGCAGCATGACAGAAAGGCAAGGCAGAGGAAAAACAGTCCATGGCAAGGCAGGCAGGAAGCAGCAAAGCAGTGAGATTTCTGGACGTTCATCCCGTCCAGGCTACAAATTTATTGGATGGTGCTACTCACACCCAGGGTGGGGCTTACTCTTATACACACCCAGAAATTATGCTAAGCCAGTCAGTGGACTAATTTAGTTATCACATACTCTTAATCCATATTCACGCACCCTAGATCCAGCCATCTCCAAAAAGCCCTACTTTTAAGCACACGAGGCTTTGAGGGGACATCTCCAGATACAAGCCATGATATTCCACCCCTGCCCCCCGAAAGACTCATGCACATCCTTTTATGCAAGAGTTGCCAAAGTCCTGTCAGTTTCAGCATTGCTGAAAAGTCGAAGTCCAAAGTCTCCTCAGAGCTTTAAAGCACACTCTTAGCTGCAAGCCCCTGTACAAATGAAAAGAAAGTGAAATACTTCCAACAGGCACAAATAGGGCGATAGAAAAGAATGGGACTAAAGTGAGACCAAAACCCAGTGGGGCAAACATTAGATCCTGTAGTTTCAAGTCTACACCTAGGCGTCTCTGTGGTAAAACGTGAACTCCAAAGGGCTTGGTTGATTCTGTCCTGTGGCACTGCTGTTGATTGTACTCCTCATGGCTTCTCTCATGGGCTGGATTTGCTCCCTCCTTGTGGCTTTCCTCAGATGATCCATGCTTCTGGCTTCTCCAACCTTCCAGGGTCTCCACTGCACCTTTTGCTTCACACTCACAGCTTCGCACACTGCCCTCTCAGGGACACACTGCCTGACCTCTCAGACATCTTCTGAAATCTGGGGGAGGGCCCTTCTGACCCCACATCTCTTCCATTCTGCATGCTCTGAAAACCAGCACCATGTGGATGATGCCAGGGTCTGCTGCCAGCTAGAGCAATGGCCAGGCTTCCTTCTCTCGTGGTTGTAGGGGTCAGGTGCTTGGATTGCTGAGCATGATGAATCCTGTTCCAAGGAACAGATTCCCTAGGTCACCACCATTCTGGACCACGGTTTTCTGGGGCTCTCTTCTTAAAGCAGTCTTCCACCTTTGAGGCTACAAAGGGTGGAGTCCTGCTAATTCTTGTGTTGCTCTTGGGCCATCTTTTCTATTGTCCAGTTCCAAAGTTCTAGGCTTTTTAATGCCTCTCGTCAGCAGCCAAGTTCGCTGTTCCATCTTTGCAGGCTGCAGCTTTACTACAGCTTTCTTTCTGGTCAAACTCAAAACTTTTAAAATCATTCTGCTGGGACTTCTGCTCTTGGTTCTCAACATAGATCTGGTGAAAAGCACCCAATAGTAGCCATGCTACTACCTTGACATTAGACTGCCTTGAAATTTCTTCCACTGGATTTAATCTCAATCTCCTGCAATGTCTCTGGACATGAGCAAAATGCAGGCACATTTTCTGCCGAAATATAAACTAATCTGTGGACTCATTCAGTGGCACACACTTTTGATCCATGTTCACACGCCCTAGATGCAGCCACCTCCAAAAATCCCCACCTTTGAGCATGGGAGACTTTGAGAGGGCCCTTCAACGTATGTGCAGCAAGTGTCCTGAGGCAGACCAGTAAATTTATTAAATTTCTGGCTTCATTGAACTAATAGTCCAGTAGGGTAAGAAATAGTCAAAACATAAGCAAATAAGTAATGTAAACTGAGGCCCAGGTAAGTGCTATGGAAAAAAAAAAACCTAGCTTTAAAAGTCAGAGTGTGACTGAGTTACTGTTTTAGAAAGGATGGGTAACAAGGGCCTTTGGAAGGAGGTAACAGGGCTGCAAAGGTCATGCAGTGAGGAGGCAGCCTTGCATAGTGTTAGAAGAAGGGCTGGGGACGTAGCTCAGGGGTCCCCAGTACCTTCAAAAATATTAAAATGAAAACATTACAGTCTGAGAAGACTTCCTGACAGTTAATGTAGGTAGAAATGCTTCAAGTTGTTGTAAAACAGGAAAGAAAGAAAGGAAGAAAGAAGAAAAAAAGAAAGAAAGAGAAAGAAAGAAAGAAAGAAAGAAAGACAGAAAGAAAGAAAGAAAGAAAAAATAAATAAAAGGCAGTGAGGCCAGTACAGTAGTCTTGGTGGAGCCCTTGGAGAAGAGTGGTTTGAAGTAAATTGAAAGTACATTGCTTAATTTCAGAGTCACAAAAGGATGTAGAGTAAAGAAAGGGTATAATCCAAGTTTCCTTTTTTTTTTTTTTTTGTTTTGGTGGTGCCGGGGATCGAACTCAGGCCCTTGTGCTTACAAGGCAAGCACTCTAATCACTGAGCTAAATCCCCAGCCCCCTCCAAGTTTCCTTTTGGTGACAGTCTTTTGGAGCAAAATGGACGCTGAAGGAAGGTTTTATGTTTTTCCCTGGTTTTGATCTTGCTGTTGAAGACCTGAGATTTCCACACTGTGAGACTAGGAGAGGGGGGTTGATGCCCTCTTCTATTTCCTGATCACTGTCCTAGCTATGGAGTTTCTCCACACCATCTCCTCGACCATTGTACATTTCAGATACAACTCACTGTAGTAAAATAATACACCTTTCCACTGATTTTTAGTATAAATCAGAGCCTTCCTTTATTTCTGCCTCACCTTCAAGGTGGTTTTTATCATTGTCTAAGCCTTTGACTCTTCTGCCATTATTGACATTTAACTATGTCAAATGATGAGGCATGTGGCATCCCAGCTTAACCTGCATCTCCACTGTTAGATAACAGAACGTACTGTCCTTCGATGTAAAACTTTAATTTGCAAAAAAAAATTGAGCAACAAGACATCTTAAAATATCATCAATATTTTGATTAACTTTATGTATTTTGTAGTGGTTTTCTTCCTCTGTTCTATTATATGTATTTCATTCAACATTGCTACCAAGCACAGGGGGTGTTGTGCTAGTGTGGGACCACCTAGTTATGTGATGATGTCGCTGTCGTCAGGGAATAGTTGTTTTCCTTAGTAATTTCTTAGGAAGAGTGTGACAACACATAAATGTTTCCTGAGGTTTGGTCAGAGATACATACACACATGCAATTCCTTCCTTCCTTCCTTCCTTCCTTCCTTCCTTCCTTCCTTCCTTCCTTCCTTCCATCCATCCTTTTTTTCTTTCTCTCTGTCTCTCTCTCTTCCTTCTTCTCTCTCCCTCTCTCTCTCTGTATATGCATATTGTCTGTGTATATATGTATATACACATGTGATTTTTGTGTGTATATCTCGTGTTATTAAATAATTACTATTTATCCATCTCTTTGTGCCAAGTATTTCCCTGACAGGATTTATGCCCTTCAATAATTCACATTTTAGAGATTAAGAAGCTTTGAGACTAACTGACCCAAAATCAGTAGATGAAAAAATAGGAACCAGAATTCAAGTGCAAGTCAGTATGACCTCAAAGCCCATATACCTTCCCCAGATAGCACTGTTGTGAGCAAAATGTGGAATGTGTTTGATTGCAAGGAAATTTACTTCTAAGAAAAGCAAACCAGGCTTAGAAGTTTTCACCATCAAAACCATATTTCTCTCAAGTCACTTAGCATTTCTCCAGGGATTCCAAGTAAAGAGAGAGTTAGTTCATCTTCAGTGAACACATATGGATATTTACATCGTTGACTTCATTTTTGAGTATTGTACAATAATCTGCGTTTTCTTCTCTTTGTGACTCTGTTGCTTCCCTATAAGTGAAAGTTTGCAAAATGCTGTTAAATCACATTCAATGCAATACTCCATCCTCAGGCTTTTGCAAGCTTTTGTAAAACTCTAGTGATCTGGGTGAAAAAGCCCTGGCTGGCGGTATAGCGAACAGATGAGCTCACCCTTGGTATGCAAAGCTGCCGAATTAGCTGGTTAAACAGGCTGCTGAGGTAATTACACTGTCTGTTTTGTGACACATTACACCGGTGCACTTGGGATTAACCTGTTCTCTTGCGTCTACTTCTGATCAGTTTTTTAGACAGCCTTTTATCTGATGAAGGAGCACAGACATCAAAAGAGAAAGGGGCGTGGGTGAAAAGAAAGGACTCACATAAAGCTGAAGAGTTAAAATTTCTATTTAAATTGCTGAACATATACCCCTTATTTCTATAACTTTGCTTGCTCTCTGGAGACCTCTGCTGGAATTTATAGGTATAAGAGTATTATATTTTCCTTTACGGTTCAGTGTTTGCATTTTACTCTATTGTAAAGTCAGTAGGTGATTTAAAAATGAGATTTCAGTGTCATGTCATACACATGACACTTTAACCACAAAGCTGTACTTGAATTTTAAGTTTCAGAGGGCATAATAATGCTAGATACAACCTGATAGTCAATCAACACGTATTTATTTATTCTTTTATGAAGAGCCTATAATGGGGGTAGCAATTATTAATTCCAGTTTATTTTGTGTATTTTGTTAATGATGTCAAGGTTCAAGTGGAATTATTCATTTTGAAATTAAATGTGGCACATACAAAGAAGAAAAACTTACCCTGAAAGATTTTTAATGGGCCTTTAGTTCCATATCATTATACCAAAGCGGAAAAATTATTTAGACCTTCTGATTATGTGGAAATGTAGCAAACATAAGATTTCATCCTCAGTGATAATTTAGATAAAGAACAATTAAGGGAATAAATAGAAATCCTACTCATTAACAGCCCCTGGCAACTCAAATTGAATTTAACCAACTATTGAGCCTCTGGCTACAGGGAGATGCAATTTAAAGCAGGTATAATAGATTTTAACAACTAAAATTTGTTTGTCACACTGTACCAACTAAGATATTAGTTAAATGGGGCAAGAAATTTCCCTTCATGTTAATGAACATCAAATTTAACTCCTGCTTTTTTTTTTTCCCCTGAAATAGCTGTGCTTGACTTGATATTCCAGCACTCAAACGAGGTTCTTGCTTGATGTTTAGCTCACTGAATATGTATCCTTTAGATAGTTCCAGTTTGTTTGATGGGAGGTGGTTCTGATGAAGCAGGGAGAAGGGAGGTAGGGGAGGGGAAGGAGAAATAAACAGAACTAAAATGCAGTATGTACCAGTTGCCTGTAATGTATGCATTCAATATGTATTGTAAACATGTAGTATAAAAAATACTTTAAAAACATCGGTGTATTTCCTCCCTATAAAAAGGCCTACAATATAATACTTTATATAAAGGCACTACCAACTTCATTTGTAAATGCATATAGCAGTGTCATAGTATCATATCGAAAAGTAATATGTTTTCATATTTTTTATAAATTGTCATCAGGCGAAATCTGTGTTCACCATTTTCACTTGAGTCAGTTCTCATTGTTCTAGGTCTGGTTTGCTTTGTGTTCACTGTTTAAATGCAGACAAAAGTGGGGAAAAAAGAATTGTATGTTTTTATTATCTCAGGAATTTTAAAAATCTGTCTTTATGACTTGAGTCCAAATATCTCTTAGTACATAGTCAAAATTTTATGATAAAACAAAAACAAATTACAGAGATAACTTTATAAGATAAACTTATTTTCCCAGTTATTGAGGAAAAAGTGATTTTTTTCTCTTAAACTTTTAAAAGTATTTTTGAATGGACAGCTATGAATTATATTATAGCTATAGTCAATCAACACATTTATTTTATGAAGAATCTATGATAGGGCAGCAATTATTAATTCCAGTTTATTTATTTTGTGCATTTTGTTAAAATAAATATATAAACTTCGAGTGGAATTATGTATTTTGAAATTGAGTGTACCCAGACACCAAGACTAAAGGTGATTAAAATAGTATTTCTATTTTCCAAATTTTTTGTTTGATTAATCAGTTTGGATATGCACAAGTATTAGTGTACTTGTAGCATGAATGGATATTTTCTGTTAATCCAGTGAGAATGAGTAAAAATGATAGTTTTCTGAAGCATTTACTACGGACCAGTAAAATGCTAAAATCTTTACATATGCAGCCTCATTTAATCCTTCCAATGAGCCAATAAGAATGTGTTTATTACCACATTTTACAGATGAAGATATGTGGCCGAGAGATCTTAAATAACTTGCTCCTATTAGTATGGCTCATGAGTAGCAAATCCTACCTGGAAGCCCAGATTCTTTCTCCTCCAAAGCCCAAGGTGAGCACTGTGGTACACTACTTCTAGAAAACACACAGCATTAAGGAACAGTCCTGGGAGACCTGAGGGGAAGGGTCTCAGGACCTAAAATCCACATGTGCTCAAGTCCCTTGTACAAATAATCTATGCAGTTCTCTTATATACTTTATCTCCAGATGATAATATCTAATACATGTAAATGCTGCATCAATATTTGTGATATTGTAGTGTTCAGAGCATAATGTCAAGAAGAAGAGTCTGGACATGTATAGTGTGGACGCGATTATCTTTCTCCTAAATATCTTCAATCTGAGGTTGGTCAAATCTGTGGATGTGGAACTCAGAGATTCCAAGGGCTGACTGTACTCTGTACAGATGCTTCTTGTGCTGGTTGGGTAGGTTTTTATGTATTCCTTAGAATGGGGACTAGCCTGGTGTTCAGGGTAGTAGAACTAAGATTAGGTGTTTAGCTTCCAGTCTTGAATGAACCCCATGGTCTTTCCTTCTCCTTTAGTGGTGCTAGTGGTGCTAGATTACATGTTCAAATGCCTAAGTACAATTTCTATAATATAAAATGCATACAGAGCAGTCTTTGGGAGGATATTTTGACAGGTGACTCAAATAAAATACCTTGTGTTTGAATTCCAGTGTGCCACTAAAGCAGCTGTGGAAAAAGTAAGGCATTTTGTAATAATGCTGAAATTCTATTTTCTCATGCGATCTATGGACATACTAATATAAAACATACACTAGGAAGTAGCTGTGAAGGTTAAGCATGACACTTCAGTGTCTAGCATATAAGAAGTGCAAATAGGTTCTCCTCTGTTTTTTCTATAATAGTAAATTTTGGGAAACTCAGTGTGCACGCATGCTACAAATAGGCATGAAACAGTGAAGACTGCTGCAAAACCGCCCTGGACAAAATGCTGTCCTGGATTTCAGGAACGGTCTTGTCAACTCAGAATAGACTTTCAGGAGGAACATATGGGGGGGAGAGTCAGACTTGAGATGAGCCTTGAATGATAAGCAAGAAGGTTTATATAGTTTGAGAAAGGGACTCATTTTATTCGAGAAGACACACTAGCTGAATTGCTTGCGTGTAATAAAAGTCCAATCCAGTTACAAAAATATCATTCCAGTGAAAAGCTTTAATGAGATTTCTGCACCCCAGCAGATGACCCACTTATTTAAATACCACACAATATTCAATACTACAGAATTCCTTGATGACACAATTTAGTCAATCTCTGGCAATTGGATGTAATTTAATCAGCATAGAAATTGAGAACATTTATAGTCAGCATATTGCCATTTGGGTTAGCGTTTTCCACTAGCCCAAGTCTGGTTTCTTGTCCTGGCCTCTGGTCCTCAGCCTCCTCTTGCTTTTCTAGAAAGATGTTTCTGTGCTTTTACCTCTTGTGCTCTGAGACCACTTTTGCAAGCAGACCATACAGTGGCTCGCCCTGTTTGCTCTGTCGGCTCTTACCTTAATCTCTGCAGAGGCAGCGTTACTTTCCTTCAGATTTATTGGTGGTTGATGTGATTAAATTTGTTCACATAGTCCTTTGTGAGTCATGAACAGTAAAAGTGCAACAAATATGAAACATCTGTCATTTACGTTACAATCTGGGCACTTTTATACGCTCTTGGTAGGAGCGTACTTAGCTGTGGCCTTTTAGGAGGGAAATATGTCAATGACTTTCAATTCTCATAGAATTTGGCACTCTCTATATAGATATACTTTCCACCTGTCCATGGAGGAAAAATGGGAAGAAGCTAAGTATCCATCAGGATAGGCCTAGGAGGATTAGTTGAGATATAGCCATGCTAAAAACTGTCATGTAGTCATTAAAATGAGTTAGGTGTGTATGTGTCAATATGGAAAGACTGATAAGATACACTGTTAAACAGAAAGAAAGGAAATTTCAGAACAGCATGTACCCATTTGGGATAGCAGTTGACCCAGCACTATTTATTGAAAGACTATTCCTTTTTCAGGTGCATTACATCTTCACCTTTATCATAAACCAAGACTGAATATGTATGTGTCTGTGTTTCTGGACTCACTATTCTCTTCCATCGGTCTACTATTCTACCCTTGTGCCAATACCGTAGCTATTCTTTACTCTTTGTATTTTTCGTACCAAATTTTAAATCAGTCAATTTGAATTCCACACATAACACTTACTCATTTTAAAATTTAGATTACATTGAATTTTTTAATTTCCAGGAATTGACATTTTAACAATGTTGAGCCTTCCATACTGTGACTACAGTATATCCTTGCTGAGGCAGGAGATTAGGGCATAGCCAGCCACCTGGGCAAGTGGGCCTGACCCGCCAATCACAGAGTTCAGAACACATGCCCAGAAAAACAGTTCCAAGCCCCACACCTGGGACTAATCAGAAAATGCTGTCCTCAAGTCTTCTGCCCCGCCATCAAGCAGGTTTTTGATAGGATGGCCTACATCTGACATCAGCCTGAGAAGTGGTAGGAAATAAAAGATGGCATCCATTAGCATCATGGCTACTGTTAGCGCTTTCAGTGGCCTGCTCCATACTCTGCCAAATGTACTTCTTTTCCTGCCTTGAATTGGCCCACACTCTGTAGTACTATTTCTTTTCCTACCTTTTTAAAATGTAAAACCTTGCTACATTGTTTCCTGTCCAATTCTTTGTTCAGGACAGTAAGAACCTAGAAAGAAATCTCTAGAAAGAGCCTATAGCACCCCAGAAACCCAGTAACATTTCCATTCATTTACGTCTTTCTAAATTTTTCTTAATATCATCTTACAGTTTTTTAAGAATAAGTGTTTTACAGCTTTCATTAGATGTATTCCTAGGGTTTTGTTTTTGGTGCAACTTGTAAATGGTACTCGTTTTATGTAGTCCCATTAACCATTACAAATTTTTGGAGAAATTTCTGATCATCAAAAGACACAATTAAAAGAATGATAAGAAAAGACATATCGTGCTTGCATGTAACAGTAAAAGTGTATACGTGGTCCTGCAAAACATAACAAGATGACAGATAATCCAATTTTTTAATTGGCCAAAATGGAACAGTGTTCTCCAAGAGGATATCTAAAGGGCCAATAAACATATAAAAATTCATCATTAGGAAAATGAACATTAAAAATCAGATTTTCCACTAATAGTCTTCTTTCTTGAACAAAAAGATCAGTTTCACATTTACTCATGTAGGTTTTCAGAACAGGCAATAGTTCAAAAATGGTTTTCCATGATTTCGACGGTCTAGAACAGTAGTGGTGAACCTGTCGCATGCGTGCCACAGCGGGTTGTTTGTTATCATTGAATGCTCTAAAGGTTCGCTATCACTGATCTAAAGTCGGCAGGAAGATTTAGAGAGTATGGTAGCCTGATCCCTATAAAGTAGCTGAAATCACATTGAAATTCTAAAATTTCTACTTGCTGCTTACTTTGCTAATATTTGGACATATCTCTCAATTCTTCCTAGAGCTTTAAAATAGTACTCTTCAGGCTGGAAGTTGTAAATATCACAAGTCCCTAGTTTCCCTGAGGAAAGATAGCAGGTTTATCATACGCTTTTTCTGACTGCCTGGGGATTGCTATGGTTTGAATATGTCCCCCTAAATTTTATGTGGTGAAAACATAATCCCCACATTCATACGTTAGTGACCTTTGGGGGTAGGGTCTTTGGGAAGTAATTAGAATTAGAAGAAATCACAAGGGCGGGGCCCCCGTGATGGCCGTCATGGCTTTGTACCAAGAGGAAGAGATCTGAACTGGCCCATGTGCTCTGTTTTACTACGTGATGCCTCTCCCGTGGGCAAGAAGGTCCTCAAGAGATGCTAGCATCCTGCTCTTGGACCATGTCTCCAGGACCATGAGCTAAATAAACCTCCGCTCTTTCCAAATTATCCATTTGTAATAACCTATTAATAGCAACAAAAAAATGAGGAAGACAAGGATGATTTTAGTCAAAGAGTGGGAAATGCCACCAATGCAGAGTACAAAATTTCTCTAGTTGCTCAGTGCCATTTCCAAAGAGCCATAGAAAGTTTTCTTCTTTTCAAAATAATTTTCTCCAAGTTTTGCAGTGGTTCATTTATCCTATGTTTCATATATTTAAGACCGTTTGAAGATTTTAAGTTGCCAAATATTATTTGAATTGATAGAAACGTACATTTGTTACCTGTATCGTTTTTTGTTTTGTTTTGTTTTGTTTTTAAAGGAAAGGAACTTATGAAAATTAGGTCTGTTATCTGCCCTTAGATCTTGCTTTCTTATTCTTCTTGCTCTGGATTGTTCTTAGTCATCCTTCTGGACTCACCTGAGTTACTTTCTAAGGAGCCTTTTTGATTCCTTGGTAAGGCTAATCTTCCTTTTTGTGTAGTCCCTCTTCGGTCTGTACTTTAATTCATTCATCTAGTAATAAATGAATGATTTTAATCACCTGGTCTTCCTGAATGGCTTCCAAGTTTCCTGAAGCTTAATTTTATTTCTACATTACTCTGTTTTGTTTTACTTATTTTGAAAATAGACCATGGCCAGCCATATTCTGTTTCACAGATGGTTCTGTTGAGCTGGGTGGATCCCTAATCAAAATAAATTTATACGAAATATAAAAATTTACATATAAATACATATTCAACACAAAGAGATATGATAATTTAAATTGTTATGTCACAACCTCACAGAAATATATAGACATTATATTCTTTTAGCAAAAACAGAACCCTTTATCTTACTTATCTCCTTCATAAAATGCTGTTTTTCAGATTCAACATCAAAAGCATCTGTCAGTCCACAGAGTTTATACTACAGAGTTTCAGTTGCTTTAGCTGTGCTAGTTAAACCTGAAAGACATTCTTAATTGCCTGAATTGCATGTAAACAACTATACATTAATGGGTTATGTTACTACAGTTTAACTGGGCTGTGTTCCAAAATCTACAGACTTTGCATGTGCATTTCCACAGTATAAAAATACTTTTCTGTTCCTCAGAGTAATTAGGAGATTGTACAAGAAGTAGACAAATGAGAATTCACTGATGAGCAATGCTGTAACCTTATGAATATAAAGTTTGATTTATGATGGAAGCTTGGAAGGGAGACCTAGTGAAAACTGGCAAAACATTAACTGGGGCTAGGAGGCGGGTGGCTACGAGGAAGACATAATTATAGACTGAAAACATTTGAAGCTCTTGGTGCTCAAAAGAGGAAAAATACTCACATTTTATCTTTTCTTCTTGTCTTTGGCCTTTTCTTTTTCTTTTCTTTCATAGTTTTTAAAGATAGGGACTCACCATGTATTGCAGCCTGGTCTTGAACTCACTGTGTAGCCCAAGCTGGGCTCAAACTCGTGGCGATCCTCCTGCCTCAGCCAGTTGAGTGCCGGGATTAGATGTGGGCACCACCACACCCAGCTGTCTTTGGCATTGTCATTAACTCTCATACGCTTTTAGAGATGATTTGTAAACTTTTTACCCTTCAGTCCACCTGCTACCTGGATATTTTCAGTTGACTATTTTACTCTTTTTGGCTCAAAATAAGAACAGTTACAACCTTTCTTTTTCCACCTGGCTTGACTGTTTCATTGTAACTGTCTAAGCTTTGGCCACTTCTAAAGCCAACATGGTGCACATAGTAGGAACTCACATAATTTGAGTTGCAGCTGACTTTTATCCCCCCATGTCATCCATTACCAATCTGCCCTTAAGTCTTACTAACTTTTCTTTTTACATTGTCTTTAATTTCTGCCAAAGTTTTTCAGCTGTTTGCTCAAGCCACCTTTTCAGTCAGATCATCTTTCCACAGTAAACACAGTGAACTATCTTTTAATGGGCTCGACCATCTCCACCTGCACCTTTCTCCAAGCCATCTTGTGCATTCGATTGTTGTTAGTCTCTTCTCCTGCTTCTTAAAGGTAAAACGTGGGGTTCTTAATACAGAAAGCATTCAGTAAATGTTTGTAATTCCACTGACATAAGACAGTAAGATCAAGTAGAGTATGTAGTGACAACAAACTCAAGTGAACAAAATGATTCTCAGGGGAGAAATGTGTACTTTTTTGTTTGTACACACACGGTTATTAAAGTGGGTTCCTTCAAAGATAATGACGGCTCCAGAATTCAGACACTGAATAGCTTCACAGTTGGTTTTCTGACAGTTTGCAAATTCTGAGGGAAAGTGCCACATAGTTGTAAACGTTAGACGTGGCAAACGCATGTCAGTCTGTATCCGTACCGACCCACGGAATGTTCTCCAGTGATAAAATTGTCTGACTGGTAGGATTGAGTTCCCCGTGGTTATCAAGTACCTGAACTGTGGCCAGGGTAACTGAGAAGCTAAAATTTTAATTTTAGTTAAGTGATCAAAGGCTATCATATTGGACAACACAGATCTATATTCATCTGAACTCTGTATCTATGCAATATTTACATTTTATGGCTAATATGTTATTAATTCTAAAATATTTTATCTACTACATCTACTAGACAAGCACTGTTCTTGGTGCTAGGGTTGTACAACGAAAAATTCACTACTCTAATAGAGCTTCTTTTCTAATAGAAGGTAAAGACTTTAAACAGTTAAACCTATAGTATAGGTTGTGGACATTTCGTGAAGAAAATAAAGAGTCGGGTTGTAGTATCAGATGCTATTTTTAGAAGACTCATCAGAAAAGAACTCTAAGGGGTGACATTTGAGCAGAGACTCGAAAGGAAAGCGAGAGTGAGCTGTGAAGGTGGATAGAGGATGAGAGGATGAGAGGATGTCCTTAGGGCGGGTAGCACTCCCACCCTTAATTACGGGGAATGATCGGCATGTACCTAGTCTCAGAGAAGGGGGGACTCTTAGTAAGATTGAAGAGCACTGGAGATGACTCTAAGGGTTTTATGCTGAGCAACTGGGTGAATGAAGCTGCCATTTACTAGGATGGGAAAGTCTAGAGAAAGACTGGTGGGTGGGGGGAGCAGTCAAGAGTTTAGTCTTCCACATGATATATGTGAGATGCACATTCGACATCTCAGTGGAAATGTTTAATAGTAGTGCAAGTTGGGGACTGCAGGTGTGCACTTGGCCAACCATCATCATTTGAGGTGGGCATACTTTCTTTTGTAGAGAGGAGGCTTGGGTCGCTGTAATGTGTAGACTGGAGTCTGAGGATGTGTGAAAGACTCAGCAAAGGAGAGTGATAATCAGGGCCTAAGAAGCCAGAGGTGACAGAGACTAAGTAGAGAGTCAATGTTTTAGTTACCTTTCTCTCGTTGTTGGGACAGAATACTCGACACCCAAAGTTAGGGGAAGAAAGGTTTATTAGCTCACAGTCTGCAGAGGTTTCAGTCTATAGTCCGCTGGATCCGAGGCAGGGCCGGGCGGCAGGGCAGACCGGCATCGACCAGCAGCAAAGTAAAGTGAGGAATACAAGGAATGTATGCAAATAAGCAATGCAAACAAGCAGCTAATTAGCTTCTTCCTGTATCTTTTATCTAGGCTACCTGTCCTTAGGGCAGGTAGCACTCCCACCCTTAATTTCAGTTTCACATCTTTGATCCCAGCAGAACCATGCCAAACCGATCAGTGGATTAATTTAGCAACCGCACACTCTAGATCCAGCTACCTCTTACCACATGAGGCTTTGGGGGGACATCTAGGCACAAACCATAACACACAGTGAGTAGGGAGTATCTAATGGGGGAAAGTGGTCACTTACACAAATGATACTGAGAAGCCAGGTAAGTTGAGGACTGAGAATTGGCCATTAGATGGGGTAACCTTGACAAGTAAGGTAGGAAAGGAACACATGGCTCTTTTCCAAACACTTCTTACTGTCAGGCAAGCAGCAGACTGGTGAATCTGGAGAATAGTGTGAATTATGTGTATACTTTTTCTCTCATATAACCCACCAGGTAAGTTCTTTGATGGCCTAAAGGGAATTCTTCCTTTGGAGACTTTCTCCTTTATCTTCTCTTCTGTAGTCCCCTCAGCCTTCTTTAGTCCTCTGCTGTCACTCAAGTTCTGGCTGATTTTTTTGCTCTGCCCCTGGCTGAGTACCTTCCATTTTCCTCTCATGGGCCTAGGGCAGCCCTGCAGATGGAGACTTCAGGACACAACATCTCTAAAACAAACATGTGATTAAAATTCCTGTTATTAAAATTGACTACTTCTTGTCACAGTCTCATGTATCATTGAAAAACTTATCTCTATTTTTTTCATGACAAAGCAAACTTCCTGCTATTATTAGTTTGGTTTTCACAGTTTCAACTTGTACTTCTCAATCCCAGTAATTCCAATCCTCCTTTCCTGGTTTACTTTTTTTTTTTTTTTGGCCATAGCACTTATCACTTTTCAGCATAATTGATTGTTTATTGTGCTTATTGTTTATTCATTAGCTCTTCTAATAGACATAAACTCCAAATGAGCGATGATTTATTCTTATTTCACTCACTACTCATACAATTTGCAGTTTGTAGTAGGTGCTGAGGAAGTTATTGCCGAATAAATGAATGTTGCAGTCTCCAGGAGTCAATATAGGTCATGTTGCTTACGGAAAGTACATGTATGTGAGAGTTGGAAGTATTATCGTGCCACAATTATTATGTGACATTAATTGACACATTGATAGCTAGAGTTTCAGGGCAGTTGACCACTCTGAAAATATAGAGCCTGGATGGTTACAGAGGCCGGCCGTCGTGTTGATAGGGAAGCCATGTGGGTGCTCATCTGTATTCCTAAACGTCCTCGAAATGTACAGTTGCTTTATTTTCTTTGTCCCTCTTCTTTCTCTTTCTTTTCGGGTGTCACTGAAGTCAGCTTTCCAAGTTTAGCTGCTAACTTCAGTAGTGTCCTGAGCAGCCTGCGTGTCAGTTAGCATTTCTTTTTGGCTGAGAGGCATCCTATCTATATTTGTTTTCCTATCATTGCACACTGGCAATTGAAGTACCTGCAGTCATGGTGTGAAACAATGTCATAATGTGTGTGAAACAGCATTAGTTTGTAAGAAAAATTCAAGATTTAAGATGTAAGTCATAAGTATGTTTTCTGAATTTAAAATACACTGATTAAATATTTTTAATCTTTTAGGTTTTATTTTCATGCATGATTTTTAAACTTTTGAAAACATTTAAAATATTGCAAGAGAGTTACAGGCACAACAAACCAAACCAACTAAACAAAAACTTCCCCCTAACAATGTAATTGCCTAAAAACAAAGTCATTCTGTTACATAGCCATAATATAATATCAAAATCTGAAACTGATACAGTGCTACCAAATAATCCTCAGACACCCATTCAGGTGTCATCCATTGTCCTGTGAAAAGTTTCTTAGGAAAAGGATCAACTTCACCCATTAGGTTGAGTCATCAGCTCTCTTTAGTTTACTTTCCTCTGGAATACTTTCTGAGTCTTCCTTTGGCTTTTATGATTGGAACAATTTTGAAGTTTTATTTTATTTTATTTTATTTTTTTTGGTGCTGGGGATCGAACTCAAGGCCTTGTGCTTGCAAGGCAAGCACTCTAACCACTGAACTAAATCCCCAGCCCCTATATATATTTTAAGAATGTCCTCTATTTGAATTTTTGGGAATGTCTACAGTAATTGTCCTTTCTTACTGTATGTCTGTTTTGACTTCTGGTGTTTGGGGCCTCGCTGACTGGGCGGAATGGGTTCTCTCAGAGCTGGCCAGTTCTCAGAGATAACGAGCTACTCTCCCTGAGGACTGCCTCCATGCAGATAAACCTGTCCACAGAGCCTACTCCGAGCCACCTCCTGCTCCTAGACTCCAGGAAGCAATATTCCTTTCCCTAATCACGCCAGGGCCAGGTACTAAAACTAGAGACGGGCTCTTTGCCTCAGAGCCCGCTGAGATTATTCAGATTAGCCAATTGGAAAGCCATTTGTTCTGCTTTACCTTGCCCCTGTCTTTGGAATTATAATAAAGGCTCTCTCTTTCCTGCTTTTGCCTCCTGGCCAATCATGGTGCTTCCCTACGAGGTCCTAGATGGCGGCAGGCTCCTCCTCTTGGGAACCGGGAGCAACACACTATAAATTCAGCGGCAGGAGTCCCTGATCTGTTCGCCTCAGCAAACCTGAATAAGAAAAACTAAAACAGGCTTCTCATAACTAGGTTGAGGCACTGCCACGGGACTAATACTGATTTTCTCATTGCGTCATATCAAATGGTTCACAGTTTTCATTTATCCCATTATTGATGATACTCACTTTGCTTGGTTAAGGCAATATTTGCCAGTCTTCCCCACTGGAAAGCTGCTTCTTCCCACTTTGTTTAAATGTTTTGTGAGGCAGCACTTTACAAATGTATAAATGTTCCAATCCTCATTGAACTTCTAATTTTTCCTTCATTTATTAAACTAATATGGACTCTTTGGTGTTTTACTCATTTATTTTGGTGTCCAAATTTTCAAGGTTTGACAAGCACGAGTCCATTTGAGCTGGCATCTGTGTCCTTTTGACAAGTCCTCATAATTCTTTGAGTATTTTTCTTACTTCTTGGCAAAAAAAAATATTCCAGATTGTTTTATGCTTTCCTTGATCCATCACTGGTGTTAACCATTTCTCCAAGAAATCCTGCTTCTATGATATGAATGCTAGGCGTATTCGCTGCAGTTAGGGTATCCCTGCTCCCAAATCCTCTTGCAGACAAGCTAGAAAAAAATTTGTATGTACATCTGTGTATAAATATATAGGCATAGACATATTGACCTATATATGTATATACATACTTGTATGCATGTGTGCTATTATATGTATATGCATGCAGTTGTATGTATACATTCCTATGTACATACAAATAAATTGATACATATACTTCTTTAATTTCTGTGTATATATTTTAAAAACCATAACTTTATAACTATTACTGAAATTCCAATTCAACATCACTGCCAGGTTCTTTCCTACTTTTTCTCTTCTCATATTTGTAACTCTCCTTTTCTCCTGTTATAAGCACAACTCTCTTTCTTCTCAATATATTTACTGATTTGACCCATTTCCCTGTGTGTAATCAATCTCCCTCGGCCACTTACCTCCATACGTATCTATGTGCCTTTTCACTATATTTTAGTTGTGATTCCCCATAATGCTCCACCTCCCACATTAAAATCCTAATTAGTTTTCTAAAGTTTTGACACATTATGCCAGTTCATCCATGCAGTCCATGCAATATTTTAGTATTTACACTTGCAAAATTATATGTGCTTAAATAAATACTATTGAATATTGACAGTATTCTTTATGTGTCAGTTGATATGTTTCATGCCAGACTACAAATAAATGACACTATAGTCTTCTTAGCCTTTAACAATATATTTGGGGAATAAAGAATGAATCTTAAGATTTTTTTTGGAGCTAAAATAAAACCTTCTCCTAAACTTTGAAATTATTACAGGCTCAAGGCATTACTTCTTGTGAGCATGGTAGGTTAGCATTGATGGAGAGTACATATCTCCAGTCTGATGACCACTTGTCAGAAGATCGGTCAGTGAGATTGCTAGATCTTGTCAAATATCTGATGAATCTCTTTAACTATTAGAGTCTACATTATCTCATCTGTAAATGAAAGAGGGTTGTACCGGTTGGAATGCATTTGGCTGTCATACACAGAAAATTCCGACTCAAATAGTTTAAATAATGTAGATAGTCTTACCTATCATAACAAAACGTTGGTTTGAAGTCAGCGTCAGAAATGTGTGTGTGTGTGTGTGTGTGTGTGTGTGTGTGTGTTCTCCTTTCCCTGTTATTCTTCCCATGTTTGTTTGTTCTTAGGCTAGCAGTCTTCAAATCCAAAATGGCAACAACAAAACAGTTATCTGCTTCTGTCACACCAACATCCAGTGGCATAAGAAAGATTTTCTTTTACTGTTTTATAATTATTGTTATTACGGAAGCGTTTTCCAGATGATCCTAGAATAGTTCTAGCTTAATTGATAAAATTGTATCCCATGTCTGTGTGGAAACCAGTCATTGGTGAGAGGAGTCAATACATGATGATTGTCTTCTATTAATCATTAGACATTCTTTGTAACTAGAGATGAGTCCTGTCTTCCTTGAAGTTGCAGCTGGAGGTAGGAGGCCAGACTTCTGGCAGGAAAAATGTTGAGGGTCTAAAAGGTCATGGCTGTTAGGTGTAGGTGGCCGAATCGAGTTGACTCAATGCTGTATGATGCTAAATTCCTTTTCAGTCTTCTCTTTTTTTGATTCACTTGGCATTTTTATAATGTTCAAGGGATCATGGTTTTTAAAGATATTCATGTTACTCCTAGCATTATATTGTACACTTAGCAAATATTCATTGAAATAATGAAAATCAGCAGTGTCTTGCCATTTTTGTTGTAGTGGCAGTTGCTGCTTTTTTAAAGTTATCTCTATGGCCTTGTGTGGTGCATCTATATACTCATTTCATATACTAATTTTAGCATGGCAGATTTATCTTTTATATATTTCATTTCAATAAAACACGTTGGACTTTAAGCAATATAAAGTACCTTCCTTCTAACACAGATCGATTCTAGTTGCTCAGGTGCAGGCATAGCACACAAGTGCACTCTGCTGACCATGCGTTAGATATTTCTTCTGCTGGGTGTGAATAAGCCATGACAAATATATAGCAGTATCTGCAGCGGTTGTGGGAGTCAATTCGGTTTGCCTGTCTACCATTTCTGTCTCTCTGCTGAAATAGTACATAGACCAATGTGGTTAAACACACACTATTATAATGCACAAGGGATCCACAAGTTCCTTCTCTATTTTGTACCTAAAAAGTATCAAATTACTCAGGCAGCATAACCATTGGTATATAATTCTGGAAGTTGGGGAAAGGTCATTCTTTAAGATTTTTATTTTTATTTATGTAAGCAAATTTTATTAGGAGTATCAATTTTCAGGCAAAACTAGAATAAATGAAGTTTTTGGCTTGTTTGTTAATTGACAAACAAATGAATGCTTTAGAGGGTCACAAAGTAAAACTTTTAATTATATGAAACACTAAAGTTTTTTATGCCTACTTCAAAATGATAAAGGATGTTTAATGTAGTGTAATAAAAGTGTTCTAAAGGGAATTTAAAAGATTATTTTCTTTGCCTATGTGTATTTTTAGGGCTTTATCTGTAGGACTCAGCATCTAAATATCTAAGTCCCTGTCCAAAGACCATTTCCAGTTTTAGAGAAATCTTTGGAAATTATCCAACATCTGTTCTTCAGTTTACCTATTTTCAAGGTAAAAACTTAGGGCAAATTAATAATTATTAGACTAAGTTTCTGTGATACTAACTATAAAAGCAATTTTAGGAAAAAAAATTTATTGTACTTTTCCCAAATGGTATATTTTGACTGGCATACAAATAATTTTTATAATTCTGCATATCTCAAATTATACATGTCCCTGCATGTATAATTGCTATAATTTGGCAGGTTCTCTTTCTAAAATCAGTGGACATCTAAAGGTATAGATGAGACAAATACTATTGAGTATTTGGGACTAGAGAAAAGAAAGAGTACGTTTAAGGGAAATTTTGATACCATGTTCATCTTGCTGTCTTCTCTGTAGCCCTGGACCTTCCACATACTGGTTAACAACTCTATTTTCTTTACATTTTTGACCTCTTCTCTTTGAACTTCTCTTACCTTTATGATTGCTCATTTTTAAGCCACTTTCTCAATGTTTCCTTTTTCCTGTCCTACCCGTAAATCATACTGGTTTCCACATACCTCACTCTTAACACCTCAGGCATTCAACGTGAACATGATTAATGATGGTGTCTCTCTCAACTTCATCCCCGTCAAACACTCAGCTTGTGTTTCTGGTTTCAGTCAGACACCACCATGCTCTCAGTTCTCAGGAAAGACATTCTAGAACATTCTAAATTCATAATTTCTTAGCTCCACACACAATAAATCAACATAGCTCATGGGTGCTGCTTTAACACCACTCCAGTCTACCCACATCTTTGCATTTCTTTTACCACTCTTCTGAGATGACTGTTGTCTTTTCCCTGGTCACTGCACACTGCCCTCTACTCAATCTTCTTACTTCTACCCAGAGAGATCTTGGTAGAAATTAATCTGATCATGACACTTCCTTACCCAGAATATATCATTCGTAGTGTAAAGCTTAAGTATGGAAGGATGCGTGACGGAGTATGTCCTATTCTGACCCTGCCACACTACTTAGTGTCATCTGCTGCCACTCCTTCCCTCATAGTTCGTACTCCAACCAAACTGCATTACTTGCAGTTCACCCAATATGTCATACTTTTCTCCTCTGAACTTTTGTATAGATTGAGACTCTGTGTGGAATTGAGATATCTTACCACTTTTCTCTATCAGATACAGTTTTATGTTCTGTTCAGGTATCACTTACACATTACCTCTTTTGGGAAACTAACCTAGACTTTCCCTCCCTGCTCCCAACCCAAGACCTTGTGCACTCTATCCTTACATACTTATCCCACTCTGGGAATGAATAATTTCATGACTTTGTAGCTTACAACTCTACAGAGCAAATAACTGTTCAATTGGTCTCATCTACTTTCTCTGACATGTGTGTGTCTAAATATGACAGCAGTCACTAACCCGAAGGAACAAGTAAATTGCACTCAGACTGTATCACAGAGTGCCAAGTGACACATTCATGGGAAGGAATATCTCTTGCTCTCTATACATCTGTTGGATGCTAAGTTATTATTATAGCAATTTCTTGCTATGGTAGTACTACTAACCAGGTGCTATTTTATTCACCTGTGACTCTGACACTTTCTCAGAAATACATTTTACAGTTCTAAACAAAAGTGGTTTCATTTCTCTTGAAAATTTATTTCTGTCCTTAAGAATTCTTATGTTTTATTCCATTGCAGGAATTTCTTTGTCTTGCTTTTAAGGTAAAAATGTAGCACTTTTTTTTCTCCTATTTTGGTACTTCGTCTTTGTTTTGAATAACTGAGGCTGAAATCAAGATCTTCAACCATTACAGTGAAGTCTGATGTCATAAGGAATTTACTGTACGCTCAATGTATTTTCTGAAAATGTCGTTTTGATTCTAATCATTTAAAGCAAGGTGATTTGCTGTTTTTTAACGTAGTTTTATTTTTATTAATATAATGATTTTTGCAAACTGTTTATTTGCTGTCTTGTGTTTTGGGGTATTTAAGTAACATTGATTTTTATTTTTTTCTCCTTTGGTGGAAAGTGACTGTCATATCTTCTAAATATTTATTTATTCATTTTATTTTATTTTTGATACTGAGGATTAAATTCAGTGCCTTATGGATGCTAAGCACATGTTCTACTACTGAGCTACACTCAGTGAGCCACCAGAACATTTATTAGTGCTGCAAAACCATTCTCATATCAGTACTGCCAAGTGAGAGCTATTTTATTGTGTGTTGAGATGAAGCACTTCAGGAACACATAAAAGCCAATATGAGGATGACTTATTTGGGAGTTTAGCTCGGAAAAACCAAAGAGAGTTGATTTAGCAACTGTAGGATTAATTCATCTCTAGGTTTCTTTACTAGCATGTCTTGTGGTTGACAGTAACTCTTTGGGGGACTTTAGCTTGTTCTGGTGGCCAGAATACCTCACTGGGTTAAATTGGGCCTCTTCATAGTAGAGTGGTAGGGTTCAAAGAAACTTTCAAAAAACAAAACTAACAGCAAATGGTGTATGTCTGTGCATTCTTAGCTATTCCAGAGGCTCAAGCAGGAGGATCCAAGTTGGAGACCAGCCTGAGAAACTTACTAAGACTCGGTTTATAAATTTAAAAAATCAAAAAAAAATCACTGGGATGTAGCTCAATGGTAGGGCATCTGGACAGCATGTGTGAGGCCTTGGGCACAGTCCCCTGTATGGCAAAGAAAGCCAAAACCAAAACAAAGAGAACACAAACCCAAAGAACCCTGAAGGCTCAGCACTTTTATGCTCTAGCCTTGGAAATTGTAAAGTGCCTTTTCCACGTACACTGTTGGAGGAGGCCCTGATAGATAGTCAGGGTTCCAAGGAGAATGTCACATGGTAGGAGAGCACGTAAGAAGAGAAATCTTACGGTGGCCTCTTTGGGAAATGCGATGTCTCGGCTGTATTTATACAGTATAGCTCAGAAAGACATCTTAAAGTTCAATCCAAAGTGTTTTCATTTTTTTGGAGAATTTTTTCCTATCCTTAAGAATTCTTATGTTTTATTCCACTGCAGCAATGGCAATGATAATGCTGTAGTCCTCTTGAACTCTTTTTTTAAAGCTTTGTCGAAGGATATTTAAAATACTTTCTAATGCCCGTATTCAAAATGATAAAAATAACAGATATTCATTAAGGGAAACTTGAAAAATAAGCAAATGTCACCAAGTAGAACTGTGTGCCATGATTTACTTGACAATTCTCTGAATTCTAAGGATTTTTTCATTTGTTATTTATTTTAGATCTGCTATAATAAACGTTTTTCATAGGTCTTTTTGATTCCATCTTTTATTTCAATAATATATATTTTCTTAAAAGTACAAGTACCCAAACAATGGGGTTTGTGGGTATTGCACAGAAAAACAGCCCTAAAATGTAGTCAGTGTATGTGTTCTTTCATAAATGGGTTGATTGATTTGTTGGTGATATTATAGACATCTTACCTTGATATTCAAGAAAATAAAAAGTATTGTTGTTTTTCTTTATCAATCTCAGAATTATTGTCCAAGGACAGTGTTGAGAAAAGGCAGTTTGTCTCACTGAAGTGCTCGAAGCCCCTTCCTCAAGCGGCCTCACCTGCGCTCCGGTTTTGTGACTTGCTTTGGTTATCTGTTGTTATGGCAGGTTCTTTCCTTCATTTCGAACCAGGCAGTAGTGATATTGCACCCACTCTGACCCTAGATCCTCAAGAGGCCGCAGACATTTCTTCTTGCTCTTCTTTGCTTCTGCCATCATTATGAGAACATGCCACCTGTGTTAGTCATCTTTCTGTTACTATAAACCACACCTGAGACAATCAGCTTTTAGGAGAAAAGTTTTATTTTGGCTGGCAGTTTTGCCCCTGGTTGCCCCCAGTGCTTCTGGGCCTCCAGTGAGGCAGAACTTCATGGTGGCGAGTGCATTGTGGAGCAAGCTGCTTCCTTCATGGCTGGGAAACAAAGCAAGAAGAGACTGATCTCGCGGTCCTCATTGAGACCACAACCCCAGTTATACGCGGCATCTCACTGTGCTTGCCTCCAGATAAGGTCCCACGTCTTTAAATGTTCTCTACATCCCGATAGTGCTAACCTGAGGAGCAAGCCTTTAGCCTGTGGGCCTTTGGGGGACATTCTAGATCCAAACTGTAGCAACAGGGCAGCTCATGGGAAGATGAGAGACACACGGAATGAAATGGAGGCCCTGGTCAGCCCAGCCCAAACTGGACTTAGCTGCCCTCAGAAATCTTAGTGCAACCAAAATCAGCAGCCTAACTCACCATCAGATTCATGAAAAATAAATATCTCTTGTATCATGAAGAAAAAATAAAAAAAGGAATAGGGTAAGGTACCTGATTACCATATAATCATTCGTGTAGAATACTACAGGAAAAATACCACTGGTCCAAGGAATAATTAAATACTGATTGTGAGCATATCACCCTCAATCCAATTCTGAACTAACTGGAACTAAAAGGTTCTTTTTAAAAAACAGTATTTAAACCTAATTATTTGGTCATTGTAAAAAATTATGTAGTAGTAGAAGTAATACAACTGTACAAATTACAGAAGCTTTCCCAAAAAGTTTTTCATATCATTTCATGAATTACTTAAATGATGCCCTGACCCTGTCCCTAGTATCTTCAACTAGTGTTTATCTTATGGAAAGCTTTACATTTCCATAAAAAGAAACAATCCATAAATAATATTTGTAGTTCAACTTTAGTAAATTTTAGGATTTGGTAAATCATACTAAAAAATGTAAGGGAAAACTAATCTAAAATTGTAAGAATAATTTCAATAATGCCGAAACTTCATGAGAAATCCACTGACTTATTTCTGATATATGTAAAAAAAAGATGGCAAGAATAATCCTAATCCTTATATAAAATAGAAATGTCATGGTGCAGGCAAGACATTTTATACTGTTTCTCTAATGTGGGCCAAATCATTATCAGTGTAAATGTAGGACATACTTGGTGAATATAAGTATAAGCATTATCTATCAAGTACAGTATTATTCCAAGAAATGAGTAATAGAACATACTGCCCCCCCAATTCTGCAAGGCTCGTGTGCTTTGCTACCCTTTTGCCCCCAGTTTCCACTTTATGCACTAGTGATAGAAGCCTTAGTTGAAGCGTTGTAAGGTCTGGGTTCTTACTATATGATTTTGAGCAACTCATTTAACTTCTTTAGATTTCAGTTTCTTGAGGGTAATAAGAGGAAGTGGACTAGAGTGATCTCAACCTTTCTAATCATGGTTTGATTTATAGCTTCATGCAAAAGCTGAAAACTGCCAATCTGGAATTCATTATGAAATGTTAATTTTACATGCACAGAGGAGGGTGATTAAACATTTAACCCACATTCCTTTGTAGCTTGTCTCTGAGGCTCCTACCTAAGCAGTAGTTTGTGTAATCTTCTGATCGTTCGAGCCAATTAGCTATTTATGTGGCATTTAATACCAGTGCTGAGTTTCCTGACAAGGAAAGGAAAAAATCCTATCACTTGCATTTTTAAAAATCTGTCAAGCTAATTCTAAAGAGATGCTTGTTTGTGGATAACTTTTGGATCCTTTATTATGGTAAGGGTGTGCAAAGCATCCTTCCATCTTGCTTCTATCTCTGTACAGCTCCAGCTGATATTACTAGAGAAATAAGGTATCTTATAACTTTTATCATCTGAACCCAGGAAAGGTTCTCCAGTTCCCTTGGAAGAACTGAACTGGTTACAAATTACAATTTCTGTGCCTGCCTTTAGTCAAATGATTCTTTAGTAGAAGAGAAAAGAAAAAGGTAGAAATTTATTGATAAAAAGAAATTAACATTGATGATGGGGCATAAAGCAATATGTTTTTCTTTCTTTTTTATCAAAGGTGTTTTATCCCTCCATCATCGATGGAAGAAATTGTTGCTATTGTATTTGTATTTTGGCTTACAGAGCAAATATGTAGGAGGGGTATTTTCAAACACGTAAAGTTTTACAGGTGGAAATTGCTTACAAAAGTTTTAAAATTACTTTTTAATATTAATATGTTCTCATGCATCTTACAATTGTTAAATTTAAATGATTTTGGTTAATTTTTGATATGTAAACATTTTCAGTGTAGGGGAGAAAGTGGAAACAAAAATAAAGGAATGATTTAGGGACTTAAAAATAATAAAAAGTTTCCCAAAGTGTACTCTCAGCTTTCGGGGATCAAATTAGTGTGAATCCGAAAACAATCCCTGTGGCCATAAAAAGACATATCTTCAATTTAGTACTTTCCTTCCTGTGAGTGCTTGTGCAATCAGCTTTACTAAGACAAATATAAAAATCATCTCTAATTGCATTGCTCTAAAGAATTTATTTGTTTTCAGCACTATTGTAGGCTACTGTGAGTGCCTCCAGTAGTGTGCAGAGGAAGTGTTGCAGGGTTCTGAGCCATGACTAATTTATTACCTGTAGAAATGCCTGCACGCTTACTAAGGTGTTAATTGCATTCAGGTGACACAAGTGTAGCTGGAAAGATAATTTGGTGCACCTTATCAGAGCTGATGGAATTGTGGACAGCATTCAGGTTACACTGCAGAAGGAAGGACAGTGTCTTGCAGCTAGTCAGCACGTGCTAAGGGACGCTGAGCCGTCTAACTAGCTAATGCCCTTCTTCCTATCACCATTAATGAAAGGCATTTCAATTAATAATAAGAGAATAGTGAAGCTTTGTTCTTTAATGTTTTGCCTTGCTGTCTCTTAAAAAGGTGTTAGTGTGACCAACAGGAATTTAAATTGTTTACTTAAATGTTTCTGATCTCTGTCTGTAAATCAATCCGGAATTTTATGCTGCCTACTCTGAGGCCTGAACGTATTCAGAGAGAATGTGAAAAAATTGATGAACCACACCTGGGTCTGTATATTTCCAAAGATGAGGATGTGAGTAAGGATCGTGTGTAGGTGAGAGAACTAAGTGCAAAATGCAGGATTTGGAGTTGCCGTTAAAAATCTAGCCTGGTACATGAGCTGGTCGTCACAGGTGTAGAGCAGAGGGCTTGTGTTAAAACTTTGATCTTTGGGAATTTCACGTGTCAGTCTCTTACTCGGCACTCAAGATCATGCACTGCTTTACATGCCATCTTTTCAAGGTAACAAATTCTTAGCATTTACATACATTCATAAGTTCTAAACCAAAATAAGTCAATATAGAATTTAAAATGTTTGAGTCCTGTAAAATCATTGCCACTTTTTCGATTCATGTTGGGGGATATATATATATATATACACACACACATATATATATATCTTTTCGTTTTTCACAGTTTATTCTCTAGAGCAAAATGTTTGATGTTTATATTTTAATTAGTTTTACGTAGACAGCATTGGGATAAGTGTTTTAGTTACCTAATAAAATAATGGCTGACATTCACTGAGTACAAACTCTGGTCTAAATACTGTCTTTTAAATTTAAGTGAAACTTGAATGAAAGTCCTTTCGTCCCACAGCGCCCCATGGCTATGAGACGTATTTTCCTTTTGCGGAATCGAGAACGTTTCGCTTATTTGATCTCTTTTTCTTTTCTTTTCCTTCTATTTTTCTCTCTCCCCCTTCTTTCTCTCCCTCTCCTCCTACTACTCTGTTGGTCTGCTGAAATTACCAAATAGAATTTAGTGAGATTGTAGAAAATTTAACAGTCTTCTCACGTGTGAAAAGGCTGATGGACAGATTTTTGGCACAGCTGCACCTGTCTAGCGAAAGATTATGAAGTTGCCTCTCCTAAAAGTTACACCTTGCAGTGACGGTTGACTCATTGGACTGAAATACGTCATCTAGGGATAGTATAACATTGAAATCCAATATTTGCAACATCGAAATCGCAGCACGACTCCTTTAGCTTTGACTTTGGCTGATACTGCATTGTTCTGATAATGAAAACTGGATAGAGGAAATGAATAATGTGCGAAATTGTAGGAACACTCATAT